>JAMWYP010000044.1:1800000-2300173 GCA_025563575.1 Acacia pycnantha
GGAATATTTTTTAAGAAATGTACTACAAGAAACATCAAAATTTACACTGATGCAGACCATGCAAGGGATAGAGAGACTCGAAGGTCAAACTCAGGGTACTATACATATGTGTGGGAAATATGGTTACATGGAGAAGCAAAAAATAGACCGTGGTGTCAAAAAGTAGTGTTGAAGCAAAACTGAGAGTTGTTAACAATGCAGTATGTGAGGAAATCTGGGTTATCAGATTACTGAAGGAGTAGAGAATTCAACATGAGAGACCAATGCAACTCTGATGTGACAACAAAGCCATCATTGAAATGGTCAAGAACCCACTATATCATGATAGAACAAAACATGTTGAGATAGAAAAACACTTCATTAAAGAAAAGATTGAAGTAGGCATTATGAATTTGTGTCACATAAGATCTGTAGACCAGATTGCAGATATCATGACTAAACCACTAGGCAGAACAAAGTTTGAAGGATTTCGAGGCAAGTTGGGAATGATCGACATATACTCTCCAGCTTGAGGGGGAGTGTTAAAATATTCGGAAATAAATTAGGAAATTAGGATTCTTGATTGTTGCTCCTTGATTATAGGATCATGATTATAGCAGCTTTATTAGTCTTAATTGTAATCCCCAATTTCCCTCCTCTAATTTCTCTTCCTTAACCTATATATTGTAACTTCTCTTCATCTAAATAATACATAATATATAGAGAGTGCTAATGCCTTTGGACAATACAATCAAATATTATATTCTAAACTAGCACTAAATCAGGGATTACAATCAATGAGATAACCATGGGATTTTTTAATTTAAAATTTAAAAATTAAATAGATTTCAACAAATAGAAATGCATTTCTTGAGTTTAAGCAATTCATAATACTTTATAACTTACTTGCAATCAATTGGCCACCAAACTTGAACATTAGAGCCAACAAGATCTTCACCATATTCCTTGATATTGAATGCCTGACCCAGCCAATTAAATTAAAAATCAAACTGGAAGGGAAATAGATATTCTTAAACAAGCAAGGAAAAACACAAAGACACTAACAGTTCTCAAGGGGCATAAGGGTAACATAATGCAATTGTAAGATTAGCTTGTTGCCCTTAATAATCAACATGGAAGAACATTGACAAGTGAGGTTCTGTAATTGAGGAGTAAAGGTGCATTAATTAACAACTGTCGCGGCATTTATTATCATTTAATGTCAACATGCATAAACACACTTTTTTATATATTATTATCTGGCATCTGATTCGGGGTTTGTGGATGCCCTTACCAACACAAATGTCTCCTTTAAGACTCGAACTCGAGACTCAAAGGGACCTAACGGGGCCTTACACTGCTAGACCAACTTTATGTTGGTACATGCATAACACACTTGTTATTGACAATTAAACTAGCCATACTAACAACTAATATCAACCTGCATTGAAATGGTCAAGAACCCAGTATATCATAATAGAACCAAACATGTTGAGATAGACAGACACTTCATTAAAGAAAAGATTGAAGCAGGCATTATGACACTGTCTCACATAAGATTTGCAGACCAAATTGCACATATTCTAACTAAACCACTCGGTCGAACGAAATTTGAAGGATTTCGTGGCAAGCTGGGATTGATCGACATATACTCTCCAGATAAGGGGGAGTGTTAGAATATTAGGAAATAAATCACCCATTTATTAGGATCCCTTGATTAGAGCCCTGATTATGGGATCTGATTATAAAGTCTTAATTACTAAGTTATTAGTCTTTATTATGCTTTATTGTATTTCCTAATATACCTCATCTGTCCTCCCTCCTTCTCCTATAAGTACATTGTAATCCTCTTCATCAAATTATACAATATGGAGAGTGATGATACCTCTGATTTATAATAAATATAAAGGAGAATTAGATGGGAAAAATAATTTATTTACTATATGCTATTTTCCATATCAAACAAGCCTTAAAATGTTCTAACAACAACGGAAGAAAAGTGAATGTAGAGACGTACCACATCTGAATCATTTTCATCTGCAATAATATCCCATTCTTCTTTTGCAAGATTTAATATATGCCCAAAACCATCATCATACGCGACCTGCGATCATGTGAGAAGTTTTATAAGCATGCAGCCGGCAGAATCTAAAAAGATGCGGCTTCTTTTAAGCTTTATAGATATATAAATATAAAGATACTACCTTTGGTCCTTAATATAAAACCCAATTGACTAATTTGGGGAGATCAATAAACTTCAATAAATTACTTTAACGTATTTATATTTATCATTATTCTCCAAATTAATTGTCTAACTTATAAGTTGAAATATAATCTAATCATACACATAAGTATTACAAAGAGATCATGTAGCATATGCTATAATTAAATGATTTATTTAGTTTCCTTAATCTCCCCAAATTAATTAATTGGGTCTTATATTAAAAACCGGAGGTAATACTAAATTTCCATTTAAAATTCATTTCACTACTAGGCGGGTAAATCCAAAAGCATACGACTTATGATCATATCAGAAAACTAGAGACATGGACAATACTACTAGTGAGATTGAATATAATCTTTTTGTTAAATACCAAATAAAATGTTGCATTCAGTAGTTATTAGAGACAATAAACCTAACACCTAACTATCAACTAGAGCTTTTTATAGAAGCGATGGGATGCCTATTTCAATGCAATAATCAAATGACTAACAGAGATCCTTATAGAGAGAGATGTTGTGATTGCCAAATCACCTTATGCTTCTTTTTGGCCGGATCAAATGAATGGATAGTACCTCTAAGATACCTGCAAAAGTATTGTATGTGCATTAACTATTATATTGCAATAATAAATGACTCATACACAAATTTATTATACATGGAAAAGCAGTTCTTGAGTTTAAACAATTCAGAATACTGTATAACTCACTTGCAATCAACAGGCCACCAAACTTGAACCCTGGTGCCAACAAGATCTTCACCATGTTCCCTGATATCGAATGCCTAAGACCAGACAATGAGATTAAAAATCAAAATATAAGGGAAATAGATATTCTTAAACTGGCAAGGAAAAACAGTCACGAAATATTGATAAAGAAATACAACGTTTTACTTGTGAAAGAGAAAAGGTAGAATTTGACTGAGTACTACACACTAAATTATTTTCCTAATTGTGAAAGAAGTATGAGGTTTAACCTCTCAAGGTTAAAATTTTTAGTGAATTAATCATGAGATCAAGTCTTATTTTCCAAGAAGTTTAACTTTCCCTTTTTATTTACCCTCAACCAAGCTACATCTAAATCTACCTGGTCAAATTTTAACGAAGACTCGTTTGTGCCATCCATAAGGCTCCTCTTTTTCCCAAATAAGAATTCACATTCATATATTAATAAAATATCTAGCCGTGGAGTCCCCCATTCTGCTCTACAACAAGTTTACTGATATTGAACAATAATGCACAGATGTACATGTAATACAACAAAAACAGGATGGAAACATAAGCACCGCATTACAAAAACCACTGGGAATTGAGGAATTTATATTCATTGTACTAGAATCAGCAGCACTTTTTTTATGTGGAAGCAATGGATTTTCAATCAGTGGATCAAGAATTCAAACTGACCTTCTTATCTCTGAAATAAAATGGCGGCTGCTGAACATTAGCCACGGCGACACTGCAGGCACTCATTTCTGCTGCTGGAAGGGTGGCTACTGCAAAGGTTCTGCAAGAGACAGCAACAATAGTGTTGGGAGGAGCTGAAAAGAGTAAATTCATTTTAAGGATAGAATCATAGTGAAAAACTATAATGAAATGCAACTGACTTTTCCTTAAATCAAAGGAGATAATGCAAAAATAATAGAAGTAACATAAAAGCAAGATTTAATTAAAGGTGATAACCAAGATTAAGGCCATATCAGAGTAAAAGACAACAACAATCACAGAGAAGCATACTTGAGTCCAAATATGGAACAGATAACGGTTGCTGAAGTTAACTCAGAAAATTGAGCTTTGACTGGTTTGATTCAATGAATGGCAAACTAGGATAACAATTGTGAGCTCCTCAAAGAAAACACATCACGTGAAAGGGACTTTTCCCAGATGAATAAATCTAACAACTAATACTTAAAACATATATTTACTAGTTCATTGTAGATCAGAAAACGATTCCTATTGACTTGCTTGATTCTGGCAATTTCAACAGTGAAGTATAATATGGAAAGTGAAGAAGAAAAGGGAAGAAAGAAACAGAGGAGAGGCACAAAGGAAAAGAGAAATTGAGATAGAGTAATTCACTTGATTATGCATATGATCACAACACACTTACAAACAGAGGAATCAGCCTGAATATATAGGCAATAATTATCCTAACGGTTATATTCATAGCAAACTTTTATTTTTGTATCAAAACTAGGATAACTAACTCCTCTAACTGTCACGTATTATTATAATTCTATAACAAAGTAACAATTTTAAGTATAAAGTTGGTCACTGGATGGTTTATGTGAAAATCAAAAAAAAAAAAAAACTCAAGGGTCAAATTTTGGTTGGAGGAACAACACAACTGGTTTATGAAAGGCCAACAGAAAAAAGAAAGGGAAAATTTCTTTCAGGTCCAGAAAAATATCAGAAAATTCTAGTCTAAGAGAGAATTCAGATGTCAGAAAAGTTCAAAGAATAATTAATCCTGTAGGAGTTGTTAATAGAAGTTTTCTGACATATGAATTTTCCTTAAAAAAAAAAAATTGACATTGGTCTCTTGAAAGAAATTTTCCCAAAAAGAAACCACCTAGCATATTACAGCGCATATAAGTGACGAAAAGTTATATTAAAAGGATGACTAAAAGTAAAGAAGAAAAGTTACATCCAGTGGGATTGGAAAAGTGACGGAGTGGATTGAACTAATCCTATATAGAGCGATGGAGAGAGCAAAATCATACCAGTTAAATATAGAGAGCAAAACCCTAGAACATAAAACTAGATCCAAAAAACCAAAAGCTGGAGTATACTGTTGACTCTGCGACTTTCTTGATGGAGAGAGCGACAACTTCTGCGAGAGCGATAGCGGCAATGGAAGGGATTGGCTCTTCTCTTGTACCCTCCCCTCATATACCCTTCGTCATCCCCTAGCTCTAAGGCCGCATTTGGTATGGGGAAGATTTAAGAATAGAAAAGATTAAAAGAGGGAAAGGAATTGAAAGGAAGATTAAGAGGGAACTTACAAAATTCAGTGGTTTAGTAGATATGGGAATGAAAGGGGAAAATAAAATGTTTGGTAGGAAAAAAATGAAGTTGGCTAAGTGGGAAGGAGAGGTAAAATACCTATAATACCCTTGAAAAATAAAACCACCACTACATCGTCTTCTTCCTCTCGTCTCTCACTCTCATCTCTGCCTTTCGTCTCTCATGCTCATCTCTCACCTGTCGCTTCATCCACCACATTGCCGGTGCCTCTGCTTCCTCCACCATCGCCGGTGCCTCTTCTTCAGATCGGACCTTTGGCTTTCTCATACAAGGGGTTTTTTTGTCCTATGAAATATCTCTCCCGGGAAGATCATCAAATCCCACTACTTTCAAAAGAATTTCATCTTCCCACATTTAAGGGAAGATGAAGCTAGACAGGAACTCAGGTTGGAGGGAGAGTTGCGCGCCAAACAGGTTTGTCCCATGGGAACCTGTTAAGTTCTCATCCCCTCCGGTGAGTTCCCTGTACCAAACGAGTCCTAAGGGCCTATTTGGTTTGAGAGGAGAGAAGGGAGTGGAAAGAATGATATTGACTAAATTGTCATTAATAAGATGAATATTCTTTTTTTTTAGAGTATATTTTTGGAATATTGAAAAGTTTCTATGGGCTATTTAGTAAAGAGGAGGGAAAAAAAATCTCTCTCCCCTTCCCTCTCCCTCAAACCAAACAAGTCATAAGGCTCTAACACGATCAGATTAGAAATTCAATGTGATTTAATCTCTTATAAAAATATAGGATAGGATATTGTCACTACCAATTTTGGTTACTATCAATTTTTTTCACTACTAATGTCACTATGAGATTCTGATCTAACGGTGAAAACGTGGTAATAACATTAGTAGTGACTAAAATTGATAGTGACAATATTATATCCCTAAAAATATTACCATAATCATTATATATATATATATATATAAATAAAGCTTAGTACTAACATGATTGATATATAAATTTGATAATTCTATTTTATAAAATTGAATATGGCCGGTGATCAATGCTTGAAAGGAAAAAATTGTTGAATTGGATTACCACATAGTCCAACAAATTTTCCTTTTTAAGTGATGATCATCTAGTCAATGTTTTTAATCCTCTAATTTAGAGTTATTAATCCTCACATCATCACACGTATTTCCACCTAGTCAGTTTTTTCTATATTATTGGCCTTCAATTTGGTTTCCTTCCCAACCAAGACCTCCCCACGAGACCATATTCACACATATAAAATTCATTTCTCATACTTGTATATTAACTTGAGTAAATACCATTTCTGGTCCCTGACAAAAAACACGGACCCTATTTTGGTCCCTAACAAAAAAAGGTTATTTTTAGTCCAAAAAAAGGACGAATAAGGGTCGATTGGTTAACATTTTGATCCCTCACAAATTTCCAAAATGTCATTTTTAGTCCCATAAAAAGGACGAATAAGGAACATTTTTTTTGTTAGCGACCAAAATGGGGTCCGTGTTTTTTGTCAGGGACCAGAAAGGATTTTTACTCTATTAACTTTGTTATACTCAGGTTCATTAAATAAGAATATTTTCCTTTATCACCGAGACTGGCGTAGGGCAAAGTCATTTCATATTTGAGGTCCAAAAGGATCAAAATGCATAAGTATGGTAACCTAGCAACTAGGGGTGAGCAAATCAAAACCGAAACCGAATCGAATAATTCGGTGTTTGGTTTTTCAGTTCGGTTTTTTAAACTAGCTTTGTTCAGTTTTCGATTCGGTTTTTGCAACCAAAAAAAAAAAAATCGGTTAAAACCGAAAAAATAATTTAAAAAAAAATTGTTAAAAAATCATAATTAATTCTACAAAAATCGTTTTCGAGTGCTTCAAAATTCCTCATGACCCTTGACATGTCTATTTTCAAGGAAAAATATTCCTAAAAGCAAGAAAGTCACGGATCATTCCAAGTTTAACATTTTCTCAACACTGCCCAGTTTATAACTCCATAAATAAGGCTTAACTTCAAAAATATGTTACTATTTGTGTAGAACTCAAAATGCTACATAATTTATATATTTAGAAAGCCCTATATGTCTACTTTAATGGAGAAATGTTGCTGCCATAAGTTCTTTTTCGGTTAAACCGAATTAACCGAAAAACCGAACCGACATATTTTCGGTTTTTTCGGTTCTTCGGTTTCGGTTTTTAAAATGTGCTTATTTCGGTTTTTCGGTTTTAACCGAAATACTGAACCAAAAACCGAATGCTCACCCCTACTAGCAACTAATCCATAGGTAGCCGCATAACCGCATTCAATTGTAGGGATGCTCACAATATAAATCATGTGTCAACAATATGTAGATGTCAGGCCTAAAATTACATCCACTAAATCTAATACTCGAAAATCATCTAACTCTTTTGGAGGTGAGGAAAATGCAAGGAAAAAAAAAACTTGAAAAAACAAATGCCGAAATTAAGATTCACTAATTATCTAATAATATAGGGCTATGGTTATTAGTTATATTTATTTTTTAAGTTGATTGCTTTTTTGTTTTTAGAACGTATTGTCTCTGTCTATAGAATTTATATTGCATAATATAGCTTTTAGATATAATAATAATATTCAACTGGGCTTTTGTGAAACAAAATAAATTGTACATTTTTTAAAAAAAAAAAATGCCCACTTTTTAGACCGGGTATGAAATTTCTTGGTCTAAAAGGTGGGCATTTTTGTAATTATAAATTGAAACTTTTTAACATCGGCCATCTAACCAATCAATATAAAAGGGTAACTTCTAAGACTAGACGTAGGTACAGTCTTAATAATGACATACTTTTTAAACCGGTTGATATAAGATTGAACTAACCTCGGTCTAAAAAGTCATTTTCAATGGGTCTTGAAAGCCTTTTTTTTCTAATAGTGAATTAACATGGTTTGGCTGGTTAACTCGAAATAATAGTTGGAATGTTATTTATTAGGCTCTTTATCTGAAAAAGTGAATAAAATCTTGGTTACAACTCGAAATAACAGCTGAATTCAGTGTGTTTGGGCTCGCGTCAGAGTGAGTGTTCGCATGCAAAAATTCCAGTGGCCGTTTGGGAAGAAAAGTCCAATGAGGAAAACAACCCAGTAAGAGGTGTTTGGGGTAGCTTTTTTCCCACTGGGCTTCTAAAAAAAGCCCAACTCGATGAACACTCACATGATGAGTGTTGGGGCTGAGCGACGCGTTGCTACTGAGGCTCTAACCCAATTGAGCCCGTTTGGGGTTGTGGTGGGAACGGTGGTTTATTTTCTATCTTACTTTTGCAAAAATAAGATAGGAAAAAAGTCAGGTTGTAAATGTGATTTGTGTTTGGACTGATGGTGGTAGAAATGACTTTTTTCCAAATAGATGTGTTTGGATTATTATTTGAAAAGTCAGTTGTGATATAAAAGACTGAAAATGACATAAATCTTATTGAATACTAAATATATTAATATTAGTGGAATATATTGTGATAATTGAAGATAAAAATTTATATTTATATTTAAAATTGGAAAAAAGTTAAATAATTATTAAAAAATTAATATGCAATAAAGTGCTTAATTAGGCATTTTCCTGTGCTTTCTAGTAGCAAGGGAGTAAGCTCCATTAATAGTTAAATAATTATTTATAAAATTAATAAACAATAAAAATTTATTTCTGGTAAACAGTTGCTTGCTAGCCTAAGTTGGGGAGTGAGCTCCATTAATTTCCAAAAGAAGTAATTTTCTTGTGCTTTTGTGTATTTTTATTGGACATTAGTTATTGTGTCAGTTCAAATGTGTAATACCCCACTAGTATACCGTCATTAGTGCACGACGAAGTGGGTATTAACATAGTATTGATACGCATTTCTGTTGGTAAAACAGAAATAGCATTACTTACTGATATAAAATTCTTGATTACAAACAGGCATGCCCATAGTGTTTACAAACTCTTAACGAATTTCAAAATTATAAAATTCAATTGCACTATTATGAATAACCAATGATAGATCTTGATCCTGACCGAAACCTTTACTCACCGATGTCCATTGTCTAGCTCTAGGCCCATGTCCAATACACTGTACAATTCACAGGTAGTAAAAGGAGTTGGAATCTTGAAGGATCCCTGAGTAACATATTAATCTCATATTCAAAGTATATTCAGTGTATGATAGTCTACCACAACCGTGAAAAATAACAAATATAGCATTGAGGATCTACTCAGATCATAACATGCTGCAACATATCACATCATAACTACATATGCAATGTTTACAGCTAAACGCAGGACCACGCAAGTCCCGAATCCACAGTTGGGAAAACACAACTGGGCCTCGAACCCATAATAATTGAATGCAGCATACGCGTGTTCTAGACACAAATCACAAATCATGGTATAAACATGCATGCGCATACATAGACATACAAAGCATATGAGATTAAAGTTACTACTTGGTAGATTTTAATCTGGCAACCAACTCCAAAATAGGCCCATGACCTATCCAATTAAAGCTCAAGATGTCTACTTTAATACTATAAAATTGTATAGTCATTGGACACCATTTACTTTACCAAATATTTGTTACAAGATTTCTTTTCTTGGAAAGGTAACTCAAAAGGTTCTTATTCGGTCAAGGAAGTTTATTACAAGTTTCTTTCACAATCTGCCACTTCTGATGCTGGTTCAATATATTCTTTTTGGCACTTCTTATGGTCTATTTATTTACTGTTAAATACCTGCTCTTTGTGTGGAAATTGTTGTATGAAGCAATACCATCAGTAGATGTTCTTAGAGCACATCATCTCAATGCTTCTGCTGCTTGTCCATTTGGCTATGATGATGGTGATAACTCTCTTGAACACATATTTATCTCATGTCCCTATGTTAGGGCAATTAGGGTTGGCTGTTTTACAATCCAGCTCCTAAGACATTATTTCTTTGACTTCTCCGATTGGTTGAAAAGGACTCTTTATGCACTTCACTCATATGGTCTTCAGAGCACTATGCAAGGAATGATGATCCTACTTAATGTCATCTGGCATAAGAGAAACATTGTTGTTCATAACAATATCATTAAGACTTCCACATCATGTCATTAGAGAAAATCTGAGCATTTTATATTTTTCAACTATGGCTTTTTATAATAAGAAGATGGAGTCCCTGCTTACATAATCCAAGCCAAGCCATCCATTGATAATTACTTCTTTATAAAAATATTGGTTCATGTTGATCCAAAAGTGCAAACTCCACAAGAAAAAGCAATGTGATTTGAACCAGTTTGCGTGCTGCTCTCTATTGATTTTTTTTTGCCCGAAAAAATCAATTTTATTAATATCAAAAAAAAAAAGAGTAAATACCCTTTTTGGTCCCTGAAAAAACACGCGCTACCCATTTTGGTCCTTGATTAAAACAAATGTCATTTTTAGTCCTTAAACAGTAAAAAAAAGGTCCCTTTTAGTCCTTTTAGTCATTTTTTGTGGGCATTTTAATCCCTCACAAATTCCCAAAAAGTCATTTTTAGTCCCTAAAAAGGACTAAAAAAGACATTTTTTTACTTAGGGACCAAAATGGGTAGCGCGTGTTTTTTCAGGGACCAAAAAGGGTATTTACTCAAAAAAAAATTACACACACTAATAGCCGAAGCCAAATAAAACTCTCAGAAAATCCTACAATTACAACCTAACACACATCTTACCAAACAAACAAACTAATATCAAAAGCAATGTAAACTAAAGAAACATCAGTATATTCTCATTCATCAGCCAATACCCTCTCTATCATGTATATCAGTATTGTCAGTATTGTATCCCTTGCGTTGAATAGCATCTTGAGCTACTAACATGCATAAAGAAGATGGAAGAAAATCCAGCCATACATGCTGGTACATCTTCTTTGCGGCATCAGCTGCTAATCGGTCTGCAGCTTTATTTCCCTGTCTAGAGACAAGGGAGAAAGACACATCATCCAGAGATCCTATCAACTCAAGGACTTCCAGTATTAAGTCTCTACTTTGCCATTCACATCCAGACACTGAATTTCCTGTCACCAATCTATACAAGAATTCACAATCAGTTTCAACAATGAAATGATAATCATGGAACCTACCTCTGTTCAGCAGCGCCTCTTTCAGTGCCATGCATTCCACCATAAATGGAGAGCTAGCCGAGACAGCCATACCGATCCCCCCAATAAACTCTCCCTTATCGTTTCTACAAAGAACACCAAGTCTAGCTGCTCCCGTGGATATCTTAAAGGATCCATCCACATTGATTTTGACACTTCCAGGTGGAGGTGCTATCCATGAGATATTCCTTACTGGCTGGTTCAGAAACCGTCTCTTGCAATAAGTATTTCCACTTGCTTTATTACTCCAAAACTCTTCCACTTGGACACCAACTAGACGAATCACTTCTTTAGCATCGGCCATCTCCCCTTTAAACACCAACTACATCTCTTCTTCCAAATCCACCAACACATTGTGGCAAATAATGATTTGCCATATTCATCCAGTCCCTCATTTTCATGTAAAAAATCACAAAACCAAACCTCAAATCTTTTCATTGACCATTTGCTAAACTTGAGACCTAAAGGGCTACCAAACCAACACAATTTAGTCCAAGGACACAAAAACAACAAATGTTCAATAGTTTCTCTTTCAGTTAAACATATAGGGAAGATAGGTGTATTAGCACATTTACGTTTAAACAAGGCATCTCTAGTTGCAATAGCACCAGCACACAGTCTCCACAAAAAATGTAGAACTTTTGGTGGGACCGTTACCTTCCATATGCACTTCCAGAGATTTTTGGGGACTGGAGAGGACGTACCCGGGTCTTTGATTTTGTTTTCCACCATATCTGATTTAGCAACTGCATAACCAGATTTAACGGAATAATTGCCATCGTTAGTTGTCATCCACACTGCACGATCAGAATAGGAGTTAGTAGAAATAGGGACTTTTAAAAACATGTCTCTTTCCTCATTGCTAATCCATGCTCTAATTGGATTAAGATCCCAGCGCCTGTTACATATCAGTTCGGCCACAGTGGCTTTCTCATCCTCCAGCATCAAAGGCTCATTGTGCAACTTGTATCCTGCCAGCCCCTGGATCCATTGATCCTTCCAGATTCTGACATTTTCACCAAAGCCCACTTTCCAGCACAACTCTCTTAGTAGCAAGTCTCTGCCTTCTAGTAAGCTGGACCATGCCCATGAAGCATGTCTTCCTTTTTTTGCATCTAGAAAATTTCCTTTGGGGAAGTAAATCCCTTTGATTATTTTGCTCCACAGATCATAAGGTTGTTTAAGCAATCTCCATGCCGTCTTAGCTAACAAGGCCTTGTTGAAGCACAATAAATCTCTGAATCCCATGCCACCATCCACCTTCTTCCTAGTCATATGCTTCCAATTCTTCCAGTGTATAGATCCCTCCTTTCCTTGCTGTCCCCACCAAAAATTGGAGATCAAACTATCAATTTCCATACAACATTTCTTTGGGAACAAGAAGCAAGTCATAGGGTATGTGGGTATAGCATTCGCAACAGCTTTGATCAAGGTCTCACGGCCAGCAAAGGTCAGGATTTTCTGTTTCCAGCCTTGTAGTTTTAGCCCAATACGGTCTTGCACAAAAGCAAGAGCTGCAGCTTTAGATCTGCCCCAGATGATAGGTAATCCCAAGTATTTCCTTGCCTGATCCGAATACTTAATGCCCATACAAGTCGCGACTTTTTCTTTGCATCTCGTTGGGGTATTTGATGAGAAGAATATGCTGGATTTTTCTAGATTTACCAACTGTCCTGAAGCCCCACAGTAAACATCCAAAATACGCTTCAGAATCTTGCAATTCTCCTCATCAGCCCGTAAAAACAGCAAAGCATCATCCGCAAAAAAACAATGCGATAGAGGTGGTGCACCACGAGCTAATTTCACGCCCTTCAAGTCTTTTCGTTCAGTGTGCTGTTGGATAATCAAGGATAGGACTTCCGAAGCAAAAATGAACATGTATGGTGAAAGGGGGTCGCCTTGTCTCACCCCCCCTTTCAGGTTTAAAAGTGTCCACATTGCTTCCATCCACTTGTAAGGTAAATTCAGATGTAGTTATGCACTTCATAATCTTTTCTACCCATTCACCACAAAAGCCCATTCTCAACATAACCGCTTCAAGAAAATCCCACTCCACACGATCGTAGGCTTTGTTCATATCTACCTTTAGAGCAAATTCCCATTTTTGCCCTGTCTTCTTATGCTGCAGGTAATGGAACGCTTCGTGTGCTAGAATGATGTTGTCCTGTATTACACGGCCAGCAATGAATGCTCTTTGGTTGGGTGAGATTATTTTCCCCATTAAGTCCCTCATCCGGTTTGTCATGATTTTTGCAATAACCTTGTATGATACATTGCATAAACCGATTGGCCTGAACTGATGTACTCCTTCTGGTTTATCAACCTTCGGGATCAGCACAATATTAGTTCCATTGATCTGGGTGATGTCAGCCCTGTCCCCAAAAAACTCCTGCACCATCCCACATATTTCATTGCTCACCTCCTTCCACGCCTTTTGATAAAATAGTGCTGAAAATCCGTCAGGACCCGGAGCTTTAGTGACTCCTAATTGAAAAATTGCAGCTTCTATTTCCTGATTGGACACAGGTTCCATCAAGCGAGCATTATCTGAATCCGACACCACCACCTTAACATAGTCTAGTGCCTGTTCCATAGGCCGTGAACCGGCAGAACTGAAAAGTTTTAGGTAGAATTCACTAAAAGATTTGTTGATGTCTATCTGGTTCTCTAGCCAAACCCCATTTTCAGCTTTTAGTCTCAGGATCTTATTTCTCTGTCTTCGCTGAATGACACTACTATGGAAGAATTTTGAATTCCTATCACCACATTGCAGCCATGAAATTCTAGATCTCTGCCACCAATACCTTTCTTCCATACTCCAAGCTTCCTCAATCTGTTTGGCCAAATTTTCCGTCGTAACTAACTTCTCACCGTCATAATGCCTTTATGGCAAAGAACTCAACATATGTCTCAGATGCGCTATGACTTTCCTATAGTTAGGAAATTCCTTTGAGCTCCATGCTATCAGTTTTTGCTTACATGCCATCAGCCTTCTAACCAGATATGCCACTCTATCGTCAACCGTCCCTTCAACCTCATTCCAGCCGTTCTCAACAATCTGCAGGAAGTTATCATGGTGAACCCAATTGGCCTCAAATTTAAATGGTCTGGTCCCTTTCCTCTCTTGGTAATAGCAATAAACAACTAGTGCATGGTGGTCTGAACCTATTGGTTCCATATGAAAGACCAAGGCTCGCTCAAATGCATCTCTGAACTTCACATTGCCAAGAGCACGATCTAATCTTTCCCTCACAATACCATCAGGTCTCTTGTTGCACCAGGTGTACTTTGAGCCTTTAAATTCTAGGTCCATGAGGTTGCAATCAGACAATAGACTCTGAAAGTTAATGATCTTTCGCATAGCTCTCCGTTTTCCCCCTCCTTCTCAGATTGAGAGATCAAATCATTAAAATCTCCAACGACCACCATGAATCTCTCACACTAGCCGCGATTTCTCAAAACATCCCAAATAGCTCTGCGCTCCCCTTCTTTGGGTGGTCCATATACAAAGGAGATCAATGCAGGAACATCAAGTCCATCAGATTCAATCACAACATGGATAATATTCTTTGATTTGTACAGGATTGTTACACCAATAGAGTCATGCCACTAAAGCGCCAATCCACCAGCTAGACCCCTTGGTTCCACATAAGCATCCTGAGTAAAACCACATCTGCTTCTACTTCTTTTTATTTTTTCAGAACATATTTTGGTTTCCATTAGGAAGATTAATGAAGGATGAAATTTATTCACCATATCCTTCAAATTTTTGACTGTCAAGGCTCTTCCCAGGCCTTGACAGTTCCAAGAAATGAGCTTCATGGCTGCTGGGTGGCTGCTTTTAGCCAGCCACCAACACCTTCAGTTGAGATCTTCTTCCTTCTATCCCTCCTCGCTTTGAAGATAAAGCCCGAATCCCCTGAACCCTCATCTGCTATAGCCATATTTTCATCTTCCAGATTCGTCTCCTCCTCCAAGATATTTTCCTTGTCACCTTTCCTTTTCTTCACGATATTCCTCCTAATTCGCGCCTTACTCTTTCTCAGATTTTCTGCATATGCAGAAATGGTCAGTTTGGGACTGAGTTCTTCATCCATTTTCTTCCTTCTTTTAGACAACGATGAGCCCCACCTGTCCTCTGCATTTCTTTTCAACCCAAGCCCCTTCATACCATTGGTAATCTCACCTAGCACACCCCCATTATACAGGACAATAGCCATATCATTTTCTATCAGGGCATCCGTAGTTTGATTAGTGCTTACCCCTGCATCAAATGCTATATGGTTCACCGAGCTCACCTCAGCCTTAGAGGAGGGTTCTCCAACATTAGCCTGACACACAGAGCATCTTCTTTCCTCTCCCCTATCAATGTTGTCATGGAGATTTGATTGATGTTGCACCTTCCTTCGATTCTTCACCTCCAGGCAAATCTCGCCATCACTACAAGTGTTTTCACCCATGGCATCAGGTGTTCCCATATATACGTTCGACGCTGCTTCTGTGCTCCTCATCGTAGCCTTGTTCATTCTGATGAAGAAGAGCTCTGTTTCATCCACCTTCTTTTCATTCTCGTTCTTTGATTTCTCCGCATTAGCCCTTCGAATTGATGCCTCTTCTTGCCTTTTCCTAACATAGTCAGCCTCCACCCAATCTTTACACACAACAGCCATCACCTCATCCCAATTACGACATTGATTGGTAGTGAGCCAATTACCAAACCGAGGCATCGAAGGATCCAACGTAGACATCAGTTTTTCAGATTTACAGATCCGATTGTCGTGTCCAATCCGCCCACAGTTGTAACAGAAGCATTGTAATTTTTCATACAGAATCGAAATCCATACCTTCTTCTTTTCCGGTGTAGGCATCCAGAAGCCGTGAGCTAAAGGTCGCTTTAGATCTAGGATAATTCTTGCTCGCAAGAAGCTTCGAAGGAATCTACCGTTGTAGAAAGGATCTTCAGCTAGCATCACCTTCCCGACATGTTCTCCAATTCTGATTGTATTCTCCAGGCACATCGCTTCTATCGGCACATTGTGCATCTGGATCCAGACCGGACAGAGGCTAAAATCAAATTCCTCATAGCTTTTGTACTTGGATCGTTCCATCAGATTCAACAGATGACTGTTGATCGACCATGGCCTTCCTCTCAGGATTCTGTTATATTCATTTTCATCCTCAAATTTAAATAGGAAAGCATTGTCGTTAATTTCAACCACGTCGATGCCTTCCTGTAGATTCCACGCTTTGCTCAAAATTGCTTCCATGGCGGATCTCGTAAATGTCTTATTTGCCAGGACCTTACCAACAAGGATTCTCTCAATCGTTGCCTCCTTCCAAATCAATGGAGTCGAAATCTGGATCTCCGCCATATCAGAAAGAAAGAAGCGACTCCACCGCCTACCTCCGCTAAATCGTCTTCCCTAACGCCAAGAGACACACCGCTTTCACCACCGAACCTCCGATCTACCACTCCGATCACCCTCCGTACCCTCAACCTTACCACTCTCACGCTTGGCGGAGAGACCTATGCTCCCACACGAGTGCGTGGGGAGAACTCAAGATTGCTGCTCTCTATTGATTGGTTCATATTAATTACTTCTTTGCAAAAAGATTGGTTCATATATAAGAATCTTTTGTAATTTAGGATTCTTCTATAAAAAAGAAGCTTCTTCTTTCAATTATTTCTTATGCACCAGTTTGCGTGTTGCTCTCTATTGAATTATTACCCGAAGGAGCCTCATATCAATACTTAGGATTCCTTGGAAATCATTTGGATCAACAAAAGCTTTAATCTAACATCCTTTCTTCATCATCAATTAGTCATTTGGCAAGATTTAAAAATGATGTTGTCACACTTTACTAACATTTCCTCTTCTTTAGTTCCCCCTTCCATTTTAGTTCTATTATTACTAGTTATGTATGTCCATATTATGAAGGAACTCTGTAAACTTATCGTTTTCTAAAATCATTTTGACTTTCATTTAAAAAAAAGAATAATATTATAACGTTCATCTTGTAGAAAATTCTTCTTCTTGATGCTTTTAGCCTTTCATTTCATTTGTTCTTTGATAATTAACTTTGCTTTTGGTATGTTAGACTAATATTGCATATAATTAATGGATTAGCCATTAATAAATAATAATCAAAAGAAAAATAGTTGCGATTTGATTACCTCTAATTTTCCTTTTTAATTACACGTGTATTATAGTCTTTTAATAATATTCATAAATTTCCAATGAGGCCTTTTAGCCTGATTAAAAATTTGTTGAAAGTATAGCCTCAAATTTGAATTGTAATATTCCTTATGGATTTAACTAAAATAGCTCTGATACCATGCTAAAATTTGAAGAATTGAAATAAGGAGGAAACAAGGACCTGTAGAATATTATTGAAACCTTAATGGTTAATCCTGAATTAATAAGAGTAGAGGAGCCTTTATATAGATAAAGTATAACCTAAACTAAAAGTATAACTTAAACTAATCCTAGAATATGTCAACAAATGGTATATAATATCTGAACATGAGAATATATCAAATATTAATAGGGAAAATGATGTTAAAATACCATATGAAATTCTTAAACCCCTAAACGTCTGTTAAAATTTTGAAAGGATTTAAATGTGACAGGGATCAAATTGATATTTTAAATGTTGGTGAATTTACCATTTTGCCCTCAGTTTTTAAATAATAATAAAAATGACCCTCGCCAGAGGACCATCGCGGCAGGCCGCCGAAGCTCTGATCGCCGGCGGCCTGGGATTCAGTGAGGGTTTTTTTTTTGGGGTTCCTGGGATCCGGCAAGGGTTTTTTTTTTTGGGTGGGGTTGAGCCGTGTTTTTTTTTAAAAAAAAATTGAATGAAGGTGTGAGAAGGTGGAGTTCGAACCCACCCTTCCCACATATTGAAGGGGCTAGGTGACCACTGGGCCACCTAACTCCTCCTTTGATATATATGTGTGTAATAAATATATATATTATTGTTAACATTTTTTCCATCAAGAAACACTATTGTGAACCTTATTACAAGTGTTATACAAATATATTTAAATATAAATATAATATACAATATATATATATATATATATATATATATATATATATATATATATATATATATATATATATATATATATATATAAAATTGACCATTATCTGTTGTTTCATCAGAGACACAAGTGAAAAACCCGACGAAATGACTGATTATTCCCATGACTGAACTTGTAAATATCATTAATGAATTTGTAATTCCTATTACACAGTTTTTTAAAATTGACCCTTATTTGTTGTTTCATCAGAGACACAAGTAAAAACCCTGATAAAAGGACTGGTTATTCTCATTACTAAACTTGTAAATACCATTAACGCATTCGTAAGTCTCATTACAAGATTTGTTAAAATTGACCCTCATTTTTTTTATCAGAGACAAGTGAAAAACCTAATG
The DNA here is from genome assembly GCA_025563575.1 of Acacia pycnantha. NCBI lineage: Eukaryota > Viridiplantae > Streptophyta > Magnoliopsida > Fabales > Fabaceae > Acacia > Acacia pycnantha. The sequence goes on from JAMWYP010000044.1 coordinate 1,818,745, forward strand.
AAAAGATTGATTATTCCCATTACTAAACTTGTAAATACCATTAACACATTTGTAAGTCTCATTACAAGATTTGTTAAAATTGACCCTCTTTTTTTTTTTCATCAGAGACACAAGTGAAAAACCTGGCGAAAGCACTTGTTATTCTTATTACTGAACTTGTAAATACCATTACACAATTTTTTATTCCTATTACAAATTTTGTTAAAAATGACTCTAATTTTTAGGTTTCACCAGAGAAACGTGTACAACCTAACAATGTAACTTATTATTCTCATTACTATACTTGTTAATATCATTACACAATTTGTTATTTACATTACAAAATTTGTTAAAACCAATTTACTTTTTGTTAATTCCATATCCTTAATTGACAATAATATTTTTGATTTACAAACTTCATGTACGACAAAAATGAATACTATCCATCCATTTATAAAAACCACCAGATATGTACAGAGATATTGACAATCATCCTAAGTGCTTAATGACAAAATATTTTTTTTTGATACAGGGAAAGAAAAAAATAGAAAAATAATTGAACTACATCAACGATACAGGGACCCCAACCACGCCTAAAGTGTTTCATTGCCATTAAGTCAGCTAGGAGAAACCGGTAGAGTCCAGGAGGAGGATTAGATAGATGAACTCCATTAGGAAGCTCCACATGAGATAAAGTAAAGTTAGCCAACCAGTCTGCGCTGATTCTCGTCCCTTAGAACGTTACAGAACCTTCTATCCCATTGACGTCAAGTAATTGCTCGTATCCAAGTCACCGGATGAGACTCACAAGCTGCATTACATTCTTTGGAAAGTAATGCAATAACTGTTTGATAGTCACTTTCAACCACTACATGCCTCCAACCTGCCTCCCATGCCATCTCCAGACTTCTCAAAACTCCCTACAACTCCACTGTTAGCGCAAATCAGTTACCCAGCCTTTCAGCAAACCTACCAAGCCATGCACCAGAGAAATCTCAAAGTAAACCCCTCACATGTTGCCACCTGTGAAGGGCCTTTTGATGCCCCATCAGAGTCCCCAACCTTGACCAATGCCCTTCTAATATCCTACAAAAACTCAAGAATGGATCGTAGATTGTATCTATGGCCATTGTCCTCAGGGCTATGGATGGACATATTCCTCCATTTCCAAGTAAACCAATAGGTAACAAGGAATAAAGCATTCCAACAATATCTATCAATTTCTTTATCATGAGACACTCAATTTTTCGTTAACCAAACATTCCAATGACAAATAATTAACATAACTAAATTATATATAAATATAAATATATATATATTATATATAATATATATAAAATATGTATGTGTGTGTGCATCAATGCATATATATATAATGAGATTCACAAGAGTGTTTTTTGATAGAAAAAATGTTACAAGAATATATATATATATATATATATATATATATATATATATATTTGTGTGTGCGTGCGTGCGTGCTATATATATATATATATATATCAAAGGAGCTAGGTGTTGGTCACTTAACTCCTTCAATATATGGGTGGGGTGAGTTCAAACCCCACCCTCACACCTTCCTTCAATCTTTTTTTTTTTAAAAAAAAAAAATTCAACCCCACCCTCCCCAAAAAAAAAAAAAAACCGAATCTCGAATCTCAAATCGCTGCAGTCTTGAAGGTCATAGCTCCGGCGGCCTCCCGCGGTGGTCTTCTGGCGAGGGTCATTTTTTTAAATTTAAAAACTGAGGGCAAAATGGTAAATCCACAAAAATTAAAAATTTCAATTTGATCTCTGTCACCTTTAAGTCATTTCGAAATTTTAACAGATGTTTTGGGGTGTTAGAATTTCATATGATATTGTAACGTCATTTTTCCATATTAATATAAGATATAATAATATTTTAATAAATATGAAGGCCACCTTGAACGCTTCTGCTCTTAGGTCTCAACCTTCCCCATCTCTCCCAAATGATGGTGTTGTTGCGAAGGAGTGAAGAAAAGAAACCATAAAAATAATACAAGAAAATAGAAAATAAATTAAAATAAAGGGAAAAATTCATGAATACCACTTAAACTTCAATATCTCAAATCAGTCTTGTCCACAAAAGTATATATATTAACTATAAGAATATAATAATTGACAACTCATTTTTATAGGAAATCACTGATTTAGGATTTTGAAATTCATGTGTATTTTCTTGTCTTTTTCCCTAAAATAAACTAAAGTAAAATATTTTTTCTTAATCTGTAAATTATTTATAATTTTCCCATGGTCAAAAAAATTATTTCTATTTTATATTATATTTATGAAAAATGACAAAAAATATCATTCGAATTTCAAAAACTCCAAAATATCTACTAAATTAACAAAGGGATAAATAAGTAATCTAGTGAGAATATAAGATTTTGAAATTTGGATGTTGACAACTTAACGATAAACAATGATAAGTTAAAAATAACAATTAACAATTTAGATATTCATATGAAAGCTTGAGAGCTCTAGCTAGTTTTCAATTTCTATACTCAGATTGCTAATTTTTATACTCAAGTTGTCAATACTCAAACTTCAAAATCTTAAATCCCTACCAAATTACCTATTTATCCTTTTGTTAATTTAGTAGAGACATTTTGAAGTTTTTGTAATTCAAATAATATTTTTCTATCATTTTTCTTATATTTATACTTAACTATTCATATTTTATTTTAAAAGGAAAAACTCATTTGAAGGTAACTATACTCTTACTCAATTTTTAATGTAAGTACTGGTGTGTTTTTTTTTGCTAATTAAATGTTTTAATTTTACTTATATTAATACCATTAACTTCTATTCAAGAGCTAACAATGTTAATAGAATAAAGTCTTAAGACTAACCGAACAAAATTAATGATTTAATAAAAAAAGTACAAATTGAAATATAGTATAGGTACCAGCAAATAAATTTTACTTTATTTAAAATTATAATGTTTAGTGTTTACCATGGAATCTCTAAATAATGAACTAAATTAATATCTTATAAAAAATTCCGTAAATTGTGTATTAAACAACTCTCCAATCAGGGAAGCATTAAGATATATTATTTATTTAGTCCCATCGGTTTAAGGGATGGGTCATGATCTTATAATTATTTCATCACAACTTATTGAATGTGTTAATTTAGTTAATCTTAAACGTGACAAAATGTCATAATCGAATATAATTTAATTTTAGACTTTTTGTAAACCTCAAGCCTTTAGGTTGCCACTGTAAAAATAAAAATGATTCTCCAATATCTAAGGGCCCGTTTGGTTCAAAAAAAAGGAAATGAACTTCCAATATCTAAGTTGTATATCTCAACCGAGATGGTGGTAAAGAATTAGAAAAAGTTTATTTTACCCTCTAAAGAAATTAATTCAAAATAAAAAAATATTTTTTTGCTAAAATATATTTTTGTTAAGGACTTGTGTAAAAATTTCTTAAAGAACTTTCCAAACAAGTTTCCCGATCAATTTGTGGACAAATTTGTCCAAAAATGTGAATAGTGACGTGGGAACTTGAGATCCCACCAATTTTGATGGGAACTCTTGAGGGAAGAGTGGTGGATGAACTTAAGGTGATGTTTTAGGAGTGAAATTGTTCCCATTCCCTCTCTCAAATTCCTTGAACCAAACGGGCCCTAAGTTGTATATCACAACCCCTCCTCCTTGGACTCAATTGGCAAAAGGGTCGGATACTCTTATCAAAGGGAAGGGTTTGATCCTAAAGTTGGTCAAGGCGCTAGGGAGGCATCTTAGGTGATATGAACTTGTAGAAACACAGGAGGTGGAGACTTGTGTACTCTCAGTCCTATATATCCTGGGGAGCAAAGTCATAGCATCCTGCCCTTGTACGATAGGTGAATCCAACCCCTCTCTTAAAATTTTAATATCAAAAAAAAAAAGTTGTATATCCCAATTCCCAAATATAGCAAAAAGATGGGACTGATCAGCAGCCTATAATAAGCAAAGCGGACGATTTCTCATTCTGAGCGTTACCTTAGTGGCTTTGTCCAAGTGATCGAGAAGAGTGAATTCTCGATGGCCTTGGACAGCCACATAGAGAAGATCCTTTGGAATGAGGATCAAATCTCTGGACGGGTCTCTGAGCTCGCCGCCCAAATCACGGAAGACTTCCGTTCCTCTTCTCCTCCACCCGTTTTTGTCGGCGTAGCCATTGGTGCCTTCTTGTTCTTCGCCGACCTTGTTCGCAAAATCCAGCTTCCCGTTTCTGTCGATTTCGTTCGAGCTCAGTCCTATGGTTGTGGAACCTGCTCGAATGAAACCCCGGTTATTTCCTCTGATTTGAAGATTGACGTTCAAGGCCGCCATGTAGTTCTGGTATTTTTTTTTTCCTCTCTCTCCCTCTCACCGAAAAATACATTGATTTGTGTTTGGAGGATTATTCTTGGTACACCTGAACTGATGAAATTAATATTGCTTCAGAATTGCAAATTTGTGTCCCGAAAATCTTATATTTTTCCCATTGTGGTTCATCATATGCAATTGAACGAGTTTGAAGAAACGGATGAAAAGAGGGACAAAATTCACTGACAGTTACTTAACACTTTTGTGGTAGCAAAAGATATTGAGGATAAGTAACGTCATTTGGCTAGTTAATTCGAAATAACAGCTGGAATGTTATTATTAGGTTCTTTATCTTGAAAAAAAAAGTGAAGAAAATCTTCCTTGTAACTCCTAGACAATTAAAGCCAAACTTTCCTGTGTTGGTTGCTGCATCTTAATGAATAATTAAAAAGGTTTATTTTATTTTGCCCTACGATTTAGTCGGCCATATGAGATTTGAGCTCGTACCATCCTTTTCAGGTTATAAATGTTATTTAACAGAAGTAGTTCTCATCTGTAGTTGTAACTACATTGTGGCCCCAGAAAGGATTAAGATTTAATGAACAAGAGAATATCTTAATTTTACCCCTTTCTACGTCAATTATGCTGTTGGTTTCTTAAGTAATTTAATCCCCCAATATTCCCTTCTACTTAATTCATATGCAACTCCATTTTCTAATAAATTTGGTATTGTTAATTAGGTTGAGGACATTGTCGATACGGGGCATACTGTATCTAGCTTAATTTCTCTCTTGAAAGCAAAAGGAGCATCCTCTGTTTCTGTGTGTACTTTCCTTGAAAAACCATCAAGGAGAAAGGTTAATTTTCAGCTAGTTGGCGAGGGTAAATTCTACAGGGGATTTGAGGTATGGTACTCTTAGCTAATAATCATTTAATATCTTTATGTACATATCTGCTCTGTGTGCTTCACACCTTTACCTTATTGGAAATATGCTACACCTCCGGTCCTAGGACCTAATCAGAGAATCTTATCCTAAATGTAAGATCTATTTCCCATATTTTTCAATCTTTTCCCATTGTACCTCTATTGATTGTCCCTCAACAATAATCAAGTAAGAGAGAGAAATTGAGGGAATTAATGAAAATGATTAGGGTGTTTTTGGAAAAACACATAATATTAACTAACTTAACTAATCTAATCAAATCAGGTAAATATGTCTTACATTAATGACCGGATGGAGTAGTTTATGAGATTTCCATTTCCTTATAATCATTGTAATTTTCAAATTTTCTTCTGCTAGCTTTATCTTTCTCTTCCTAACTGATAGCATGTCAGGGTACCCAACTTTGAGCACCTTTGTATTCTTGATCAATCGTATGTTGAGCACACTTGCACACATATATCATCAGTGAGCTGAACTAACACATATATCATCAGTGAGCTGAACTAAGTTCACTGACTAATACACAATCAAGGACTTTAGCTCAGGCCAAACAGACCTGTATTAACCCACTTAATGCACCATACAAGCAAGATAGTGTTGTGTAATGTACATAAGAATAACAGAGTAGATCAGTCTGTTATTCTGTTATATTTGTTAAACCACCATTAGGAGGTCTGTTAGAAAGGGGGAAGGTATGTTCCTTAGGTTATATAAACCCCTAAACTGTTGTTTCTCATCTGACTTGTGAATCAATCACCAGTAAAGTGCTGTATTTAGAATATTTCTCTCTGTTCTTATTCCTCTATTCTCTCTTTTCCCTTTTCTTCTTTCAATAACAGATAGATTCTTTGAGACCATAGGTACTCTTGAATTTAATATTTGGATCTTGAGGTTTAACAATTCTACCTTTTCCTGCATGCTTTGAATTTCCTAATTTGTCCTTTCTATTACTGAATTATCCCGTTATTGTTTCCTTTCTTGTAGTGCCCAAATTATTTTGTTGTTGGCTATGGGATGGATTTTTCTGAACTGTATAGGAATTTGCCATATATTGGTGTCCTGAAGCCTGAACATTACAGTTGACGCTGTATCTCATCCGCCACAAGGTTCATGCATCAGTCTAACGAAATTTCCACACCTTTCCCCCTCTTTGATTTCATCGAGTCACAGGTTTTCATTCCTTATGTGATTTATCACGAATATAGTAAAATTATACAATGTTCTTTGAAGCTTTAAAGTTTCATTTTTCAATGAATTTATCCTTCAAGGACGCTCTGATTGAGTCTTAAGATTGTCAAATTCATGGTCAAGAAGGTGTTCATTTTTCCACCGACTAAGGGAAGCTAATTTGAATTCGGTGATAATACTTAAAATGGTGAAGAAGGTTCATTTAACTTTTGAATGATATACAAATTCATGGTGAAGAAGGTTTATTTACTAGGTTCAACTTTCTTACTTTTGAATGATTCAATACTTAAAATGTTATTGATCCAGTTGAATTTCTACTGAATTTTCTCCCATCTAACTTGCTGAATTAAAGTGAAAGTCAAAAGGAGACTCTAATTCTATGAGCCTCTTGCTTTTCGGTTTAATAATAATCACTTACAAAGGTGGAAAAAGTGGCTCTTGGTGGAGGTAGAATTAAGAACCATTTGAAATTAGCTTGAACAAGCTTTTACCCTGCATTAACATATATTATACATTCTCAAACAGAGCCTTCACTTGTTTATGACGATCCATCTTATTTTGATATTTGGATGTTGGCAGATGGGGAAAAAGAAGAGAGTTAACTCTTAGATTCCTTAAAATATAACATTTTGTGTGTCAGAAATAGATTATATTACTGAAATATATTAAAATACAACACAAGGTCCAAAATAAAGCACAACAAGTAAAAGGCCCAAGTCCAAAAAACAAACCATAAACACTAACAACACATTCTTCCTAGATTTAAGTCAGAAGGCACCGTATAAAAAAAAAAAAGTCAGAAGGCACCAACCGGGGTTGGTACAAGTGGTAAACGGCTTGTGTTGCTTAAGCAATGTCTCGAGTTCGAGCATTGTGAATGTAGAAAAGCCCTATTGGGGGACTCTTTCACCATAGCCAGGAGCCCTGAGTCAGGGCGAAGCTTTGTATACCGGATGGGCAACCAAAAACACACACACTATATATATATATATATATATCAGAAGGCCAACTATGTCATCGCTGCGGCCAACTATGTCGTCGCTGCGGATGCCGCCAAAGGAGTGAAGAGACACTGGAAACATAGGATGGGGGTTCAAAGAACCATCCTAACAGTCCCATATCATTCGAGTATTCATCTACCATCAAGAAAGCAGATTCACCAACATCACACAATAACGATTGTGTGGAGAAGAGCTCACCGTCGCCACCTCTCCAGACCCCACACAAAGCCACCAGATTTGAGATGAAGAACCAAGATCTCACGCAAGTTAGACCAAATCATCAAGAATGGAACAAAGAAACTTACCGGATTAAAGTAGAAACAATCGACTCTCTCAACCTCACTCCTCCACTGCATTACAGACCACTCTCTTGTGAATGAAATCGGCGATGAGATAATCAATCCAGCACTTTCCCTTTGATTTTCCATCCTCCACATCACATCTAACCACCCTTCCATATCTGGACTTGCTCTCTTTCTCTTGATTACCGCCCATATTTAGATGACCATCACCACATACGTAGAAATAAAACCCAAACCCAAAAAGCAATAACCCCCACACCGGACAACCTCCCTCTAACCTTTGGTGTCGTAAAACCACCGCACAAACACCCAAAGCACCGAGTGGAGATAAAACCCCAACAGAGGGAGAGAGACTAAATAGAGCCCCCTTTCAAAAAAAAGAAAAAAAAAACGATCTTACATACCATTCTACCTTCTCATGAACTAGTGCCTTGCTTTATCTCATGGACTTAAGTAAAAACTGGAAAATTACCTTTATGGTTTGTTCAGAGGAGCTTGTTAGGTTTCTCATGGTGCATTGACAACGGAACAGACATAAACATTCTTGGTTTTGAAAGACTTCTTTTGTTTATAAACCCTTGAGTATGGGCTATTTCAGACAGAAGTTACATATAACATGACTCATGTAACTGCTAATTATTTGGGATTTTTTTTTTTATTAAAAAAATTAATATATGGAATCTTAATACATCAAGGCTACACTTCGCAATGGGATGAGGGGTGAATGGTTGAATGATTGTTTAGTACCTTGTATTGAAAAAAGATGTATTTGATAGCATTGATAATAAGACAATTATGATGCAATTCTAAAATATTAGGCTTAGAAGGATGACATTATAGTTATTTTTATTGTAATATACTTTTTTTATTAAAATATATGTACTTGAACTTATTGAGTACTCACCCTTCATTGTTATTTATGTACTGAGAGCCTTGCTTTTCTAAATAACAGGTTTGTAAAATGATTGTTTCTCTTATTACATCATCAGTATTCAATTGATTTCATAAATATTATTTTGATATATTTTTTCTTGTTTATATTTTTTTTAATGCATTTAAAAATTTCCTTAAAAAAAAAAAAATCGGGGGCGCTACCCTCGAACCCCCGTATCTCCCGCCAATTGTGTCCCTTCTATAATTTTTTGGGTCCGCCCTTAATTATAACATGAGACCTTCAAAACTTGCAAGATCAACGTAGAGGGGGTTAGGGTTAAATTTTCCTATTCAAGTGAAAATGGGTTATTAAGGAAGTAAAAAAAGATGATGCAAGAAGCATCAACAGTAAGTGAATCGAGTATTAGTGATTCAATCACGAACCTGTTTTGGAATATATTAACACAAGAATAGTAATATCAAACTTGCATAATCTAAACTCTTTGCAAGGGGAAATATAAAATACTACAACAACAAAACATTATTCCATTAGTTGCGATTGGATATATGGGTTTATAACATACCATTGTACATTATTAGCATCCAAATATTTGAATAGATTATTTAGTCAAAGATCTTGTTCAATAAGTTCATTGAATGTTCTTTTCTGTCTTCTTCTACCCCTTTTAAGAGGACTCTACATGTTAGATTGACCCTCTTCAACGACTAATTCAGTAGCATTTTTTTAACGTGTTGGAACCACCTATATGAATTTAAATAAAGCATAATTGTTGGAATGATGGGCACTATCATGTTTAATACTCCATCCGGTCCTAATTATAAGAGCTAGTTGACTTTTTTGGAGAAATTAAGGAAGCTAATTAAATTACTTTAGAGTATTTTTATTTTTATTTTTTTCTTCAAACTAATTAATTTGACTAATAAATTAATATATAATCTAAGGATACATAACATATGAAATGATTAAGTAACTTATTTAGCTTCCTTAACCTCTCCAAAAAAAGTCAACTAGCTGTTATAATTAGGACCAGAGGTAGTACTTTACATCTGCATACTTAACATTTGCATGTTCAAAGAGATCCTTCAACTGTTCAATAAGGGGCACTCTCTGCCAACCGATTCTTCTATAATAAGGGAATTTGCATAGCATAGAAATACCTTTTCGACTTTGACCCACAGGAATTAGCAATAAACCAGTAATATTTACACTATAACAACTAAAAATAACAGAATCAATACCTAATCCAACATTATTAAGGACGTTAAATGCTTGCCCAAATGTATATAAACGGTTGCGTGGAAGACTAACTACAATGAATTTGAAAATATGGAATAATTGCATAGATCACACAATTGTTTTGTTCTATTAGCAATTAAATATTTGGTTAAATTGTTAACTAAAAGATCTCACTTAATAATTTTATTGTGTTCTCTTCAGTCTTCATTTACTATTTTCCATAGAACTTCATACGGCTTAATCAACTATCTTCATTATCACATTCAATGGTTTTTTTTGAACGTGTCCGAACCACCTCAAATGCTTTTTTTTTTTTTTAATTTCCATTTCCTCTTATATAGATGCCACTCAAACTAATCTTATCTTTTCTTCTATGACTACACGCCCATTTCACCATCCTTATCTTGGCTACCCCACTTTTTGCTCATGTTATCCCTTTAAAACTCAATATTTATTACTACCTCCGGTTCTAAATATAAGACATATTTTATAGTGTAATTTATACTATAATTATGTCTTATATTTAGGACTGGAAGAGTACCATATAACATTGTTGGTCTTAAAAGATTGTGATAAATTTTTTCTTGTACCTTATTTGGTACCTTCCAATCATAAATACCTTATATACTTTAAAGCTGTGGAATATTATATCAACAACGGAAAAAGATAAATGAAAGGGGAAAAAAATTATCATTTTTGAACAATTTGAGATTAAAATAGAATTTTTTATCATAATAAATCATTTTCTATTATGGTAGTGTGTTGCGAAGCTTTGCAATTGTTAGATTCTATTTAAGAATGATAGTATTTCGAGATTATCTTTCAAACTTTCTACTTTCTACTTTGCAATTGTGAATTCTGGCCATCTCACTAACAGAAATTAGAGAACTTCTGCTCGATATGAACCTCAAACACTAGTCAAATTCACTTCATCAAGTTTCAACATTTTATTTAAGGAAGATGTAGAATTGTAGAAGAAATTGGGAGAAACAGAGGAAAGGGAGTTGCAGAACTGCTGCCAACTCAATCAATTCATTTGTTCATTGGAAAGATGATTGCCGTATCTCCCAAAATAACCAAGTTCAAAAATGATTTGCAGAAATAGGGAACCTGGGTCGTTTCCCCAACGAACTTGCAGCGGGTTTGATTAACAACAATAGTCAAACAGAACAGTAAAATGGGGGGTTTGGTTTAACAGATTAAAACAAAACGAAATAACATAAACAGAATGAAATAAATAGAATGAAACAGAATGAAATATGCAGAAACAGAATGACAAATGATCAACCCAACATTCAGATTCCAGAAACTTCCATCATTGAACGAAATATAACTAACTCACGTTTGGTTCTGGATGAACCGATATCTCTGCATTCATCCAGAGAATCCCTCGACTAGACGATCGTCTAGCATATGTCCGAACAGTGGCGTCTCACTGTGCAATCGCACAACAACACTATAACCTAGTCTGAACTCAGTCCTTGGGATGAACCAAACCGAATATTAAATCTAATATTCTAACTATTTCCAGAAATCGAATTCGATAAGATGAAAACAGAATTGAGTAAGTTACGGATTAAGCACAAGCTCTCTGGACGAATCATGGAATCCTCAATGTTGGGTCAATCACAAAAGTTTAGCCGATCATGGCTGGGAAAAACGAAGAACAGACGAAGAACACGAAGAACACATGAAGAACAGTTGAGAGAATTCCAAAACTTCTATTTTGATCCACCAGAATATAAAAACGTGGAATGAATTCTGTTTGTGGCTGCTACTAACTTAAAGCTGACCTAAAAACGAAATGGGCTCTAATGGTTCAGCCCAAAACAGAAATAAAATAAAACTGGATTTTAATTACAAAATTCGAGTCCAAATAAAATCCAGAATTGTACATCTGAATTCGGCTCCAAAATCGACCGCCCTCTTGTCCCAATTTTCTCTTTATGTCTTCATAAAAATTGTAGATCTCTGAATCATCTGAAATATGAGACAAAAATGAGGCAAATCCGATGTCTGGTTCAAGAGTTATGGTAAAAATAGTGAAGCAATACAAAACTGGAATTTTATTATTAAAAATGGCTAAAATGCAATCTAAGGCCCAAAGCCCAAATGAACATAAAAGCCATTATTTATTAGCTAAAGAGTCCTAAATTATTAATCAAGAGATTAAAAAGAAGTGTATAAAATATTCAATTATCAAATTCCCCTACACTTATCTTTTTGCACTCCTGAGCAAAATTCAAAGAAAAAGACCTAAATGAGAAACTCCTCTTTACTAATAATTGCTACAATGCAAAAAATTGAATCAAGGGACATAAAGCTTCAAAAGACCAATCATTCAAGACCAAAATCCCTTCATCTCAAATTACAATTCATGGTAGTCTCAATCAATGATGCTAATCACAAAAGATGGTCTCTCAAATGATGCGCTCAATCAATCAGTCTCTCAAGTGTTTAAGGTAAATAAGTGTATCGCTCAAATTCTACTCAAGAAATTTGTTCTACCATAAGCTTGCTCAACTTCTACGTCTCCACTACTAATAAGACATACATGCACAAATCAAGAGAGCTTGTTATTAAAGGTTGTAATGGGGCTAGGGTGAAGGTAGGTAATAGTATGGAATGAGAGGCTAAGCACCAAAGAAATTAAATAGAGCACTGATTAACGCAATTATTCTTTCTATGTATGAACCCTCTTTTTTTTCTTTCTTTCTTTTCTGCTTTTTTTTTTTTTTTACTTTTCTTTCATTGTATACATAATTACAATGACAAAATCAAATATCTCCCCCCCACACTTAAACTGTTGCACTCCTGAGCAACCCCCACACTTAAACACAAAACAAGGTGAAACCAATGCTCAATAAATTTTCAAGGTGCGGAATAAAATGGTTTTACGCTTAGGCTTGTAATGTGGCTTAGAAAAGAATGGGTCAAAAGGCACAAAGGGGCTAGCAAAGGAATCATAATGCAAGGGAAAAGCTATTTGGCCAAAGTGGGGAAAATAAAAGAAAGAAAACAAGCTTCCATCATACTTATGCATGTAAGTGAAAAATGTAGTTTCAAAAAGAAAAGGAGCAAGTTCTAGAGAACACAAATCATGAGAGATGCACACATGAAAGAAAGAATGGCAAAAGATGAATTCCATTCATGCAGGCCCAAAACCTCACAAGGTCACTACCAACTTAGGCAATCAACAACATCAAATCAACTACCAAGACATGTAATCGAAGAGTCAAGAATTGTAGACCAAACAGAATGATCCATTAAAACCAAAATGTTCACGTTCATAATATGTAGCAATCATAGAAAGAAAGACTGTATTTATTTTCAAAAAGCAAAGTAGAAAAGGGAAACAAATAAAAGAGAAAAAGGGAGAAGAAAGAAGAATACTCCCCAAGGGTTTATGGAGGATAAGTGGCATCAATGAGGAGAATATCTGCTTCCTTAGGTCGCTGTTGGGATCCCTCATGAAAGTGCTTGAGGCGATGCCCATTTACCTTGAAACTTCGTCCTGTGGGTGGATCACATAGCTCAACAGCACCAAAAGGAAATATGTTAGTGATCACAAAAGGGCTATCCCACTTAGATCGAAGCTTACCAGGCATAAACTTCAGACGAGAGTTAAACAGAAGAACTTTCTGGCCCACAGAAAATTCTTTCCTCAGAATATGCTTATCATGGAATGCCTTAGTCTTTTCCTTGTATAACCGTGAACTCTCATAGGCATCCAATCTAAGCTCATCTAACTCTTGCAACTGCAGCTTCAGTTCCATCCCAGACTTAGCCAAATCCATGTTACATTGCTTAATGGCTCAATAGGCTTGATGCTCCAACTCAACCGAAAGATGACATGCCTTACCAAAGACAATCCAATAGGGAGATATCCCAATCGGAGTCTTGTAGGCGGTGCGATATGCCCACAAAGCATCATCTAGTCGCTTACTCCAATCTTTCCCTGGTCACTAATAATAGCTCTAGGAATGCCAAACTTGCAGAAAATGTTAGACCTAACAAAGTCCACCACCACAGAAGAATCATTAGTCCGGGTGGCTTTCGCCTCAACCCATTTCGAGACATAATCAACAGCCAGCAGTATGTAAGTATAACCATATGAAACAGGAAATGGACCCATAAAATCAATACCCCAAACATCAAAGATCTCACAAAACAATATAGGGTTTTGGGGCATCTTATGCCTACGGGAAATACTCCCTACCCTCTGACAGTTATCACATGACTTGCAAAACAAATGGGCATCATGAAATAGGGAAGGCCAAAATATACCACATTCTAACACTTTCCTAGCAGTTCTTTGGGGTCCAAAGTGACCACCACAGGCAGAAGCATGAGCAAAATGCAATATAGAGTGAAACTCATGATCAGGCACACATCTCCTAACTACTTGGTCACTACAAAATTTCCACAGATAAGGGTCATCCCAAACATAATATTTAGACTCACTTTTCAATTTTAAGGTTTGGGCCCTAGTGGAGTCTACAGGAAAAACACCAGCTACCAAGTAGTTAACTAGATCAGCATACCATGGGAGCTTACCTTGCAATTGTGAGAAGCTGCTCATCAAGGAAATCATCCAGAATAGAAGAGGGTGAGAGGGAGAATGGGTGATGCGACTCAAGTGGTCAGCTACCCAGTTTTGCGCTCCACTTCTGTCTCGAATCTCAACATCAAACTCTTGGAGCAATAACATCCACCGAATGAGTCGTGGCTTAGCATCTGCCTTTTTCAACAAGAACTTTAAAGCAGCATTGTCAGAGAAAATAATTACTCTACTAGCTAGCAGATATGACCTAAACTTATCAAAAGCAAATACAATAGCCAACAACTCCTTCTCAGTAGTGGTGTAATTTGGTCGAGCGAGGATCAAAGTCTTGGAAGCATATGCAATGACATGGGAGGCTCTATCAACCCGTTGTGCTAAGATAGCACCAACCGCATAGTTGGAAGCATCGCATATCAACTCAAACGGAAGGTACCGATCAGGGGGCTGGATCACTCGTGGCTGTGGTAAGGCAATGCTTCAAGTGATCGAAGGCCGCCTTGCATTCCTCATCAAATACAAAGTCAGTGTCCTTATGCAGAAGGTTGGACAAGGGTCGAGCAGTCTTGCTGAAATCTCGAATGAAACGTCGATAGAAACCTGCATGACTAAGAAAAGAGCAAAGTTCCCGCACAGAAGCGGGGTAAGGCAAAGCAGTAATTACATTTATCTTAGCAGGGTCTACCTCAATCCCTTTCTTAGATACTATGTGTCCCAAGACTATACCCGACTCAACCATGAAGTGACACTTCTCATAATTCAAGACAAGATTAGACTCAATGCACCTATGCAAAACTCTAGATAGATTAGCTAAGCATGCATCAAAATCAGACCCATATACAGTGAAATCATCCATAAAAACCTCCATGCAGTCCTCTAGGAACTCAGAGAAAATACTCACCATACAACGTTGAAAAGTGCCAGGTGCATTACAAAGGCCAAAAAGGCATCCTTCGGTAAGCATATGTTCCAAAGGGGCATATGAAGGTCGTCTTCTCCTGATCCTTAGGAGCAATATGGATCTGGAAATATCCGGAGTAGCCATCCAGGAAGCAGTAATGGGACTTACCAGCCAATCGCTCTAACATCTGATCAATGAAAGGTAGAGGGTAATGGTCCTTGCGAGTGGCTTGGTTGAGTCTCCTATAGTCGATGCAAACTCTCCAACAATTCTGAACTCGAGTAGGAATGAGCTCATTCTTCTGATTAGCTACCACAGTGACTCCGGATTTCTTAGGAACCACTTGGACCGGGCTAACCCACTGACTATCAGAAATAGGATAGATGATACCAACTTGTAGAAGCTTAGTGACCTCCTTCTTTACCACATCAAGGATAAGAGGATTAAGGCGTCTCTGGGGTTGCCTCACCGGCTTAGAGTCATCTTCCAACAGAATTCGATGCATACACATGGAAGGGCTGATGCCAACGATGTCAGCCAATGTCCACCCAATGGCTTTCTTGTTCACCCTCAATAAGCTTAGCAGCTTCTCTTCTTGATCGGGCATAAGATTATTTGCCACAATGACTAGCAATTGCTCATTCACCTCCGAAATGTATACTTGAGATGGTGCGGAAGGGATTTCAACTCTAGTTTGGGCGGTTGCTCGGAGAGGGAAGAAGCTTGGGTGGTTGTTGCAACAACTCGATGTCATCACACTAGGAAATACACGAAACCACATTCAAAGAAGCACAAGCGGAAGAATTGTGTCTATACGGCTCAATGTTAACATCGAATTCGAGTTCATAAAATCGAAGTAAGCTCATCAAAATCGAATCGGGATGCACGTTAGGATCGGGATGAAGCTCAAACTCAGAATCAATATCAGAATCTACAAGTAATGTAGAATCACCAAGCAAGTCAGAATCACCAAACAATGCAGCCTTAACCAAATTAGTGCAAACAGAGCACCATTCATTATCACCACATGCACAAATGGGAGTATCACTCTCAAATGAAAAATCAGGATAATCAGCACACCAATCAGTAAGAACATCATCCACAACATCATCAATCACATCAATACAGAAAACATAATGCTCTTCCCTAGGATGTTTCATGGCATCAAAGATATTGAAATTCACAGATATGTCACCAATCAGTAAGAACATCATCCACAACATCATCACAAATGGGAGTATCACTCTCAAATGAAAAATCAGGATAATCAGCACACCAATCAGTAAGAACATCATCCACAACATCATCAATCACATCAATACAGAAAACATAATGCTCTTCCCTAGGATGTTTCATGGCATCAAAGATATTGAAATTCACAGATATGTCACCAAACTCCATGGAAAGAGTACCAGAATGCATATCTATCTTAGTCCTAGCTGTTTTCATGAAAGGCCTCCCTAGAATGATTGGTGACCTACTACTAGGAGACTCATCCTCCATATCTAAGATGTAAAAATTAGCAGGAAATATCAAGTCACTTACTTTGACTAATACATCTTCAACTAAACCAGAAGGATGAGCACTACTCCTATTAGCTAACTGAACAATAACACCAGTAGGACGCAAGGGACCAAGACCAAGAGATTTATAAATAGATGCAGGCATGACATTAATAGAAGCACCTAAATCTAGCATGCAATTATCAAATCTATAATTACCAATGAGGCAAGGGATAGAAAATGTCCACGGATCTTTGCATTTACGAGGCATGGTAGAATTTGGATGAGTGCCGACACATTCGGTTCAAACTCACTCGTTCATTCCCCTTGATCGCCTCTTGTTGGTGCACAACTCCTTCGAAACTTGGCATATTTAGGAATTTGTTTGACTGCATCTAAGAGAGGAATGTTGATCTCTACTCTTCTGAATGTCTCAAGTATATCCTTCTCTTGTGCTTTTTCTGCCAACTTCTTGGATTGAACGGCTCTCTGAGGGAAAGGAAGAGGAATGAGAATGTTTTCCTCTTCACCTTGCTGCACTACCTTTTTATTTTTAGAGTCAATCTTCACAGTTTCTGACTCTCTTTCTGATGTGGAAGTCACATCTGCAGCTGGTTTAGGTTCCTCCAATTGTTTGCCAGATCGAAGGGAGATAGCACTCACATTCCCCTTAGGATTAGGAATTGTTTGTGAAGGAAGGGAGTTGGATCCCTGAGGTTGAAGCTGGTTCAATGATGTTGCCAATTGCCCAATCTGTGTTTGCAAACTCTGAATGGAAGTGTCAGTTTGCTGTTGGAACTGCATATTGGTTGTGACAAATTGCTTCATCATATCTTCAAGTGAGGAACCACTACCACCACTACTACTAGCTTGCTTGTTGTCTTTGCTGTGGAGGTGGACATATGGCTGGTCGAGGAGGTGGTGCTGGCAAAGGCAAAGGAGGTGCAGACTGCTGCTGGAAATTCTGTGGTCTGTACTGTCTCTGCTGGTAATTCCCAGAATTCTGCTGGTATTGGTTGCTCTGGTTCTGATTTTGGTTCCAGCGAAAGTTGGGGTGATTTCTCCAACCAGGATTGTAGGTATTGGAGAAGGCATTATTCTGCTGGTATTGTGGCCTTCCTGGAAAAACACCACTGCAGCTATTGACTGGTCTTGGTAAGTAGGATCATGCAAGGTAGGGCAAGAGTCGGTAGAATGGTAAGGGTCGAACAAAACCCACGGGAGTACCCATTCGAGGAGGGAAGATTGTACTTTCTCGTGTCACTTGCTAACCGCCTCACAAGGGAAGTGAGATCATCAAGTCTAGTCTCTAATCTCTCGAGAATCATCTTGGGTGGAGGTGCTTGAATATGGTAAACAGGAGTACTATTGGCCACGGTGCCAAACTGCTGAGAGTTATCTGCCATAATGGATATCAAGTCTCGAGCTTCTTCAGGTGTCTTGTTACTCATAGCCCCACCGCTAGAAGCATCCACCAACCCTTTATCCACTGGCATTAGACCATCATAGAAACAATTAATCAAGTCTTTTTCAGATATCTGATGGTGTGGACAGCTTGCACATAACCTTTTGAACATCTCCCAATACTCATGCATAGTCTCCCCAGCGACTTGTTTAATGTTGCCAATTTCCTTCTTGATCGCAGTTGCTCTTGAGGAAGGGAAATATTTCTCGAGAAATAACCTCTGAATATCAGTTCAGCTCCCAATAGATGAGGGCTGAATGTACATCAACCAATCCTTGGCTCCATCGTCCAATGAGAAAGGAAAAGCTCTCAGCTTGATATGATCTTCATCAATGGCATGTGGTTTCATTGTGCTGCACACTACATGGAATTCCTTCAAATGCTTAATGGGGCACTCACCTGCAAGACCATGAAACTTAGGCAACAAGTGTATTAGACCAAATTTAAGCTCAAAGTTAGCAGCAAGGTCAGGATATTGGATGCACAAAGGTTGATAATTAACATCAGGTGCAGCCAATTCCTTTAAAGTATGATGATCTGCCTGTTCTTCTGCCATAATGTCTGAGTTAGCAAAATTGCTACTAGAATCAGTGAAAACAACAAGACTATCAGAAATACTATCAGAAACACAATCAGAAAGATCAACAGAATGGACACAATCAGAATGGTCAGAATCAGACTCAAATTGAGTATCCAGTTCAGTATTAATCTGATGACTTAGCCTAACAACTCTTCTAGCAGTAAGAATTGTTCTTTCTATTTCAGGATCAAATGGCAACAAGTCTTCTGGATTAGTAGTATTCCTGGTACTCATGCAGCATACACACAAAGCAGAATTGGCAAACACTACAACAAGTAAGCAAAAACACAAAAACAAAAACCTATGCTAGAAATTGACCTAAACAAGTCCAGAAACACTATCAAATGATTTTTAAAATTTTTGGGACTTTGGCGAAACGGAGATTACCCCATGGAGAATCGAAGATTCTCTATGGGCCCTCTGAGATAGGCCATTTTCTATGTCTGTACCAATTTTCAGCCAAATAAGAGATACTTAAAAAAAATCAGACTAGTAGAAATCCTAGAATCAAAACTTAAAACAACGAAAAAGTGGTCTAAACGTTGGAATTTGGGGAAAATAGGGTATACCTCACTCCTAAGGAGAGTGACTTTTGCTTAGAATGCTCAATTCCTTGTGAATAAGACATGGTTTGAGTGATCAGAGTCAGAAAAATTTCTGTCCGACCACCCGAACCACCTAAACTAAGCTATTTACAATACTGTTACTAATCAAACCGATGCAAATTCTCCGGCAACGGCGCCATTTTTGGAAAGATGATTGTCGTATCTCCCAAAATAACCAAGTTCGAAAATGATTTACAGAAATAGGGAACCTGGGTCGTTTCCCCAACGAACTTGCAGTGGGTTTGATTAACAACAATAGTCAAACAGAACAGTAAAATGGGGGGTTTGGTTTAACAGATTAAAACAAAACGAAATAACATAAACGAGAATGAAATAAACGAATGAAACAGAATAAAATATGCGAAACGAGAATGACAAATGATCAACCCAACATTCAGATTCCAGAAACTTCCATCATTGAACGAAATATAACTAACTCACGTTTGGTTCTGGATGAACCGATATCTCTGCATTCATCCAGAGAATCCCTCGACTAGACGATCGTCTAGCATATGTCCGAACAGTGGCGTCTCACTGTGCAATCGCACAACAACACTGTAACCTAGTCCAAACTCAGTCCTTGGGATGAACCAAACCGAATATTAAATCTAATATTCGAACTATTTTCAGAAATCGAATTCGATAAGATGAAAACAGAATTGAGTAAGTTACGGATTAAGCACAAGCTCTCTGGACGAATCATGGAATCCTCAACGTTGGGTCAATCACAGAAGTTTAGCCGATCATGGCTGGGAAAAATGAAGAACGCGAAGAACATTTGAAGAACAGTTGAGAGAATTTCAAAACTTCTATTTTGATCCACCAACATACAAAAACGTGGAATGAATTCTGTTTGTGGCTGCTACTAACTTAAAGCTAACCTAAAAACGAAATGGGCTCTAATGGTTCAGCCCAAAACATAAATAAAATAAAACTGGACTTTAATTACAAAATTCGAGTCCAAATAAAATCCAGAATTGTACATCCAACTTCGGCTCCAAAATCGACCGCCCTCTTGTCCGAATTTTCTCTTTAGTATTCATAACAATTGTAGATCTCTGAATAATCTGAAATATAAGACAAAAATGAGGCAAATCCGATGTCTGGTTCAAGAGTTATGGTAAAAATAGTGAAGCAAAACTGGAATTTTATTATTAAAAATGGCTAAAATGTAATAAAAGGCCCAAAGCCCAAATGAACATAAAAACCATTATTTATTAACTAAAGAGTCCTAAATTATTAATCAAGAGATAAAAAGAAGTGTATAAAATATTCAATTATCATTCATCATAACTGGTTCTTACACATATTAGTCTAACCTCTTTTATATAGTTAGAGGCTTGACTTTTAAGACCCAATAACAGCTTGTTCCGAAACCTTTACACAGTTAACATACTAACTAACTAACTAACTAACAGCAATGTCTAACCATTACCTACTATAACAGAACTAAGACTATAATAATCTAACAACAATGTCTAACCACTACCTACTATAACAGAACTAAGACTATAATAATGGTTTGACTCTTACGCCATTATTATTTCCCTAATTACCTACTTAGTATTTTACCTTTTCACGGTTTACATATCAGACTTGCATAGAACTAAGACATGCTCCTCTGATGCAGGACAAAGGATGGAAATATATACTTCTATTCACAAACCAAACCATCTAACTAACAGGATTAGATGAACACAATAACATTCACATATCCGCACAGGTTAATAAGCAAACAAAAAAGGGCAAACAAAACTAAATATAAACTCACCAAAGCTTCAGGAGTGGTCCGCAGCTGAACAAATTGTTGCCAAGTTTGTTGATCAAGAAATGTGTATTTCTCCCAAGGAGGGGCGAGGCTCACCAGTTGGAACCTCGACAAAAATATAGTTGTTGGCTAGAAAGGTCTTAAACTTCCTCCACCGATCAGCACAATAAGACAATGTCTTGTCTTTCAGCTTCTGACAATTAGGGACAGTGTATGTAAGCCGGATAGTGTCCCAAATAGGATCCTTTACTGTGCGATCGTCCACATTTTTCCACTTATATGTCAAGATACTAACCTTGCTTCTTGCTAGATAGCCCTTAAAAGTTAACCTTTTAGATCATCCCTTATAAAACTCCAGTCTTAAAAGTAATAAAATTTTCGTTTAATTTTTTTCAACATTTTGTACCGGCCACAATTACCGTCCCTTTAAGACTGTCTTTTTTATATAACCAGTCTTAAAAGTTTTAGATCTTTATATTTAAATTTTTCCTTATTATTTTGGACCGTAGGAAAATTGTACGAGATTTCTCTATAAAGTAATTGATATTTCAATTTTTTTAATAACATTTTTAAGACCGGTTGTTTTGTTAACCGGTTTGAATAATATGTTTAAGACCTATGAATAAAGGATCCGATCCAAGAAGTTCTTTATATTTACAAAACTGCCACATGTCATACTTTTAAGACCAGGCCGTCAATACTCCGGTCTAAATGAAGTGGTTTTAAAACCATTTTTTGCACTAGTGTGTATTTTTACACATTTTTCTTGACCTATATGTTTGTTAAATGTCAACATTAGTTGCCTTAACAACCATGTCATTTTTGCACAATTTTGAAAACTTTATGTGTATGTTTTCACCAAAAAAAGTTTATCGTGTTTCATGCCCATGAAGAAATACTTTATGAATAGATTTGAACCTTAATCCTAAAGAAAATTTTATCACATAAGACAAGCTTTTGAGTATAACTTCAATTTTTATGTTGTTCTACATTTTTTTTAAAAAGGATGTTACAGCTTCCTCACCCCCTTTTTTGAGATAATTAGGTGATTTCTTGGGACGAGACGGGATTGAGAAATCTCATTCCCAATCATGATCTTGAAGAAGTCTCGGGAAGGAAAGTCATTCCCGGTCTCGAAAAAATGCCTGTGCTAATCGGGATCGGGAATTCCCAAAAATTATTTTGGGTCTTTTTTTCCTGTAGTTTTAGGTCATGATCTTGGGCCAATTAACTTGACCCTTTGGTCTTTTATGTTATTATTGTGCATAAAAACCTTGATAGAACTTCATATAATGGAATGTGTCCAAAAAAAAAACTTCATATAAGGGAAACAAAAAAATCCTACATAGAACTTCTTCATCCTACAACTGTCAGAAACAATCAAATACTTAAGAGTCAAGATGAATAATATTAGGATGAGAAAGTGAACCAAGAAAATATAACAAGTCAACAAGCCAGCTAACATATCAGATAGGGAAGAAAATATGATAGCATCAATGAAAACTGGCATAATGCTCTGAAGTTGTAAACTTTAATCAATCTTCCATATTAAAAGAGTCGACAACTCCTCCTTCATTGCATGATAAATTTTGTGAGTAACAAAACTGCCCAATTCCGAGCATATATCATAGATCCTTGCAAACCAGTTGCGACAGATACAAAACAGGTAGCTATCACATATTCCTAGTTTGTCAATTCTTATCTGATACATGTAAAAAAACCAAATTGCAAGCAATAACCACAAATGAGACAAGTAATGGGAGCTAAAACTATGGCATATATCCCAGCAAAAGCTGATCAGAACCCTAAGTGTCAGGAAAATACATTACCATTTGATGAGTTGATCGGTGCTTACTATTCATTTGACATGTTTAAAGATGTTGATTCAATTACAAAAAAAACACAAGGAAAAGAACAATAGATTACAACTGTTTAATAAATAATAAATGAAATGTACCAAATAAATTAAAAGCATAGATATTATTTTTTTCTGCAACAATAGTGTTTTAGTGGTTCACTTGGGTCTTAAACTCTTAGGGCTCTACCTTCACTTCACGTCTTCTCCGTTTCTAGTGCGTCACTTCTCTTTAAGTATTTTAGAGAATATATATATTTGAATTGAAAAGTCTTATTCCTTATCTCAAATTTTTCCCGTCTTGTAATTTTTGGGACGAGATTTTCCCATGTCAATTTGCTCAAGATTGGGACGGAAAACTTTGAACATTGGCCCGTTTGTATCAAAGAAAGGTGGAAATGGAAAGGAATGGAAATGAAAAGAATGGAATGGAATGAAAAATATTTTACCTCGATGCGTTTGGTTGGCATTAGAAAAGAAAATAAGTTGATAGGAAAATTTTTGTTTGGTTGAAAGAAAATAAGGTAGGAAAATAAGACAAAATATCATTTTATCCTAAAAATAAATTATTATTTTAAAACAGAAATACCCGCACAATGCACTAATAATGCAGTGCACACTCATTTAATGAGTGTGCAAATATGAGTGTCACTCCAGTGCACTTTTTGGTGCACTCCAGTGAACAGTGCACCAAAAGTGCACTTTGACTCAAATGAGTGCGCACTCGTTTGAGTGTGCAAATATGCACATTCAAGGAGTGTCACTTGAGTGCACTTTTTAGAGCTGTCAAAATGGGCTGAACACTATGGGCTAGCCCATTAAGCACCATGTTTGGCCCTAACCCAAAATAAGCCCCATTCTTTGGGGTTATGTTGGGGCCAACCCGTGGGCCACCAATCAACCCCGTTTCTAACATTCAGAAATTGTACAAATCCATCTGAAATTACATTTCCTCGCCTTCTTCAATCATGGAATTGTATTCAGTCCACTGCCACTAGCTTACTTCCGGTCCACTGCGCAAAAAACAACACTGATCCTTTTTTTTTAACAAATATTTCAGGATACTGCAGATATTTAAAGATACTTCCCGGTACTGAAAAATACATCATGATCTTGAAAAATTATTTTAGGATATTGAAAAAATATTTCATGGTACTGACTGGTACTTAAAAAATACTTCAGGATACTGACTGGTACTGAAAATATACTTAATGATCTTAAAAATTATTTCGAGTTTCGTGGTACTTAAAAATACTTCAAGATACCGATCTGCATCAAAATATACTTAATGATCTTGAAAATTATTTTAGGATGTTGAAAAATATTTCAGTGGTACCGACCGGTACTTAAAAATACTTCGGGATACTTGGTATCGAAAATATACTTAATGATCTTGAAAAATTATTTTAGGATACTAACGGGTACTTCATGATCTTGAAAAATTATTTTAGAATGTTAAAAAATATTTCAGGGTACTAAATGATACTGGAAAAAATACTTCAGGATGCTGACTGAGGATACTAGCCGGTACTGAAAAAATACTTAATGATCTTGAAAAATTATTTTAGATCTAAAATAATTTTTCAAGATCATTAAGTATTTTTTCAGTACCAGCCAGTATCCTTAATCAGCATCTTGAAGTATTTTTTCAATACCATCACCAAGACTCTAAAATATTTTTTCAACATCCTAAAATAATTTTTCAAGATCATGATGTATTTTTTCAGTACTGGGCAGTATCCTAAAGTTGATTATTCAAGCCTAAATTGATTATTCTAAAATGATTTTTGGCCCGCGGGTTGGCCCTAACCCTTAGGGTTATATAATTTTTTAGCCCGTGCGGGCTTTCTAATATGCGGGCTTTTTGGCCTTGTGGGCTTTTTAGCCCTAGCCCGCGCAGGGTGGCCCGTTTTGACAGCTCTAGCACTTTTGGTGCACTCCAGTGAACACTGGAGTGCATCGAAAGTGCACTCAGTGCAGTCTCTCACTCCTTCTCTCCTTCTATCATAAGTTTGTCGCGCCGTCATGTAAAATCAAGGTCTAATAAAAGCACGTCTTCTTCTTTCATTCTCTCAACGCGATGGGGAAAAATCTCATCCTCTCACTTAGATCGGAAATATTTATGGTAGGCGTTTGTGTCTCCTCCTTTCATTATCCGTCTGCGTCTGCGTCTTAGTTTTGTTTTTTTCCATTTTCACCGTCATCTTCTCTCTCCACCGTCATCACCGTCGCCTTCATGCACACTCATTTTTCCGATGTCACTGTTGGTGCCTTCTTCTTCCTCCTTCCATTTTCCGATGTCACTCTCTTCTCTCTCATCCTCTCCTCGTCTTCTCTTTCTACCATGTGATGAGGGCAAATTGGACTTTAGTCCATTTTCAGAGGCGTCGGAAAATGGCTTCCCACAAAAAATGGTGGGAACCCATTTTCATTTAAACGTGGGAGAATGGAGCATGACGGGAAAATATTTTCCAGGGAAATTTGAACCAAACGACCGCCGCCATTGGAAAATACCGATTTTCCTTTTCCTTCCCCCAATTTTCTTCGATCCAAACGGCTGAGAGTCTTCAACGAGTTTGTATGGGTAAGGTTGGTGATCAATGTTTTGAAACCCGGACCGGACCGGCCGGTTCAGACCGGAAACCGGCGAACCGGCCAGAAAGCCGGTCCGAGTTAAGGAGGAACCCCGGTTTCCGAGCTGACTCAGTTTAACTCGGTCAACTCGGCCTGAACCGGCCGAGTTGGCCGAGTCACAGAGAGGGAGAGACAAAAATGCATAAGGAGAAGGAGAAGGAGAAGGAGAAGGAGAGGGAGAGGGAGAGAGATCTGAGGTGCTTCTTAATGTCGACGCTGGCGATGGAACTTGGAAGCCGAAGGAGGAACAACAATCAGCTCTCTGTGGCCGAGAAGGAGGAGAGAGAGATCTGAGGTTTGAAACTGGTGGTGAAAAGTTCAGATGGATGGTGGTGACTAGTGAAGATGAAATATGGAAGGACTGAAGAATGAAGAAGAGGAAGAGGAGATGAAGAAAGAGAGGGTCGGTGGTTAATCTGGTGGTGATAGAAACGTTGGTGATTTTTTTGCTCAAGACGTTGGTGATGAATATTGAAGAAGCTCCGGTGATCTGTTTCTTCTTGTCTCTCTCCTTTTCCCTTCAAAAATTAAATTGTATACGAAGGTGAGTCCCAAGGGTCATTCTTGTTTCTTGTCTCTCTCCTTTTCCCTTCAAAAATTAAATTGTACTGTAGTTATGAAGGTGAGTCCCAAGGTGTGGTGTGATTTGATGGTTTTTGTCCTTGTTTGACTAATGAGGCCCTCTGCCCCTTCATGAAGCCTTCTCCTTCTTTCTTGTCAGGGAAAGGACGAAGATCATCACTTTACATACATATCCAAATAAAATAAAATAAGTTAGGAAAAATGATATTATGGAAGAGAGGTTTGGGCTGATAGAAGTTGGACTTATTTTGGTGGGTTTGGGCTAATAGGGAAGTGAGATATGTATAATTATTTTAATTATGAATATTTTTATTTATTTTAATTAAATTCTATTTTTTAATTAATACCGGTCTGACCCCGGTTTGACTCCGGTCTGACCCACTAACCCTTAACCCAGTACCTTCACCGGTTCAATGACCGGTCTGGGTTTCAGAACCTTGTTGGTGATTCATTTCACAATTGTTTGCAATTACATTCAAGTCCCTTGGCGTCTTTGAATACTAAACTAAATATAGGGGTTTGCTTGTGATTTATTGTTTTATCCAGACCTATTTATAATTTTTTCCTTCAATTTTCCCTTTTCCTTACCGTTGACACTATCCAAAATATCAAACCTCTCTCGTGATATCAACATATAAATCTTACCCAAACAGAGGGGTTCACTTCTCCGACAACTCTCCAATGGCGGGAGCTACAGGTAGAGCCCTTATCACTCTCTCTCTAAACTCCAACCTCTCTACGTTCGCACGCTTATCTCATGGCCGCGCCATTCCATTTCTCAAACTATCTGCAAGACCCAGTAGGGTTTTGCTAGGGTTTAGACCCCTCTGCTCCGTCACCTCCACCGCCACGGCCACCGTTTCCGATACAACAGAGTCCATTGATCCTGACCAAATCAAGCACTCCATTCTTCTTGAGAGACTCAGATTCAGGCACCTCAAAGACTCCTCTAAAACTCCAGAAATCAAGAAGTCAGCGAAATCAGTTGTTAATTCTGAGAGGGGTCGTGAGAATGAGGGGAAGAAGTCAGAGAAGAAGAAATTGGTGGAAAGTTTTGAGGAGTTGGGCCTCACCGATGAGGTAATGGGAGCCGTGAGGGAGATGAATATTGAGGTTCCCACTGAGATTCAGTGTATCGGCATCCCTGCTGTATTGGAAGGGAAGAGTGTCGTTTTGGGATCTCATACTGGGTCTGGCAAGACTCTTGCTTACATGCTTCCCCTTGTTCAGGTACCTAATGTCTGGATGTGGGGGCTTGCTTCGGTTTAGGTGTGGTGTTAGTTTCATGGGAGTAATTTGCAATTTTGTGTATATACTTCAGTCATACTTCCACTATTTGGAATGCTACTGTTTAATTGCAAAATAAGTGAGACGTGCTTTTATTGATCAGTGTATTTTGTATTCCTGATATTAATAGAAGATGATAGACACTGTTTATTTGTTCATATAGTTGCTTAGACAGGATGAACAATTGAATGGATTACTTATGAAGCCCAGGCGTCCCCGGGCTGTTGTGCTATGCCCTACGAGGGAGTTGTCTGAGCAGGTACTTGTGCAATTTATTCATTATTTAGAGGTCACGTAGAATTTCCTGGATGCACGACTGAATTATTGTATGATTGGACATGTAGGTATTTCGAGTTGCAAAATCTATTAGCCATCATGCAAGGTTAAGGTCTACAATGGTAAGTGGGGGTGGCCGTCTCAGGCCTCAGGAGGATTCCTTAAATAACCCCATTGACTTGGTTGTTGGTACTCCGGGCAGAATTCTGCAGCACATTGAGGAAGGCAACATTGTCTATGGTGACATCAAATACTTGGTAGGTTTCCAACCATATGACATTCTTTTTGCTTTTAAACACAATTATCCAGTTGTTCTACTTTTTTTTTTTTTTAATCCGCTGTAATTCTAATAGGTATTATTTGGAAAACCATCATCTCAGTTCTCACTTATCTTTGTGAGAGAGTTATTGCACTTACTGACTGTGGATTTCCTTTGCAGATATTGGATGAGGCAGACACAATGTTTGATCGAGGTTTTGGTCCTGATATACGCAAGTTTATTGGCCCACTAAAGCATCGTGCATTAAAACCTAATGGCCTAGGTTTTCAGACTATCTTGGTTACTGCAACCATGACAAAGGTATGCTATTTGGAAATTTCCATTATATCTAGATACAAGTGAATTCGTTCAGTATCAGTATTAATGGTTAAGCTCCACAATTGACATTTGCATGTCTTGCAGGCAGTGCAAAATCTGGTTGATGAGGAGTTTCAAGGCATTGTACACCTACGAACATCGACACTACATAAAAAGATTGCTTCCGCTCGTCATGATTTTATTACGCTGTCGGGTTCTGAAAACAAGATGGAGGCATTGCTACAGGTATACTTTTTCAGTGCCATCAATTTGCATTGTCCATGTGAGCAAGTGGTTGGTTTATTTGGCTTTTATAGAGATATAGTCATATAAGGAATTTTCGCAACAAAGTGCTGTTTCTGTCTTTTTCTCTTCTTAGGCCTTGTTTATGTAATACTTCACTTGTGCTGTCATGGTTTTGAAGAGGGAAAAAATATACATTTGTGCATTTTCATTATGCTTCATTTATAACTTACATCCTAGAGGGCCAGAACAAAAGAAATCTTCTAGAACATAAGGGGTGCATTATGCCACAAAACTTCATGATGTTGTTTGGAGTTATGACCTTAAATGAGTAGTGTGGGATGCTTCAAATTGTTTAAAGCTATCAAGTTGTGCTATGTATTAAAATTTCAAATTCCAATTTTTTTTTAGTTGCTGCTATTTTCAAGTTTTGTTTGGCCAATCCTTAACTTTTATGTGAGTGATATTTCCTATTTCTTGGTGCAATTTATGGTCATGATGTAATGATGCCACTTTTGTGTTCTTTTGTCTCTTACTCCCTTTCTTTCTCTCCCCATCATGTCCAGCGTATTGTTCTATTCTTACATATGCATTCTTTGTTTTGATGCCCACAATTCATGCTCTCCATAAGTACTAATCTGCAGGTACCTATGGTTTTCTTGATGAAGATTATCTGTTGATTTGGACTATTTTTAATTCATTTAGTATTTATCATTTGTTGTTTGGTCATGTGACGACAGGTTCTGGAGCCAAGCCTGGCAAAAGGGAATAGAGTGATGGTTTTCTGCAATACATTGAACTCTAGCCGTGCAGTGGATCATTTTCTCAGTGAAAATCAGATATCTACCGTCAATTACCATGGAGAGGTACCGGCAGAGCAAAGGTTGGTACTAATTTCACCCTATTTATCCCTACCATTATTCGGTTGCAGTCTGTTTCGAAGTCACCCTGCCCAAGTGCTTAGATGTGTGATGTCATTTTGGAAATAACTGCATCGTTGACAGATATGACTGTCATCATCCAGTTCTGTTATGTTCTTTATATTGTTACTTGTGGCAATAGACTAGTTTCTAGTTTTTGTGACACTTTGTATTTTTAATTGCTCCATTAATCTTCAATAGGTAAAAGCATACCTCCAGGTTAAGGACCTGATACGAGTGTTCATGTCTGTAATAATCTTGACATGAGCTACCCCAATTTGTTTTGTAATTTCAAGAGACATGTCAATACTGGTGTTGCATGTCTTGCTTGCTTATAAGGGTTAATAGGATCTCACACAATTAAAATATTTGAATTTGCACTAAGCGCATACCAAAGAAAAAATGATTTGGTCAAAGGGAAATGTTTATCATGCACAATAGGTTACATTACACCCCAAGTTTGAACACAACTTGCATAAGAACATTGTGAGATTGAGATTCCATCATCTTATCATTTTATATACTCTGTTTGTGATATATCTTACAGTTCCTTTATTTGAAAACTCAGGGTTGAAAACCTCCAGAAGTTTAAAAGTGACGAAGATGATTGTCCTACATTAGTTTGCACAGACTTGGCTGCTAGGGGTCTGGATTTGGATGTCGATCATGTTATCATGTTTGATTTTCCTTTGAACTCTGTAAGTACCATATTATGGGTTACCAAGATTTTCTTTATGCTCTACTCCCACTCCCCAACACCCCAAAAGAAAAAAGAAAAAATTCTCTCCTTTATCAATTTTGTACCATTGACTGAGCATTACTCTTCATTCTATTTTTAGATTGACTACCTCCACCGCACTGGTAGAACAGCTCGTATGGGTGCAAAAGGTGCCAATTTTTATCATCCTTTTCAGCTGTTTCAAGAATTTCCCGAAATCTAGTTCTATCTTTAGACTAAAATAAGTTAAAATATAAATAGGACCAGTGAACAATGGTTTTACATATTCACTTTTCCTGAATTATCTAGGTATAGTTTGACTACAAAATTATTTTTAAACTTGTTATTGCTTATAAATGGGCAGAATACAGCATGAATTATTGTGTTATCATTACCTATAGTCTGGATAACGTTTGTTTACACTAATATTGTCAAGCAAAGGCCATGCTGCTCCTTATTTAAGCTTTCAAATGTCCATTGAACCTGGCATTTTTATGGATAATTCAATTTTTTTTGTGGGAGTTTGAAATTTACAGTTGTATGAAGAAGCCATAGATTTTCTATGAAATTTATAAAATGACTAGCTCCTTACAAACATTATAATAATGATTGATGATTAGATTGTGACCCTATGTTTTGCAGTGTGTTTAAATTATATGACTTCCTGGAGATTTTATATTATATCTAGAAATTAAAAATCCTTTTCTTTGGTGGATTAAATTAAATATCCTCTTTTCTATGCAGGGAAAGTAACTAGCTTGGTTGCAAAAAAAGATACAACCTTGGCCACTCGAATAGAAGAAGCAATAAGGAAGAATGAGAGCTTGGAGGCTATCAGTAAAGAAAGTCTTAGGAGGGAGATTCCAAGGACCCAAATAACTCAGCAGAAGGGAAGGAATACCAAATTGGTAAAGGTTTCCAAAGCAAAAAACACTTCTACTGTCAGTGCCACTTCCAGAAAAGCATCGAAACCATTAAAATCAGCAAAAGCATCAAAAAGTTTTTCCAGTGCTAACACTGGTTCTAGAAAAGCATCCAAACCATTAAAATCAGCGAAGGCAGGAGGGATTCAGGTTAAAAAATCTGTAAGATCTTCCAGCGCAAGCAGCCCGAAGAAAGCTTCAGCGGGGAAGAAGCAGACAAGTAGAAGAGACAATGCTAGCAAATCAGCGAACTCTAAACTGAGTGTTGTTGGTTTTAGGGGGAGGAGTTCCTCAAACAAGAAGGAATCACAATTTTGAATTTGCATTTGATAATGTTGTATAAAACTATCGAGTAGTTATTTAATGTTCATGTATTTCACATGAGGTTTTTTCATGTAGTAAAGAATGCTATAATGTACAAGGTTTTTAATCATATTTTTGTTCAATGCAGCTTCTCCAAATGGCAAATCCATTGGTTTGCTATTTTATCTACCAGGAAAACCATTCTTATATTATGATTTAACGAGGAGAAAAAAGTACACAGTACCAAATTAAAACATGAAGGAAACTATACGTATTTCATGAATAGTTTTCCCTTATCTATTTGTAGTTCAAGTTTTATCCTCTTCCAGCATGCTGCACGGAAATGACAATAATGGCCTGCTCAAATCAATATAACCATTTTAAACTTCATGAGGTTTTTAAGGAATATGGTTGTATGTCATGACTCCTTCCCTCACCCATCCAAACTGATCAAAGAATATAAGTCAATGTTCTCTTTTGATTCAGGTTTGCACATGGAGTTCAGAATCTTCTTTGGATATTTCTACAACTATATCAATTATCAACTTCCTTTCAATATGCTGAGTCTTGAGGTATGTCCTGGCCCTAGTGAACTCTTAGGATCCAGCTCACCCAAACTTTTTTGTACCCAAAAAAGGCTTCCTTTCAATATGATTTTCCTTTCCTTGGCTGGACTATTTGAATGAGGAAATTCAAATCTAAGAAAATTGTTCACTGTTGTATGATTATTTAGATGGCTTCTCTGACTCCGAACGACATCTCATCTCAATGAGCAAACAAACAGAGGACATCTTGCAATTCTGCTTGTCTTGCTTTTGGTTGGCCTATGTGGCGGATTTTATTTTATTTAGTTACAAGGGCAGACACTAACAGCTTGAGTTATAAGCATGATTAAACCCGTGACCTCCCACTTATATGGTAGTATCCACACCACTAGGCTACAAGGCCTTTGGTGGTGGATTCTTAGTTATCAACAAAATTAGAGCTCCCTCATTTGCCTTTGAGGTTACATTCCATGAAGAAAAGGCTCATTGTGATGGAATATAAAAATGAGATATTTTGAAGAAACCTTCTATGAAAGGAATCTACATGATTTTTATACATTTTATAAATTTCTATGTTGGTAGGCTGCAAGTTAATGTTTTATTAATATTTTATCAAGCAAGTTGGTTATTTTCTTAATAGGAAAGAAAAGTTAGAGGTTAAGGTGCAAGTTGTCTATTGTGCAAGTGGATACTCTTTGTCATTGCAAATTGTCTCCTTATTGGCCTAGCTATAAATAGGAGCTTTCATCCTTTGTATGGAGATAGCTTTGATGAATGAAATTATATTTGAGTGATGTGATCTGCATCTCCCTCAAGTTCTATTCTGTTCTGTTCCCCCCTCAGCTCTGTCATTCCCCCTCCAATTCTTCCCTGTTTCTGCACATCTTTTCCCTCCCCTCTCTCTGTTTCTATATTCTCTCTCATAAATCATCTCTGTTTTGCATAAAATCAATTCATGTGTGAGTGTTTTACATCACATTGGTAAGACATGCTTACAAATGGAACGATGCAATTACAGTAAACATTTCCTTTCTACTCAGTCTTTTTCCACTGTTGGAACTTTTTGTTTTTCATAACGAACTATTTTTCTCTACTTTCTGGTTTTTTCCTACATTAAACTATAACTATATATGTACTTTAATCTTTTTATTGTTAATAAATGAGTTTGTATATTAAAAAAAAGATTACTGGAGTGGGTGATAAGAATTGCATTGGACTTGAGGTGAATTGCACCATTAGCTAATGGCCTTATAACCTAGTGACATGAAAGCTCCCCTATAAATGAAAAGCCACATGTTCAATGCTATTTGAAACCTTGAGCGAAAAAAAATGCTATTTGAAACATTAAATTTTGAATCCAATATGACTTTCCAATGTACTCCCTTCTGTCCTTTTTATAAGAGCCCAAAATTTAAATAGCATTGGTCCTCTTATAAGAGTTCCACACAAGAATTTTCTGAATATTTAATGAGCTTTTCCATCTTTACCCCTCATTAATTATATATATCGTATTAATTAAAAGGTTATTGTATATATATTTACTCTATTTCTTTCTCTTACTTGTCTTCTCATAATTAAGGACATTGGAAAAAAAAAAATTATTCCAAACACACTTGTTACTTTTAATTAATTTTAACCACTTTTTTAAACTAAACAATTTAATTATTAGGTTTTTATAAATAATACTAGAAGGAGTATAAATATTGATATGCATGACTTGAACATAGCTTGCTGGGTGATGATGCCACCTCCATTATACTCCTTCTACTGCCCAAACTCATCTGCGTTGATTTTTAAATAAATATTGCATATTTTAATACAAATTCTTTCTCCCTTTCTGGTACGGTAAATGGTAAATACACATGAAAATTACTTTTATCTTTTTCCACACCCTCTCCCTCCCTCTAACACACATTAAATATTGAACAAACTTTTAACTCTCAGGACTCAGATCAAAATACGCCCAATATGAAGCTAGTGGGGGCAACTGGGCAAGTTTATTATTTCCAGGCAAGTAACAAAGGACGAGGAGTTTTGGATGGAGTGACGATATTGCCCTCGGGATCATAGATAATGACACCAGAGAAGTCAGGGAGCTGACACTTGCCACCCATCAGAATGTTCTTCTGCCAAATCGAAGCTTCCTGCTTCTCTCCCTCTGACGACGTCGTCTGAGTCACAACCACCGGCGATTCATTCTGAATCTCTATCTCTATCACTGGCTCTGGATCTTCTCCGAAGAACCAACTGCTCCAGCTCTGGCGACGACGTCGTTTCATGGAATGAGAAGCGCACATCATCAACGCAAACGCACAGAGGAAAAGACTCGTCACTGCGAAGCCAATCTTTGAAGAAGAAGAAGAAGTGGGCTGGTTCAGTGGAAACAAGCGAGCCATAGAGAGATTGAGGGAGCTGGATGATCTGAGACTGTGATATACACATAGCTAAGCATTGAGTATTTATATTTTTATAGTGATCGATGTTTAATGGTTTGGTTTGTGTTATGGTGTGTTTTAGGTGATCGTTTAAGTTTTGTAGGATTAGGTCAAACTTTGGTCTCAGTGGTTTTAGCTTGGAAACGTGTGGTGGTTTTGGTTTTCTTTGACTTTGACATTTTTTATTCCTTCCCCTTGCATGGGAATATAAAACGAAGATGTGTGGGATGAATATCAACAATAATTTTTTTTTTTTTTAAAAAAACAGTTGCAATACATGGAGATGGTGTCTATTCTTACACAAGGGTAAAACCACTTTTTTTTTTCTTTTAAATATTTGAGTAACAATTTTGTAAAATAATTAACACTTTAAAATCCCATATTCATATTCTCTCACCTAGCTGTCTTTTTGCAAGTTTAAGTGACATTTTAGAGATTTCATAATTTAATACCCCTTCGTAATAAAAAAAAAACCGATTATTTTGCCCCTCCCAATTGGTCTCTCATATGGAATGATTATTTTTTTGGACAAAAAAACATATGAATAATTTTATAGTGTTTAGAATATATAACTAAAACCTTAAAAAATATTATAATAAAACATTTTAAATTACAATATAAGCAGCCTTAAAATTATTTAAATATATATATATATTTTTTAATTCAATAAAACTTCAATATTAAGCTCTTATACATTTACGGGTTGAATATATATTTCACATTGCTCAAAAACATACATAAAACTCACCTATTTAAAATTTGTAATCATAAGAAATGTAATAAAATATGTTAAATAATTTATTTAGTTCGATATTTTTATGTCATAAATTAAAATATTTTTATTTGTTATATTGGAATGGAGGAATCTATATTCATTTTAAATATTAAAAATATTATAATTATAATAATTCGATTAATTGACACATAATAATATCAATTTTGATTATACAAGTTATTATTTTATATTAACTTACATAACTGTGTTAATTGCTTTTTTTTTTTTTTTTGTATTGCTATATGGAAATATTGGGTTTAGCTACTGTCCACTTCCCTTTCCATTCTCTTCCTCATCTTAGTTGTTGGGTTGAAATCTGAATGATTCAGATTTAATGCTTTAAATATTTTTTTAATCCAACAACTGATATGAGGAAGAGGATGAGAAGGGAATTGGACCAAAGCTAAACTTGGAAATATTGACGTCTCCTTAAAAATTATATTAAGGAACATATTCGTTTTCATACTCTGCACAAGGGGAGTTTTGTTAGGTGATGAAGGAGTTGAGGCAAGCATTGTTATTCATTTTAGAACAGTCCTTCATTGAGTGGCCTGCGAAGCAAAATGGAGTGGGAGTATCAAAATGGGTTCATGCAGAGATTGTGGTGAGCCGTGCCCATCGATAGGTCGCTCTTTATGCTTTATACTTATTGTAAAATCCTATATTTTAGCAATTTAATCCCAAATAATTATAATTAAATCCTTATTAAATTCAGTTGAAGCAATCAAAATGAAAATCAGGCATACACTCACCTTCAATTATTGGTTTAAGTCATAGAGGATTAGAGGGGCATTATGATCTTTAAAAAAAAAATAATTAGGCCTTACCACCTGATTAGGATATTGTTCAAAGTTTAGGTTTAATTTTATATATTAGTTAGTATTTCAGCTGGAAAGAGATATCTTCATTATATCTTCATTACTACTGCTGGATTTGGTTTCGGTGCGTAATTCTCGTCCTGAAGCTGCATATAGACCTTGATGAGTTCAAGAGGGTGAGTGGAACACCTAGCAATAATGGAAGCTTTGGAGATGCCGACGTTGCTGACATTGTGACAGTCAATGGAAGACAGAGACTCTAAGATACTGACGGGGTAATAGTTCGTTGGTCAATCTGCACCTTAATTGTGTTTTTTTTTTTCATTTTTTAATTGTTGATTGGTAATTATAGTACCCTCAATTGGTTTTTGTGCCAGATACTCCTCGGATAATAGTTCGTTGGCAAATTTGCACCTTAATGTACCCATTTTTTTATTGTATTAATTAAGCTAATAAATAAATAAATTTTATATAATCGTTCCATTTTTAAAAATACTACTCCCTCTATATTTGGGGAGTTGATATTACTTCTAAATATAAAACATAATTTTCATATTTGTCAATATTTTCCTAATTTACCCCTATTAATGTTCATTTAACAATATTCAAGGATGAGAAGGAATGAGAGAATGATGGATGATGAGTAATGACCAAGGAGTACTCCCTCTGATCTTTATTATAAAGCATCAACTAACAAGTGTATTTTGTCCTTTTTATAAGGCACTTGCTTGTTTTCAAAGAGCATTAAATATTTTTCTATGTATACCCATAATTAATAATGAAGATAGAATATCACCTAGAGGGGGGGTGAATAGGGGATTTCGAAATTCTTTTTCGGTTAATAAATATGAACACAAAGAACATAGATAGAGAGAAAACGACACAGACAATTTATAGTGGTTAGGTCTAACTCCTCGACTTAAGTCCAGTCCCTAGACACTCTTGGTATTTTACTAATCCACAAAAGATTACAATTACACACTCTGTACTTGAGATGATCCTATCACTCTAGGACTCACTCCCCCTTACAAGCTGTAATTGTACACCCTCACTTAAGGTTCCACAACCTTAAAATTTAACAACTAAATAAGTAATCAAATAAGTGTTTAAACTCCTCACTGAGTAGATAATTAATAGACACTGAAGTACAGACAATATCCAAAGATATTAAATGAAGCTAATGAAATAGTTGATCACAATAATGCAGAATTGAATGCACAGAGTTTCGGTAGGTGAAGGAATTGAATGTGGTGAGCATTTATAGCAATCGTCCATTAATGTCGTTGTGAAGCTTTGAAAGTAGCCGTTGTGACTCTTCGTAATTCCGCTAGGCACAAATGAAATCCGTTGAGTATAATCGACTGTTGCTTCATTAAATGTGTTCGCCGTCAATTGTACTTGAGCAAAAGGTGACTGAGAATAATAGCTGGAATAAGTATGTCTCGAAGGAATGTATTCGTCGGCTCAGAGCGTTTGTTCCATTTGTATCCTATGTTTTCTGAGATGCATTTAATGCTTCTGACATGTCGGATAGCTTTTCGGCTAATCTCAATTTAAACAAGGTTAATCAACTGAAATCCACTCAAAAAGATGATTAGAAGTAATAGAAATGAGTTTGAGTGAGATTAAGAGTAGTTAGATAATGGCCCATTATGATTAGAATAGAGATTAACAACATAGCGATGGTTTCTGGAATTTGAAAGAACCTTACTCGGGTAGATTAATAAATTACTTGAGTAATATCGCACATTTTTAAAATAAAATCACACTGGAAAGATATTACTTGAGTAACAATATATGTTACTCGAGTAACATCGATGTTGTTCAAAAATAGAAGCACCTATAGTGTTTAGCGAAATTACTTGTGGAGCAAATACTCATTACTTGAGTAACGCCTGAAAGTAATATCAAATTAGCTAAGTTACTTGTGGAGCAAATACTCATTACTTGAGTAATGCTTGAAAGTAATATCGAATTAGCTAAGTTACTTGCGGAGCAAACACTCATTACATGAGTAACACCGGAAAGCAATATCGAATTAGCTAAGTTACTTGCGGAGCAAACACTCATTACTTGAGTAACGCCTGAAAGCAATATCGAATTAGCTAAGTTACTTGCGGAGCAAACACTCATTACTTGAGTAACGCCTGAAAGCAATATCGAATTAGCTAAGTTACTTGAGGAGCAATACTCATTACTTGAGTAACGCTTGAAAGTAATATCGAATTAGCTAAATTACTTGAGTAATAAATTAACTTTGCTCGAGTAACGATATTTGACAAACTCTGAACTTACTTTTGAAGTCGACATTACTTCGAGTAATACCTAGAATTACTTGAGTAATTTTCTACAGAATCCCAAAACGATATTATGCATTTCTGTGAATACTAAACAGCTTCATTAGATGAGGATTACTTGAATAACAAAAACAACTTACTCGAGTAATTAAGTTATCAACATAATTAACATTTACTGATTCAAAAACACAATTTCGTTTCAACAAAAAGATTTGATTAATTAAGTCTTGTTATCATCAGAACTCTGAGAACCAACAATAATAGTAGTGAGTGAGAGTAATAATTAACACTCCCTCCGGTCCTAATTAGAAGACATATTTAACTGATTTTGTGAAGATTAAGGAAAGAAGTTAAATTAGTTAATTTTACTCATTTTCCTAAAATGCCTTTATATAAATTTAAAATGATACAAGTAAAAGTGAATCAATAATTCCTATCACATACCTCTCGAACCTAAAATTTTTCTTTTCACACACTATCTAATTGAAATAATAGTCTTGTTATATATACATATATGTGTGCGTGTATATATGTATACATATACATATATATATATGTGTGTACATATATCTACACATATATATATGCATATACACACACATATAAATACACACACACAAAGATATATATGTGTGTGTGTGATGTGTGTGTGTGTGTGTGTGTGTGTGTTTATATAGGTACTTACACACACAGAGATATACATATACGTATACACACACATATATGTGTGTGTCTATATATATTTTTGTGTGTACACACACTTACTTGTATATACTTACACACATATATATGTGTGTATGTGTGTGTCTATATATATTTGTGTGTAGACACACACATATATACATATATAGATACACACATATATATATCTAAAAGTTTAACTGATTGGAAGAGTCTACGCACCTACATACATATACTCACCAAAAACCAAAACACACTTTAAAGAATAAAATAGGGGTATTTTAAGAAGAATTTGACAAAAATTAGAATGTTGTCTTATAATTAGGACCAAAACCAACTCCCAAATGTTGTCCTATAATTAGGACTGGAGGGAGTATGATATTAGAGTTTAGTGCAATTAGTAGGGTAATATTGAAAATTACTTAAATTTAGGACAAATTTAATGACTTTAATGTGTTTGGTTTGAGGGGAAGGTAGGGAAGGAGGGAGGGGAGAGAATTTTTTTACCTCATATTGATTAAATTACCCATGGAAAATTTTCAATATTTCAAAAATACACTTTCAACAAAAAGGAATATATTATTCTCATTAATGATAATTTGGTCAATATCCTCCCTCCCCTCCTATCCCCTCAAACCAAACAGGCTATAACTGTTTTTATTGGTTTGTGAGAATTCTTGGTTGGTACCTTATAATAAGGACCAGGGGAGTATATGACATACTTCCTCTGATTCTAATTATAAGACCAAATTGATTTTTTTGGAGAAATTAAGGAAGCTCATTAAATTATTTTAGAGTATTTTTATTTTTATTTTTTCTTAAAACTAATTAGTTTGACTAATAAACTAATATATAATCTAAGGATACACAACATATGATATGATTAAGTAACTTATTTAGCTTTCTTAATCTATCCAAAAAAAAAAAATCAACCTAGTCTTATAATTAGAACTAGAGTTAGTATTAACTAACTTCCTTAATTAAATCAAATTTATTAAATATATCTTATACTAAGGGGGAGTATTTTTTTGGGCCCCAGTGTGTTGCCGCCATCGTTTTTAGGCACGGATGTTCAAGGCATAGTAGAGAAAGCAACTCCTTGGTTCAGTCTTCGAATTTCTCCTTCTCTTGCTCTCTTTCTTCCTCCTCTTTACAAGCTTCGATGCCCGAATCAATGAGAGATTCTGTGATTCATATCCCGAATAATCTGTTGCTTGCGGATGAATCTATGTTGTTATTATGAGATTAAACGTTTGTGTGAGGATAAAGATGTAGATCATGAGGTGAGTCAGTGGCGGATCCAGGAATTTAAGTTTGTGGGTGCACAATTAATGATGAGATTTGGGGGGCCCAAATTTTTAAGGAGGATAAAGGCAACCCACTCCTTCATAAAGTTTAGGAATAGAAATGGGGTTCAATTGAAAAGTATTTCGAGGAAATCAATTTAAACATAACAATATACTCTAATCTCATGGCATGATACCCAGATGTTACACAATCAAATTCCAAAGCAACATGCAAGGAAAAATTATTATGGTTTGTCATATGTGATAGGATATTAAAAAGTCAACTATCAACGAAGAAGTAAAGGAGTATAACAAATGCTATAACTCACCAGACTGTCACCGAGAGAGCACGACACTTTCAATAGGTTCAACACCAAACACCTACAAACACTTTCTATTTTATGCAGGGGAGTTGCTCTCGGAACTCTACAAGCTAAGTACATGTGATTGTAGAATTTTTTTTTTTTTAGAAAACTATGTTAATTAAGTCTGATAATATTTATATTTAATTTAATCAGATGGTCATATTTAAAAAAACGTCATACTAAAAAAGTAAAACATTAGCTTTGACAGCGGGTAGTAAAGCTTGGGGCCCATAAAAATAAAACCACCAATGGGCCTCATAGCACTATATAATAATGTCCTATGTTTTGATGGGATTATGGGTGTTTATACTAAGATATGTAGTAACTCAGCAGTCAGAAAGAAAAAAAAAAAAAACTCAACAACCACAATTTTTATGGGTGCACTTGCACCCACAGAAAATAGCGTGGCTCCGCCACTGAGGTGAGTTATTGAACTTTGATAGGATAGGGGTTGAGGATATTTCGCTTGGCACGATTGTGAGTTTGGTGAGAGGGTAAACGTGGTCAATAAGGAGCTTCTTGATGATATTGACAAATTGTATGATTAGAATAAGTAGCTCTGAAGAGAAAACTTTGGTTCTTGACTATGTGAAGAGGTCAACTCAATCCACTGTGAACTAAGAAAATTGAAGCACATACGTGAGAAGGAATAAATTGAAGTCAGAAAAAGAGAGCTAAAGTTCAAAGTTGTGATATCTATATTGTTAATGGCATGGGTTTGGTTGCTTTATGTGTATTTGAGAGGGTGCTCTGTTTTTGAACTAATGAAAGAAGTAACTTGAAATAGCTTTATTTGATGTAATGCAGAAGGATAAATTAATGTATGCTCTGTTTACTTATCAATTGAAAGAAAATGAGAATTTTTGTTGAGGTTCATCTCTTTAATGTATTACAAAAGTGTACTCTGTTTTTGCAACATGAAAGAAGGGAGTTATAGTACCTTTGTTTGATGTAATGCTGAAGGATAAATTAATGTATGCTTTGTTTACTTATTAATTGAAAGGAAATGAGGATTTTTGTAGAGGTTAATCTCTTTAATGTATTGCACAAGTGTACTATGTTTTTGCAACATGAAAATGAGAAATTTCATTAATTAGTGAAAGTGAAAGAAATCACCAAGAGGTGGGTGAATTGGGGATTTTAAAATTCTT
Source organism: Acacia pycnantha (assembly GCA_025563575.1). Taxonomy (NCBI): domain Eukaryota; kingdom Viridiplantae; phylum Streptophyta; class Magnoliopsida; order Fabales; family Fabaceae; genus Acacia; species Acacia pycnantha. Next base: position 1,860,664 of record JAMWYP010000044.1, read on the forward strand.
TTTAATCACCTGTGCACACTAGATGAAGCTGAAAGTAAAGAGATAGGGAAGAAGAGCTTGACATAGAGAATTTATCCTGGTTCGGTCCTAACTCTTGACCTACGTCCAGTCCCAGGCTCCCTGGGTTTTTCTACTATCACTCAATTCAGATACACACTCTGTACTCAAGGATTATCCTCTCTCTAGGATACACTCCCCTTACAAGTTGTAATCTGAAATCCCAATCTCCAAGTCCCCTTGACTTGAGATTCTTATAATGAATGAAATACAAGTATGTAAACTCTCTCACAGAGTAAATATTGATAAACACTGAAGTTCTAAGTATCAAAAGATATTGCAAAGAAAGAAAACTGAAATAATAGAGAAGTATTGAGCTGATTTTCGTTTCTTCTTGTTTTGTCTCTCAGTAGGTTTGTATGCAGCTCTATATATAACAGTGAGTCTTCTCATCACCATTGCTTCTTTATTCAGAATTCTCTCCATTCGAAATTCTTGCTGTTTGTGGAATATAGCCGTTGGGTTCATGATTGTTTCCTGATTTTCGGATGACTGATTTGCAATGAAGGTCTTTTAATGTTCTTCAATTGATTTGAATAACGTATCATTCTGGGTAATCGTTGTAGCAATTATTTCCAAGTTAGGGAATTCATCTTTATGACAGATTCTCTTATTGTCGCGTGAAATCAATGTTGTTAATCAATTGTGGATCCGACTCAAACTCGAGTTTGCAGGTCTAGGCTCGAGTTCGCAGGTCATCTGGAATGACAGGTTCAGCTTCTGTGAAGTGCGAACTAGAGGTTCAAAGGCAAACTCTGGAGTTTGTAATTTTTCTCATGAGGTAAACTCGAGTTCATAGTTGCAGGCTCGAATTTAGAACATTGTAGACCATTTGTCGCGAGAGCCATCTGAAATCAAAACTTTACATAATGGGTAAGCTCGAGTCCGTTAGTGAACAGGCTCGAGTTTGACACTATTCATGTCAAACAAACTTGAGGTTTAAAATATGAACTCTAGAGTTTGTAAAGTAACTTTACTCATTTCAAAGGTTAGGCTCGAGTTTGCAAAGGTTATGAAAGTTTGGGAGCTCTCTGCCAAGGGCAAGCTCGAGCTTGCAAACGCAGGCTCGAGTTTACATGTTTTGTAAACTCTTTTATTTTCTCAAACCACAGAGTAAACTCTACACAAAAAGCATAGGCTCGAGTTCGTTTCTTTAGGCTCGAGTTTGCAACATTTGTAAACTAGCAAACTCTACTCAAAGAGCGAACTCTGGAGTTTATAAAATATTTTCAATTTAAAAACCTTTCCCGCCAGAGGCAAACTCGAGCTTGCATTCTGCAGGCTCAAGTTTACACTTTTGTAAACTCTTTAAACTCATACTCTGGAGGTTTTACTCTGGAGTTTAAATACGCAGGCTCGAGTTTAAGATCAAAATAGTAGCGAACTCGAGGTTGCCTATCTAGGCTCGAGTTTGACTTTGATAAAATGTTTTTGAAGAAAGATTAAATCTTTTGGTTTATCAAAAACATTTATACTTGTTTACAATTGTTAGTTATCATCAAAACACATTGAGAACTAACAATTAGATGTTAATTTTATCTTAAGTAATTTTTCGGCATATATCGACCTCACAAATTACTAGAACCTGAGTGATAATTACTTGATATTCAATGACACACTAAAATATGGCATACCGAAAGGACAACAACATATATTTTGAAATTAAGGATGTGTACAATAGTTCATGGCACTCATGGTCCAGAGAAATAAGGCCCTCTTAACAAAATGATTCTAGACAACCATGGCTTCATAAAAGCATCATATAACATAACAAAAGGACCACAGACGACAATAATCAATTCAAGGCTGTCATTTTGTCAAATACCAAAAAAACAACAAAAGGCAATCAGCAGTAAGTAGTTCAGTGAATTACAAAGGCTTTTGCTACTTAGTTGCAAAATATAAAGGCTGTCATTAAGCTACAGCTTTACAAAATACTAATACTAATTCCTAGACAATAATGTAGCAGCAAATCCTATATATCAGTGTTCTTAGAGGTGGCCTTGGTCTTTGAAATCATGCCTTGTCTTTGTGCTAGCAGTTGTGAAGTGGTAACGGAATTGCTTACCTCGCGCAAGTTGCAACTTTTTCCTATAGCTAGCAATATATGTGTCCTTCTGGTAGTAATGAGATATTTTTGTCATGGGGTCAATATTAGCGAGGTACATAGCACATATTTCATGTTGGCATCGGATTCTAGTTAAATCCCATGCCCTGCAAGTACACATATCACTAATTAAGCAAACCTTATGTCTATCTTGTCCTTCACACGCCTCTTATCCCTGATCCCCATTAAAGTAAACTCTATAATTCACAGCCAACAACTCTCTATTGGCCTCAAACAAATCCATGCATCTCGAGCTATAGTTACATTTCTAGCTATTTATGTTGTTCTTACTATTTTCCCACTTAGCCATCATCTTCAACCGTATACCATCAAACATTCGAATTACTGGAAGAAACCTATATTCATCTATCCAATAGTTCAAACTTTCACTAATGTTGCAATCTATAACCCAAGATTTGCTTCTAGTTGTAAAGTAGGCTCTTACCCATGTTTTTGTATTGTAAGTAATTGTTGCCTCAACTGCTGCAGAACTAAGAGATATAAGAGCCTTCATGTTGTCTATGAATTCTTCTTGGAACAGGATCGATGCACAGGAAAAAAATTTATTCTTTAGTGCATTCCCCCAAGCTTTGCTCCAGTTTGCATAGATATATCATGCATAAAATCGGTGCTCTGCATGGGAAAGAACCTTGATGACAACATGAGCCAAACCCTATTAAGGTTATCGTAGTTAGTCAGTTTCTTATAACAGCCTAAGTGAAAACAAAACATGTTCCTCAGTTACCTTCTACATCTTAGACATTAAGGTCACAGTGGCACCAGAATTGTGATCTAGTAAGCTCTGAAGCCACTCGAGGAACCAACCTTATTGGAGACCATTTTCTTTTTGAGTCAATCCAAATGCCAACGGGTACAATGAGTCATTGACATCTACACCCATAGCAATCAACAAGATCCCTCTTGTTAGCTCTCATAATGTTTTGTTTTGATAATAGTAAACCTTGATAGTTAAGTATATTTTTAAAAGCAAAAAGTATAACAGAAAGTTGACTTGATGATTCAAGTCACTCGAGTGCTTAGAAACACTCATGTGATATAACTATATTTGAAAAAAAAACTTGAATCATCAAGTCACTCGAGTGACTATTTTTCACTTCAAGTGATCAAAAAGGATTACTCGAGTGGTAGTGGATGCACTCGAGTGATGAATCTTCACTTCCAAAATTTCTGCAAGTCACTCGATACTAATCTAAAGTTGTGCAAGATCACTCGAATGATGAGGTAAGCATTCGAGTGATTAAACATCACTTGCAAGTGGCTTGCAAACGTTTTGAAAGTTGGAGCAGATTACTCGAGTGATAGTTTGGTGCACTTGAGTGATATGCTCAAGAACACTCGAGTGATGACATTCACTCGCGAGTCACACACAAGTGAAATGAAAGTGATGTGATCTTATCAGAAGATCACTTGAGTGATTGAGAGAATAACTCAAGTGATCCGTGATTACTTGCAAAATCCTGCAAGTGATCCATAAAATCACTCGAGTCACCCAATAGTGTCGAAACTTTTTTAATACAATGAAAGATCACTTGAGTGATAATCATTCTCACAAACATCACTACTAGTGACTATCACACGAAAATCACTTGAGCACTAGAGTGACAGTGCAATAACTCGAGTGATCCCCAGTTACACTCGAGTGTATGTTTATTGTCTTTAAAAATCAACGTCTCGATAAATTTGATACCTATCATAAACATCCTGATTAACACTATAATATCTTATACTACTTCTAAATGTTATTAATCATATTTATGTATAAGTTTTAGGTGATTAAACTTTGGATTTTATTCAAATTCAAGAAAAGCAAAACTCTATCAAAAGCATTAATTGCATAGTAGAGAAAGCCAATGAAAAATAGTCTCTTTCATCAAGGGCTATAATTAATCTCTAACGGGAAAATTTGAATACTTAAAATAGTCAATAAAGTTTTCTGCCTATAAATACCCAATGCATTGATGGCAAACACACCGAACTTGAACAACTTACTGCAAAAAGCTTTCATTGCATTTTTTTCATCTTAAAACCTTTTAAGCTTACTCTGTACTTCAATGTTCATATATCTACTCTTGTGAGATATTTTTATTCAATCATTTATTATCTGAGAGACTCAATAGCATGGGATCTTGTGCAGGCATTAAATTGCAAAGAGTAAAGAGGAGTGAATATTCTTGAGAAAAAACTAATTTGTATTGAGGCACCAAGAGCCTGTCAAATCTTGGAGTATATTGAAAATCTTCTAAAACTTCTGAGGACCGACATACATCAAGAGGTTTGAATCAAATCAGTATAAATCTTGTGTGGTGATATCTCTTCAACTTTATCCTATTTTCTTTACAGTTTGCCTAAATTTTAATATTTTAATTATCACTCAATTCAGCCCTCATCTTGGGTGAAAGTCTAGTTCTAACACCTTTTACTTTACCTTTCAAGAAAGTCCCATCCACTCCAATAAAATATCTACAACCCTCTTTCAGCCAACTTGCATCAAAACATTAGTTAAAGAATTAATACTTAAATCAATAGTAAATGAAATCAAATACAGCTACTTGAAACATACCTTTGCTGCATTAAAATAGGCATACATCCTTTAGAAGACTCTTACTCATTTTTCCAATGCATCATTGCTTAACTCTAGACTAACATCTAAACCAAGATTTGAGATGCATAATTCATTGTAGAAAGCCTCCAACTTTGTAAAATAGTCTTGAAGCTCCCTTCCATGTCTTGCATTTGTGTATACTGGTATTAACCTTCAAATCACGCTCTACTTCATTTTTCATCTCACTAATTTTAAATTGAGGTGTCTCTTGAACTTTGAGCTTGAATTGTTCAGACAGCCACTTCATAGAAGCTCTAGGGTTCTTAAAGATCCTTACATTTATGTTGTTCCAATATAGTCTTAATCATGAACCTACTTGCTCCCCATACATTGAAGCATAAAGCATAAATGGGCTGCCCTTTTAACATACAACTTTTTATCACTTTTTGCAACTCTTAGCTTAACCACATGTGTTATTGCATACCTGTTCAAGGCATTCTTCGGCTCCTCCTTGTTCTCAAAGCTCATACCCAACATAAAGAATGGATTTGCAGCCAAGCCCACTAAGTCTTCACCCCCTCACTTCTTCCATTGGCCCATCATATAAGTGTGGCCCGTCTCATCATCATCATGTCACTTCCCTTAGCATCCACCTCATCTTCTTTGGTCAAAATCCTTTAAGTTAACGGTCAACGTATGCTCTTCTAACAAACATGGCATTTTATCCCTTTTTTTGAATGTTCATGGGCATTTGTACTCCCAACAAAAGTATGTTGTGCTAGGTGCCCATCAATATATATATATATATAAAATGTCATCCTTCAAGATGACTCATATACGGCTTAGCATTGGTTCCTCTCACATTTCACTGTAGCTAAGCCAATCTCATTTTTGCTCAATAAAATATTCAACAATCGGCTCACTCATTCGGCTTCTTTTCCTTCTCTCTCCCTCTGCCTTCCTGTCACTCTCCTTTCTCTCACGTTTATTTGCTTTGTAATGTCCCACCACTCTTCCTCTCTCTCTCTCTCTCTCACTCACTTTTTTTTTTTGCTCAGAATCCTCTCTCTCTCACGCTAACAACAAAGGGAAAAATTGGTCAAATAAGCCAAAGGAATAGGAAATCTCTTCAACCACATCTTTTCTCTCACGTTTTGTAAGCAGTTCAGAGTGACCTTATCCCCGCAGTTCATCCTATGACCCTAAGCTATAATGCATATTTTGCGGGTTTGGGTAGATCGATTAGAACAGACCTTATCCTAGCACCCTAAGCTCAGAGTGACCCAAAGTATTGAAACACCATCTCTGACATTCTCGTCTTTAGGGCTTCCTTTCAACAAGACTTCCTAGCGCTGCTCAACCTCCTCGTCGCCCGATCGCGCACCTTTTCGAATCGATATTTGGAGCTGCTTTCCTAACGATGTTGTTGGATCCATCGAAGACGTTGGTTATTCCTTTCGACAAGGATCTCCAACGTGTCATGATCTCCACCCGTCAAGCATTGAAATTGATTTCAAATTTATTCCAAAGAAATTTTCACCTTTGATCGTCCATAAAACGACTCAACCTCTTTCTCTGTATTCATCATCATCAGTTCTTATTCAACCCTCAACATAAGTATATTGTTCATCCTATTTCTTCTATATTGTTCCCCATGGTGCGTTGTGCTTCACTTAAGGACTTGGATGATTCAACTGATCGATGGGCTGTTGTAGTTAGAGTCTTCTATAAATGGAATGTTTACCAAAAATCTTCCCCAGCTAAATTGTTTCGTGTTGCGATGGTCTTGATTAATGAGGAGGTATGTTTCAATATCTTTTGTAGTTAGAGTCTTAATTGATGCAGAGGTCTATTTCAATTAACTGATTAACGAACTAATAATTACTGTGTTCCTCTATTTACATATGAACACAGGGTAGGACAATTCAATCAAGTGTGCTAAACAAGAACCTTCTACCAAGATTTCGTCTCTCAATTAAAGAAGGCCAAATTTACAAGTTTGCTAACTTTGAGGTCACTTCAAATGTTAATCAGTACAGAGCAACTAGCCACCCATTTAAGATAACATTCACAACTCAGACGTACTCTGCAGAAGATATTGCTACAATTCCAAGTTATGCCTACTCATTTTTTCCTATCCCATAAATCATGAAAATTGATTTCCGTCATCCTGTGGATAATCTTATTGGTATGTTATATAAAATGTCATCCTTTATATCTGGTTTATTATGCTATGTGTGATGATTTTCATAAACTCATTTATTAGCACTAAAAAACTTGCATGAAATATGTTATGAATATTGTTATGAAACTCATTAGAAACTCATTTATCAGCATTGAAGTTTCCATATCTATAGTTCATGCAATATGTAACTATTTGGTTTTTAATTACCATTATTGTTATGAAAGATAATACTAAACATTTTCTTAATGAACCATGTGGTTTTATCTATTGTTACATTTTCCTAATGAAACCATGTGGAAAAAATGAGTAAACCACTTCATTTTCTTAATGAACCATGTTACATTTTCATAAGTTACGATCTTATGCAATGCAACTCCCTACACTCTCTTATCACCGTTAGCTTTTGGTATGTCATTCAAGTTAGCCCTTTACTCATTAATATGCAACTTTAGTATATTGATTTTTCTTACTGAATGCAAGACCTCAAGTTAGCCCTTATATTTCATTTAATAGGCTACAAATATACTTGACATGTGATGGCTTTTACCCTCTCTTTGAAATGTGTTTTTTTTGTTATTAGATTTGATTTGTGGTTTAATTTTTAAGTAAAAATGTAGAACATATGTACCATAAGGCCTTTCATTCTGGATATCAAATACATGCTTCTGGATATTAAACTCTTTACCATTTAAGCCTTTGATTCTAGATATTAACTACATTCTTTTCAAATACATGCTTCTGGATATTAAACTCTGTACCATTAAGGCCTTTGATTCCTGACTATATTGTTGCTTTAAATTTTGTATTTCGCTGTTAGATAAATTGAATTTTTCATCTTTTTATTTATCATGTCATGTTACCATCCATGGAAGAGTTTCTTAGTTCTGCTTCTTTCCCTTGGGCATAATTGTTGGGCTTAGTTTTTTAGTCATTTATCAATCTGTTCTATTTAGGGTTAAGTACCAATTTTGCCCCTGAAGTACGCGCCCAGGAGCAATTTTGCCCCTTAAGTTTTAGGCGGAGCAATGTTGCCCCTGAACTATCAAAACGGAGCAATGTTGCCCCTCCGTTAGAAACCCTAACAGTCAACGTTAGGTCAACTAACGTTGACCGTTAGGTTTTCTAACGGAGGGGCAACATTGTTACGTTTTGGTGGAGCATTGTTGCCCCTGAATTATAAAAAACGGAGCAATGTTTCCCCTCCGTTAGAAACCCTAATGGTCAACGTTAGTTGACCGTTAGGATTTCTAACGGAGGGGCAACATTGATCCGTTTTGATACTTCAGGGGCAACATTGCTCCAATGAAAACTTAAGGGGTAAAATTGCTCCTAGGCGCGTACTTCAGGGGCAAAATTGGTACTTAACCCTTCTATTTATCCCCTTTTGGTATGTCATTACTACACAAGAGGAAAGCTTTTGGTATGTAATTCAACGAATCTGTGTTTTTTTTTCTTGGTACTGAATATTCAAGATGGCTATATCTTTGAACACAGGGTAGTGTTGGATATGATTAGTTTTGATGATGTCTTATATAGATGTCATTCTTAAGAGCAAAAAGGTTGCATACTACATTTATCTTATACTTTGACTGATTCTTACATTTAATGTAGATGTAATGTTGATATGAAGAAGATGGAAGTTGGAATGGCTCAATTCGGAGTTAAAATGATCAAAAACGAGCTTCAAGATGAATTGCCTCGAATTCCGTCAATACCCGAGTATCCAACATCCATTCTCGAGTATCAGGCTTCAATTGTTGAGTATGGACTTCAATACTCGAGTATGTCACTTAAATACTCGAGTATGGTGCATAAACAGCTGCTTCTATGCTTAAATCCCGACAATACCCGAGTATGGATCAACAATACTCGAGTATGACACTACTCTGATCAGCTCTGTTCTACGTTCATCTTCGGGCGACCTCTGGTAATTCAACAATATCTCCCAAACCAGAGATCGGATTGAGGTGAAACCAATTTTTTTGAAAACTAGACTTCCAACCGGTTCTCGTCGCACAAGAATCAAGTCCAAATGATGTCAGATGAGAGAGATATGAATTGTTGAAGATGACAGTGACATCACCGTCACACTGCTGACCATGCCTCAATGTTTTGGGTATATCTCACAAACTAGAAATCAAATGAAGATTAAATCGGTGCCATTTGAAAGAGGACTCAAAGGGCTTTCCATAAAGTTTCGAACCAACCTAAACGAAGTTCATACCAGGAAGTTATGATCTTCGAAAGTTGACACTCGAAATACTGGAAGCAATAGAGTTCAAATCAAAACTTCTGTTATATCTGAACCACATGATACCCGAGTATGAATATTGGATACTCGAGTATAATCGGTAAATTGCTTCTGATATATCGAGACGAAAGATTACAGACTGGGCATTCAATACTATTAATGATGATCCTTAATTACCTGTTTCTAACCGTTTTGATCATAGTTTTCAAATGTTTAAGGTATAGGACAGAATCTTTTTGAGATCATCATGGGTCATGCTAATCTTTCCAAATCAGAGCAAAAACAGCAACAAGCAGAAAAGGAAAACGCGTAAACACATATGAAGCAGAAAAGGAAAACGCGTAAACACACATAAAGCAACGAAGAGATATTCCTTCGATCTAGCACTGAATCATGGACTGAGAATCAGACAACCATTACAAAGGAATGATTTCAAATGAATGAGGATTAATGCAGCGAAGAAGAAAAATGGAATGTTTTTGCATTTGAATTTTATCACAACTCATCACAACTAGTATAAATAGAGGAAGGGTCAGCAGCTAAAGGTACCCAAGTACACAAAGAAAGAAATCGCTCAAAATAGAATTACACTTTCAAGAGATTAGTTCTGCTAAGCTCTTGTGAGATACTTTCGAATACTTCATGCCAATACTTTCGAATACTTCCTATTGAGACTGTGTCATATCTTTGTTCTTCGATGCTTCGTTTATCTGCTCTTAGAGAGAGTCATTCATCTATTATTATTTCTTGTAAGGAACTCAAAGTATTGGGACTTTGAGACTGGGTCATTTGATTGCAACTTGTAAGGGGGAGTGTTATTCAAAAGAGAGGAATTGCTCCAAGAGTTACAGAGTGTGTAATCAAGCGGGTGTATCAATTACAACTTGTAAGGGGAGTGGAGTCCGAGAGTGAGAGGACCATCCTTCGTTTACAAAGTGTGTAATTGTTCTTGAAAGATAGTGGAATCCCGGTGTTCTGGGACCGGACGTAGGTCAGCGATTTTGGACCGAACCAGTATAAATCAGTTTGCATATTATCTTCCCTTATCTTTTATATTTCCAGTATATGCTTATTTGAATATCTAACTGTCGATTTAGAAATTTCGAAAAGATTTTCAAAGTACCTAAAGTTTTATCCAACACCCAATTCACCCCCCCTCTTGGGTGATTGCCAGGTCTTTCAGGTAGGACAACACTCCTCCAATGTGCTTCCAAGAAAACACTGAATTGTTGCTATAACTTTGATTCTGCCATATTGGATTGTTTGACCTTGCCATATGTCTATGTTCTGTTATTTATATGCTTATGACATGCCAATAAAAAACTCCTCCAAGGTTCTGTTATTTCTAAGGTGAAAATACTCTTATGTTCTGTGATCCCATTATAGTATTCTTAAAAATTATAACTATACCATCCTATGGAGCATTATGTTATGTGTTTTGCTTTTCAGAAACTCATTTATCAGCATTAAAAAACTTGCATGAAGTTGTTATACTTAAACTTTCAACTTTTTTGGAAATTGAATATTGAATAATATACAAACGATTGCCTTAGCTTACATGGTCTTCACATATTTTTAGATTAACTTCATAGTAGTAACACATTATATCAATCTGTTTTATTGATTTCCTTTTGGTATGTCTATATCAATCTATTTTATTGATCCCCTTTTGGTATGTCATCCCTGCACAACAGGCAAGCCTATGGTACGTCCTTCAATGACTTTGTCTATACCAATGTTCATGACTATTTTTACTCTTCAATGATGTGGAATATTGAATGGTGGTGTGGCAACATGCAATGAGGTTTTTGTTAATTACATGTGGACCATTTTGCATCCTTTGTGAAAAAACCTTTGTTGGTCCTTCGATTATGAGATTTTTCTTAATTACATGTGGGTCCGGTTGTATGAATTTTAAAGAATGACTTATACTATTTATGTTCAGTATTGCCATATCTATAATTCAGTCTATATGTACCTGCTTGGTTTTTAGTTATCTCCATCTGATTTGCTTCTGTATCACTCTTCTTCATTGTGTTTACTGGCAAATGTGCTGGCTTTTGTGAAGGATGTTGGCACATTGGATTTGTTCCACCAAGGCAACGAGACAAAAAATAGGCCACGTCTGTTGCTGGCTGACTCCGAGTAATGCAAATATCAATACATTTAATAGATTTAATCAATGACATGTTTTCTTATATTCATATTCATAGTAGGTAATGATTGCAAATTTTAGGAACAATGAAGTGGAGTGCACGTTATTTGATGAAATATAGACTAATAACCAGATTAAATGAAATATCTACACTATTGCATGCATCAAGGCTACTATAATAATTCATCGTGGATGGGTACACTATGATAGAATCTCAAAGATTACTTTGGGTTAGAGCACACCAAAAGGAGCTCAGGGTTGATTTATATCAAGGATTAGCTGATGCAGTTCTAAGTGGAGAAACAAATGGTGCAACCATTGGTAAGAGGATTATTCTGCCCTCATCATTCACAGGAGGAGCAAGATATATGATGCAAAATTACCAGGATGCTATGGCAATTTGTAGATAATAAGGTTATCGAGATCTTTTCTTAACTTTCACATGTAATCCTGCTTGGCCTGAAATTCAAAGATTTTTTCGCAGGCACTCTGTAAAGCCATGCGATCGGCCTGACATGTTGGCTCGGATATTCAAAATCAAGTTAGATCACTTCATGAAAACTATAAAGGAGGAAAAAACATTTAGGACCATCCGTGCAGGTTAGCTAAACTTTTTTTTTTCAAAGATTAAATTGATATCTTCATGATTTCTTTACAGTTCCTATTTAATAATTTCATTTGTTATTTCTTTTGCACAGACATATACACTATAAAGTTTCAAAAGGAAGGACTTCCTCATGGCCACATACTGTTGTTCCTTGATCCAAATGATAAGATAAAAGATCCCGAAGCAATCAACAACTTCATATGTGCTAAAATACCTAATAATAACAGTTCTCCTCTAATGTATAAGTTGGTTGGCAATTTATGCTTCATGGACCCTGCGGCAGAAGTAACATAAAGGCACCATGCATGAAGAATCAGAAGTGCAGTAAGTATTTTTCAAAAAAGTTTACTGAAAATAAGACCATTGATGAAGATGGGTATCCAATATACAAACGTAGGGATAATGGAAAAACAATTAAAGTGAAAGGTATCCCTTTAGATAATAGATATGTTGTTCCATATAATCCATTGTTGTTATAGAAGCTTCATGCACATATCAATATTGAGAAATGCAATCACTCAACTGCTATAAAGTACTTATTCAAGTATATTAGCAAAGGTAATGATAGAGTTGTGATGGTAATTTTTGGTGCTACCACTAATGAGCATGGTGAAGCCATTGTTGATGAGATTAAACAATATTATAATTGTAGATACATATTTGCATGTGAGGGTTCATGGCGTATATTTGATATAATATAACATTCATCATAGAAATCCATTTGTTAAAAGATAGAGTTTCCATATTCCAAATCAACAATATGTCATTTATTCCAATCATGATGATGTTGCTGAATTGTTGGATAAACCTAGAGTCTGTGAATCACAATTTCTTGCTTGGATGGAAAAGAACAAGACAGGTGAATTTGTTAGGACTTTGACATATATTGAATTCCAAAACACTACGTCTATCAAAGGAACAATAGGGCCTGGAAACGAAGAAAGAAAGGCTATTCCATTGGCAGAATAACACATGTGTCACCATCATTAGGGCAATTGTATTACCTCCGTGTGTTGCTCACAAAAGTAAGAGGTCCTCGATCATTCGACGAAATCAAAACAGTTGATGGTTTTATCCACAATACTTGCAAAGATGCATGTTTTTCAAAGGGGTTATTGGATGATGATCAAGAATACATATCAGCCAATAAAGAAGCATCTATTTGGGCATCAGGTCATTCATTAAGGAAACTATTTGTTGTCATGTTACTTTGTTTCTCTCTACAACGCCTTGACTTTGTATGGAAGGAGACGTCAAAACTACTTTCAGAAGATGTACTATACATCCATCACAATGATCCTGTGTCTTCAAGTAAGTTTACCTAACTTACCTTTTACTATAGTCACTTTTTATAAAACATTTTGGATACTAATTTATATTATCTAAACTATAGGTGTCAATATATCTGAATATGATAAAGAATAGTTCGCATTAAAAGAAATAGATTCATTGTTGCGGCAAAATGGTAAGAGTCTTCTTGACTTTCCTACTATGCCATTACCTGAGGAATTGCCTCCAATTGATGTCTCAAACCAACTTATATTGCAAGAGTTGAACTATGACAAACATGCCTTACAAGTAGAAGCAAACAACTTTCAAAACTCACTAAATTTGGAGCAGAAACAAATTTTCACAATGTGATGTCATGTTTACAAAAATATGAAGGTGGTTTTTTATTTGTATATGGTTGTGGTGGAATTGGGAAGACATTCTTATAGAATGCATAGATGTCATCACTCTATGCAAAAGGACAAATTGTGCTCACAGTTCCATCAAGTGGAATTGCTGCAACATTATTACCATATGGTAGAACAACACATTCTAGGTTTGCAATTCTTATTCAAATTATTGACTCCTCAATGTGTTCAATAAAACAGAATTCCCCTTTGACAAATCTCATCACATCCACAAAAGTTATTATATGGGGTAAGGCACCAATGGTGCAGCGTTTTTGTGTTGAGACATTTGATAGGACCCTGAGGGATATCATGCATTGTGATAGACCTTTTGGTGGCAAGTGTGTTATTATGGGGGATGATTTTCGTCAGATATTACTAGTTATACCAAAAGGAACAAGAGGCACAATTGTCAATGCATGCATCAATTCTTCTTACCTATGGGATCACTGCATCATTTTCCAATTGACCAAGAATATGTGGTTGAATTCTTCTACTTCGAGGACTAATCATGATAAGTTGGTGTGGTTCTCAAGATGGTTATTAGATGTTGGTGATGGCAAATTAAGGGACTCGCATGACGGTGTTGACGAAATTGAAATACTCGATGATTTGTTAATTTTAGGCTATCAAAACCCAATTCGTGCGATTGTGGAATCAACGTACATAAACCTCTTGGAAAATATAAAATCAAACGAATACTTCAACGATAGAGCAATCCTGGCTCCAACTATTGAAATGATTAATTGTATAAATGAGCACATGTGTTCCATGTTGCCTGGAGAGATATATGAATTTCTTAGTTGTGACTCAGTTTGTAAGTCAAGTGAAGATAGTGATAGTTTTGACAACCTATATACCACATAATTTCTTAACACTATTAGTTGCTTCGGTATGCCTCCACATAACATTGAAAGTAGGAGCACCTATAATGTTGTTAAGGAATATTGATCAATCCTCTGGATTATGCAATGGAACACGGCTTTGTATAACTCAGCTTGGAAAGACTGTCATTGAGGTGATCACATTAAATGATTCACATCCAAATCAAAAGGTTCTCATTCATAGGATGGACATGAATCCTTCTGAAAGCAAATGGCCTTTTCGTATGAAATGGAGATAGTTCCCTATTACCTTTTCCTTTGCCATTGTTAGAATCCGTACACGCAGCGGAATTAAAAACTTACGAATCTCATCGGAGGATCCATCAATGTCATTTAAATCAAGGTTAAAAGAATCTGAATCGTACCTATGCGAAGGGTTCAGCGTTTCGTTCAACTCGGCCTGGTGCGCATCTCGAACGTCGTGCGTCTCGACCGTCGTACGTCTCGAACGTGGTGCCATCTCGTTCGATCAAACAGGAGCTAACTTTGAGAGCACTATGCCGAACTATTTGGTCTGGTGGGCTACCTTCTCGATCAGCAGAAGTCAACTCTTCGAATCGCCTTCCTTTACCAGTATCCACACGAATAACCTCGAACACAGACGGCAGCGTGCTAGCGCCTTCAGTATTCTCGCGTCTCTTTTTTCTCTTTAGGGTTTCTCGCGGCTTTCTAATACGCTTGACAAAAGTCCCGTAGGTTTTTCTAAACCCGGTAGGTGTATTATATTCAAAATTAATCCTCATTAATTTTGAATTTTGAATTTTGAATCTGGAGTAAAAATTATATTAATTAAATCTATCTGATAGAACTAATCTAATCTATTTATTTAATCCAAGTTGAAAGCCTTCTGATTTAATTTATCTATATAAATTAAATCCGAGAAATGATATCTATCTATTTAATTAAATCTGAGATACTATATCTCAATTTAAATTAAATAGGATATATGATATCTTTATTGGAAAATTAAATCTGAGATACAATATTTCTATTTGTTTTAGATATTTAATTTATCAAATAAATTAAATATAAAACAAATATTATATAATAATATTATAATCTTTATTAAATAATATTATTATATTAATTTCGAATTATATATATATATATATACACACACACTTATATTTATATTTATATTTATCCTATACTAAATACATTATTCATTAAATCTTAGACATATTTAAGGTTCAATGAATCTGGACATTTTTGCTCGTGTTGGACTATTCTTGTGTGTGACCCTGCAGGCCCACATGAGATTGGCAGTGGGCCAATATTGTACCAGCCCACAAGTCGCAAGTGACCTCTAGCAAGACATTGTGACTACCCAATTCATATGGGGATCGATGATACGATGCAACCTATCGTACAACCATGTACGTCCCCTTTGTCACGCGATAATTTGGTCAAGGATGAGGCATAGAGAATGCCAACTTCCTGTTCTTGACCATTACTTTCTCGATTCTTAAGTAGTCTAATTGAAATGGAAACTCATTTCCATCGTAGTATGGCCATACATTTCTCAGACTCACTCATCGAGGGGCCCAGTATTATCTCTCTACAAATGTGAGGGACAAATTCCATCTTGACCATTCACATTCCTCTGCATGAAAACCATTGATCCCGATCCAAGCCTTTATCATCACCCGGTCAAAGGTGACTTTTGACTAGGTCAAAGATCAGCGATTCTCATGTAGGAATCCATGATGATCTCGAGTCAAAAGGCGTTGTGACACGGTTATACATAAGATAAGTTAATGACTAAATCCATGCAGCTTTCTCATAGTGGGTCGATCCAGCACCTTGTACTCTTACAAGTGCCTATGACTTTGATTCGTATCTCCATACTCATCAAAGTCATATCGGTCTTATTTCATCTTTGCTCCCACATAGATGACCGACCAGGGAGATTTAGGATAATATATATGATATGTCTAAGGATACAGTTATCACTATAAACATGCAAATGATATGATAACTAAACGGAGAAGTACTTTAAATAACATAAACGTTTAAAGTACAATGACTTACCCCTATGGCATAATTTCCAACAGCAACAACACAACAAGGAATGTTGTGTAGAAAGAGATATTTAGGAATGTTAATTGATTAGAAAACATTGTTGTTTAACATTATTGAGATTTCATTTGTAATATATACTCTGAATCAATTGGAGCATATTATTGTTTACCATTGTTAATGTTTCATTTCTAATATGTAGTATAATTCATTGGTTGTAATGTTTTAATATTCTATAAAGATAAGAAAGTTGTATCACTTAGATAACAAAATATGTTTAAGTGACCTATGAAATACTTTCATCTCATGCAACACACGGGAAACACAAGCTCATTTTAAAAAAAAAAAGCACATGGGTATTTTTAACAATTTATCCTTTATTTTTTTTAACTTTAAAGGGGCATTTTAGTCTTTTAACAATATTCAGATTCTTAATTAAGACGTTTAAATATATTATAAATTTGTTAAAAGTGTAGAGATGAATTTATTTGATATTTTAGCTTAATTCAATTGGAATTTAAATTTATTGCCTTATATTCTCAAATTAAATTCTCTAATCAAATATTGTTGTATATAATTTTTGTAATAATAACAATAACAATTTACATATAATCTCATCCAAAACAATTCACTTCTAAAACTTTAAGATTTCACTAGACTATTTATTAATAATAAGAATTACATCTGACATATTCCGAGTGATAGCCAATTAATAATAATATATTAGGAGTACATGACAATATTTTATTATGGAATTGAACAAAAAAGAAGGATTGTAACACAACTCAGTTTTAAAAAAACCACAGAACAGTAATAATCTTCCCTCGTTACTATCTCCCATTTTCTGGGGTTCCGTCTTCCTTGATCTGAAGTCACCAAAAGCTCAAAACCCTCATTGGGGTTTAAGCTGAACCGTAGATCTCTCACGCTTTCTTTGTCTGCAAAGTGCGAAAGCAGAAATCGGCAAAATGAATCGAAGCGCTAAGCTTTCCATCTTCAATGTGATCTACCGATATCCTTTTCGTCACTATCCAAAACCAACTTTATCTTCCCCACACACTCCTTCAGCAATTCTCTCCATATCTTCTTCACACCGACCTTCATTTCCAGAACCATCGATTCCTGCCATAGCCACCTCAAATTTTCACTCTTTTTCGATCATTCCTCGATCATATTTCATGACCCAGCAGTATTATCTGAGGAGCTACAATTCCGGGTCGGGTAGTTCGGGATCCGAGTTGGACAAGGACAAGGAAGTGGACATGATTAATCTGAAGTTTGCAGAAGCGAGGGAAGAAATTGAGGCAGCATTGGATTCGAAAGATACTGTGTATTTCAACGAAGAAGCAGAGTGTGCTCGTGCTGCTGTCACTGAAGTATTGGAAATGTTCGAGGGATTGTTGGCTAAGTTGCCAGAAAGAGAGAAGACAGCAATACAGAGATCAATGGGGTTGAAGATTGAGCAATTAAAAGCTGAGCTTAAGCAGTTAGATGAGTAAGAGATGGTTTTTTCTCCTTTCGCATTCTTCATCTAAATTTGTTTCTTGATGAGTTACTGCGATATGTTTCAAGATTATAATAAAAGAATTATTTTGTACTGTTAAATTGAATGTAACTTTGAATCAAGTGTATTGGCTGTGTGGCCATTCCTTGAGATTGACACCATTAATCCTTAGATGCAGTCTATCAAATGCTGTTACTTTTTTCTTTATTCGTTTGGCTTGATCTTTCTTTTTTGTTGGGGATGAGTGTTCTAACATTTTCTCTAACACTTTGACAAATTGGTTTTACTGTTTTGATGGTTGGTGACTTGTAACTTTGCAAGAGCTTTTCTGAGGTTTTGGTCATCAAAGAATAAATTGATTAAATATCGCAAGATGAGATTCTGTGACGTTGGATTTCTGCCACTAAGTAGTAAAGTTGATTTTTGCATCATTTAGAATGCAAGAAGAGTTATGCACGTTAGCTCTCACACACAGTTTTAGCTCTGATGTGATTAAGCTAGTGTTCCCGCTCTTCATTCTACTAGCATGAACAGCTTACCGGACATAGGAGTGTTCTACGTATCAGCAGTATAAGCATTAAACTCGAGTCTCTAGTACAAATTAACAAATTTAGTTTTGTAAATTTCTTGAAACGTCCTTCTAAAATTGCTCGTGCTTTTTTTTTGGGACTTTTTAGATACACTTAAGGAGATGCCTGTGAAGTGAGCTTTTGGCTTTCTTTTGTTTTCTAAAAAACCAAAATATACTTAAGCTTCTTGGCAAAGTATATTGCTGAAATATTTTGCTTGTAGATTACTTTTTGAAGAATTTTCAGAATAAGAAGTTTCAGTTTGAGGCTCAGCTTAGAATGCTGGTAAAGTTTCATTCTGAAAATGTCATAAATAATTCAATCTTTCCAAGCTCTCACATGATGTAGCTGATAACATATTCGTATTAGAAAAGGTATTTGGGCTGAGACATTTTAAAATTTGCTAAATTTACAGAGCGAGTAACACATTCTCTTAAGAAAAATCTAAGTTTTTGTGTGTCATGGGCGTATGTATCCCAAAAGGCTTTGCTAGGTGATGGCCCATACTCTTTGGGCCAATTCATCCCTCACATAAGAGCTCTTTGGCTTTGAAGTATGCAGAAAGTACAAGCCTTCCAGATCAATTTAGATAGGAAAATGAAGAGTCAGTGATCAATTTCATGAGTCTTGACATTTGATTATAGAGGCTATATGATGTGAGTGACAACACAGGTCACAGGTTTAAACTCTTACTGTTTTTAACATCTTCATTGCTTCAGTAAGATATAACTACTGAACAAAAGAGGTATAACTGGAATGGAAGCAAAATGTTATCAGAATTGATCATATAACTACTTGCCTTAGGCCATTCCCAACCATTTTAACTCAGCAGCACCATAGATTTTACAATTCATGGATCTGACAAACAATTTAGTTGATTTTTTTTATTAATGCTGACAAATGACATGGATGTGTGCTACTGGCCATGTTTCTCTGTGGTTAAAGGCGTGTGATATTTGGAATATTAGAAATTATGAATTCATTCTTCAGAGCATAATGGACCAGAATAACAAGGAGTTTCTTCTTTTTTGGGGAAATTTTTACCTTTCTGAGATAGATTAGGATGTGATATTTGAAATGCAGGTCTTGTGAATTTTCAACTTTATTAATGGGAAGATCCATTCATTTGTCATTGCCCCTCAATTATGGTGCCAGTAATGCTACTGACCAGTAGTTGTTGTCAAGTAAAAGCATTGTCATCTTTCTAAGTGAGCTTGTAACTGGTAATGACCACATGATATTCAGCATGTAGTTTATGATTGCTGAATAGTCAATGCCAAAATAAACTTTATTCATGAACATTGGGTGAGAAGTGAAGATGTGCAATGCATATGGACAAAATGAGTGTTTTCAAAGATTTTGCAGTTCCCATTTGCCTGCTTATCCCCACTTCTGCTATTGTAGCCTTATGAAACTTAACTTTCATGATAGTCTGGTCTACCCTGATTCATTTGTACTTTTGCTGAATTCTATACCACATGTCAATTTAGAAGCTAAATCAGATAATAACTCCTCATGCAGTGTGGGTCAGTTGTGATTGGCTTCTACTTATTTAGTTCCAAGCATGTTTGTTGGTTTTTCATTGTCAGCAAATAAAAACAAGATATTTGTTTCCTCTATTCACATTTTGTGGGGTTGTTCCCACATTATCCATATCGATAAGATGAGAAAAGAAAACATCTTTTCTATGTACTAACTCCTCTTATTTGTATGTCATCCAATCTGTATTTGTTAAGTACTATCAGTTACTGGTAATCTGAGATTAAGAAGTAGCTTTTGATCCAATGGTGATTACAAAAAAGAAAAAAATAATAATTGAAAATTGATCCTTTAGTCCATAATATAAAATCTATTTAACTAATTTGGGTAAGGAAGTTAGGTAAATTAGTTAATTGTAACAATTGACGAATGTGACATAATCTTCCTTAAATACCCTTGTGCAAATGTCTTGTAACTATTTGAATCTGATTTATACTATTAATTGTTGAGGATGTTTGAATATGATTTATACTATTAATTGTTGAGGATGTTTGAATAGGGGTAGTTCAGGCAAACATTGTCTTATATTTAAGACTATCACCAACCCCCCAACTAGTTCTACATTTAAGACGGGAGGAGTATACAAATTTGTCTTCTCTCACAAAACTGAACCATTAACTTGATATCACTGTTGGCACTTGATAAGCTTGAAGATTAGGCAATAGACAATCGAAGAACAATATATATTGGTGGCCAACTGTATGTATATAGCTGATATGAATCACTCACATCCCTTGTTGTTACATTGCAAATTGATTTATTCTGAAGCAATTTTATTGAGCTGATATATCAATCTATGGAATATATGCATAATGCTGTTCCGTATTTAAATGACCATGAAAATAACTGTTAAGGACTAGAGCCATGCTGTAGCCCAGACAAGAAAAGAAGATTGAAGTAGAAATAACAGACTGATGAACATGCAGGCTCTCTCCTGTTTGACTTAGACTGGAGAATAATCCAGAAAATGATAGAACTGAAGAGAAATTATATGAAATGGGAAACAAATTTAATGTCTCTAAAGGCATGGGAGAGAAGTACGGCTTGTTTTCCTCTGTCTCCTAATACACTGAAATGTTGGCCCTACACAAACATGGAACTATCGATGATTTATTGATTTGTTATTTGGTTACTTTACTTTTTCCTTCATATACAATGTTTCTTAAAGATTGTTGCCTATTTTTCTGCTTAAAAGCATTATTGGTTCTCAACCAATTAGTACTCATGGAAACTACTTGGCTTTGAAGGTTCTCTTTACTTTCCCCACAACTTTCGGCTTTGTCGTTTTCTCCCTCACCTTTTTCTCTGAAAAGACTTTTTTCTTGGGAAAGAAAGGAATTCCCTGTGAGCAATCCGGGTTTAGATGGACTAGTTTACCCAATTAGGTAGACTAAAACAATTAATTTTAAATAATTACAGAAATATGTCAAAAAAATTATATATTTGATATGTTAATTCATGTGAAGTTTCTTTTCCGTCCTTCAGGTTTTTGACTCTATTATCATTTGGATGTTTCCAATATCCATCTTTGTCACTTTAGTAGTGAAAAAAAAATGATAGTGTTCCATTTTCATTCTTTGTAAGGTAGCAAAGTGATTATTTATTTATTTTTATTTTTTTTTAATACATTATACATTTTTTTATAAATCTTTTTAGGATGATACAAATCTATTTTTTATTCTCAAAATATATAGTGCTACATTCATAACTCTAAAATCAATATCTTCAATTACTAATACAAATATAAAATTTATAGAGAGCCATATTGTTCATAAGCAGTAAACGTTACAACTCATATCTCCTCTCTTCTCAATGTTGGATTCAAACACGTGACGCGTGGGACGTTGTTCTTTCTCAAAACCAACATGACACTTGAACATTGATAAAAATTGGATTTTACTCAAATTTTTGGTGGGGTAAATTGATATGAAATTTCAATAATTTCATTTCATTTTTAATTCAGCCCCTATAATTTTGTTAGTACTTATAGCTTTATTAATTATTTGTCTCTATTCTTATAATTCGTTAACTTACAAGAGAAATGATGCTAGTAGCTGATCACACATATGCCTAGATTAATTTTGTCATATGGACCTACGGTTCGAAATAAGTCAAGTTAGACTAAACTTTAATCAAATAGAGTTGAGCTTGAAATAGAGTTCTGTTTGAACATGTATATTGTTTTTTTTTCCTCCGAGACTCATGATTGAGCTTCAAAATGCTTGATACAATCTAAAGTCCTTTTTTTTTTTTTTTATGGCTTACTTAAAATTCAAGTTTTTAAATGAGTTTAAAAGGCTATATCTTCAAAGTCATATATATCCTTTAATTATATTTAAAAGCTTATGTTTTAAATAAGTTCTGAGACGAGCCCGTTTGGATCATCTTATTTTTAAGCTAAAAGCTACTTTTAAGCTAAAGCTAAAAAAAGAGCTTTAAAAAAAAGCTAAAAGCTGTTTGATGATTATATAAATATTTTAGCTTAAAAGTTACTTAAAAGCTAAAATTAAAAATGAGTTTTTTGAAAAAAAAATTGTCGTAAGCATTTTTTCTAATAAAAATTATCATAAAAGGTATATTATAATAGGGTGGTGGTAGCGGCGGCGGCGGCGGAGGTGGAGGTGGAGGTGGTGGCGGCGGCGACGGAGGCGGAGGTGGAGGTGGTGGCGGCGACGACGGTGGTGGTGGTGGCGGCAACGGTGACAATAGTGTTCGATCGAGAGATTACGGGTTCTCTCTCTCTCTCTTTTTTTTTTAAAGAGCTTATGAAAAAAAGAGCTTAAAAATAAGCTCCTCATAGGAGCTTATTTGTAAGCTCTTTTTTCTTCATTATAAAATAAGCTCTTATAATTATAAGAGCTTATGTAAAATGTTGTTTGGCCTAGCTTATACTTATAAGTGGAAGATAAGCTAAAAATAAGTTAGGCCAAACAGGCAAAGATTACATACTATTTAATCATTTAATTAAATATTATTTAAATTTACAATAATATAGATAGGGTAGGATAATTTATTAATAATAGTAAAAAAAAAAACTATAAGAATTCCATCATGGTCGCACCAGGAATCTACAACTTCAATACAATTTCTTCACTGAATGGCTCTTACGATATGAATCAGATCATTAGCATTAAGAAGCATATTCCTCGTATCCCGTCCCACTTGCAATATGAGTTAGTGAGGAGAAAAAAAGGAAACATAACAACAGAAGTTGTTTGAACAAGTACATATAAGAAAAACCAATCATTTATTGATTAAGGGATACGTTTATTCCACCATTTTATTATTTTTTAAAAAAAATCTCTCTTATTTTGTATTTTACCGTAATTTATATGTAGCTTCATAAGCATCCACATCAATCATAATTAATAGATTATAATTAAGAAATATGTAAGCATCCAATAAAAATAAAACTCCAAGAAACTGATTAAAAATCTAGACACATCAATCATAATTAATAGATTATAATTAAAGAAATGTAAGTATCCAATAAAAATAAAAACTCCAAGAACCTGATTAAATAACAAGACATAATTAATATATTATAATTAAAAAATGTAAGTATCCGATAAAAATAAAACTTCAATAACCTAATTAAATATCAAGAAAAACTATAAGGACTCACGGATGAATATTCTCTTTCTGGACAAACATCCTGGGGACATCTTTCGCATGAAGTGAACCAATAATTGGCAGAATTTTATGCAGAAATAACGGGACCAATAGAGTAGCACAAATGACAAATTTTGGTGTAACCTCACACCAAAGCAGCCAACTACTATTCTGCAATTCATTACATTAAAATAAGCTATAAGGAAGGCTATGAAATGTTGTGAAGCAATTAACAAGTTGTTGGTTGAGATGATAAGACCCCACTTCTTTAAAAAGTAAAACACATACTCGAATTCTGGATAATGCATTTGTTAGTAGAGATGAAAACCTTTTACGTTCGAAGCCTTAAAAGAAAAAAACTCTTGACCAAAAAAAAAAAAAAAAACAGAGATGTCATGAAGTAGCATGGCTGTTGCCACAATCACATGATGCAAATAAGATAACAGATATTTATATTTCTTAAAACTGTACAATGATAGCCGTTTGAATCCATTACCATTTGTCTCTACCCTTCTACCACTCAAAGTTTCCACAATAACAGCATCACCAATCTCTAACCCATTGGAAGTGAAAAATACAAAAGAAAGAAACAAAAAGGGAAAAAAAGGAGAAGAAATTTAACTTTGATTTGAGGACTGCTTTATTAGAGGCTGAGAGGTCTTTCCCACCTCCTCAGGTGGGCTCTTCACCTCCATTAACAGAGCCACCACCTCCTTCATTGTTGGTCGTTCGGCTGGCGAAGAGTTGACACAGAACATGGCAATCCCAAGAGTTTGAAGCATCTCTTGCACCATTTGATCTGGTAGGCCTTGAAGCTTTGTGTCTAGAATTGACACTGCTGGTTCAAAGCTTCCCATCTTCCTCTTCACCCACTCAACTATGTGTACTCCATCCCCAACATGGGACTCTACAGCACTTCTCCCACTCAGTATCTCAAGCAAAACCACTCCATAACTGTAGACATCACTCTTCTCAGTTATATTCATGGTATAGCCATACTCTGCAGTGGACATTAGAATGGTTACAGTTAAAATTTTGTCTCTTTAAATTGCAAAACACTGATCAATAAACATGCTGTGGCTTGGGAGAATATCTATTGAGCTCCTATGGATTTAAAAATGGGGAAATCACTTTGAGGTCCTAAGTAAGAAATATAATCACCAAAATATCACAATAATAAGTGAGCATGGACCTGTTATCATTTCCTGCACTGAAACTTGTCATTATATGCTGTTCATTTGTTGTAAGACTTTTTGATGATTACATTCTTTTCTTGAGATCTTAAAGTGACTTTCCCCTTAAAAATTGACTATTTTTGCCATCCATACTTTGAAAAGTAATAAATCATTTTCAAAATCTAAAATTCAATTCAATAATACAGCAGTTATATTAAATTTAAGGGCATTGATTATGTATGGTTAAAAAGTAAGGTAGATTGGATACTTGCCTGGGGCAATATAACCATAAGATCCAGCGACCCTGGACATTGCATGGTGATAATTTGGTGAACTCATCTGCTTGGCGAGACCAAAATCTGCCAGATATGCCTCAAACTTGGAATCTAGAAGTATGTTATTGCATTTAACATCTCTGTGAAGGATCGCTGGTAAACAGTCATGATGAAGGTAAGCTAGACCCTGAGCCGACCCGACAGCAATCTTGTACCGAGTTTCCCAGTCTAGATTCCTATTCCCTTGCAACAGCTGTCTTAGGTTGCCATTTGGAATGTAATTATAGAGAAGAAGCTTAACACTTCTGTTAGAACAATAACCCAGGAACCTCACGATGTTCCTATGCCGGATGTGCCCGAGAATCTGAATTTCTGCAGCAAAAGAGTCCACAGTTTCTTCCTCTTTGTTTGCTTTCCAAAGCTTCTTTACTGCTATCAACTCCCCATTAGCCATTTCAGCCTTGTATACAACACCGGAGCAACCCTTTCCAATCACATTCTCATCCTTCAAGCAATCCAAGATATTATCTATGGCGAAGTTTAGTTTTTGAAATGGGATGAAAGTCCAAGGATATGAGAAATCCTCAGCTCCTGAAGCAGATGTTGATGTCCCCAAAGATTTTTCAATCATATTCTTGTGATTTCGCGTCACCAAAATCCAAGATGCAATGACAACTATGGTAAGTGAGGCAAGAATTACCGATATCAAAGCTATGGTTTTGGCAGACTTTAGACCATTTCTTCTAAGCAGACTAGAACATGTGGTCCCGTCGAGGGATTCACAGAGATGGGCATTCCCCAAATATGAATTTGAAGATAGGGTTCTAAAGAAAGGAGTTACTGGGATAGGACCTGAGAAGTTATTGTAGGAGATGTTTATGGAGGTGAGACTGGTGAGGGAACCAAGAATCTCAATTCCTCCATAAAGCAAATTATGAGAAAGATCAAGTGATTGTAACTGAGTCAAACCGCTCATTGACTCGGGGATTTCTCCTGTAAATGCATTTGAGCTCAAGTCCAAACTGATGGTTAAACTTGTAACATAACCAATCTCAGATGGGATGTCTCCAGAGAAGTTATTGTAACTCAAATCCAATAGCGTTAGCTTCTGCAAATTTCTAATGGATTTTGGGATTGACCTTGTGAGTAAATTATTGTTGAGAATGAGCTTGTTCAAATAACTTAAGTTTCCAAAGCTCCAAGGAATTCCACCTGTCAAACTGTTTCTACTGAGATCTAGCTGCTCTAAATTTACAAGCTCCCCAAGCTGAGATGGGATATCCCCAGTAATCTGATTATTATGAACATCTAGAAGCTCAAGAACTGTGATGTTACCAATCTCCACCGGCAAGCTTCCTGAGAAATGGTTCATGTACAAGTCGAGGAACACCAGATTCTGCAGTTGGCCGATCTCTCTAGGAATATGTCCTGAAAGCTGATTTTCTCCAAGCCTCAACCGTACTAGAGACTCACAATTTGAAACACTTGGTGGTAATTCTCCAGACAAGGAATTTCCCAGAAGCAAAAGCTTACTCAGCTTCTTCAAGCCGAAAATTTCATCTGGAATTGAACCTGTTAGCTTGTTCCTTGAAAGATCAAGTGCATAAAGTTCTGTACAGTTACCAAAAGAGGCAGGTATGGTTCCAGACATTGAATTACCCCACAAGAAAAGATACTGCAAATACTTCAATCTCCCAACTTGCCATGGAATAGTACCAGATAACTGATTCTTGTCAAGCTGAAGAGTAGCAAGATTAGTGCAGTTGCTCAGTTGCCATGGTATTTTCCCTGTGAGAGAGTTGTCTGATAGATGGAGCTGTTCTAGAACCACCAGTTTTCCAAAATCGTATGGTATTTCACCCAAAAGTTCATTAGCAGAGGCATCAAACACAACAAGTGATGAACAATTGGAAATCTCAGCAGGGATCGACCCAGATAAGGCATTGCCCCAAAGAAGCAAGCTAGTAAGCTTTTGCAACTTACCCAGATGAGGTGGGATAGAACCTGTCAGCTTATTCATGTGCAAATACAAATTCCTTAGCTCAGAACACAAGCCAAGCTCTGGTGGTATGGAACCAGAAATTTCTGTATCATAAAGTGCTAGCGTTTGGAGATTGATCAAGTTCCCGAATGTAGAGGGAATAGCACCTGAAAGTCCAGTGGCTGCAGCCCCAAATGTAGTGAGATTGGTGAGAAGTCCTAATTGTTGAGGAATTGCACCACTTAGATAAGGATTACCCCCAATCCGAAACTCTTGTATAGATGTCAAAGAGCCTAATTGTGATGGTATTGACCCATTAAAGAGATTGTCTTGAAGGCAGAAAACTTGAAGTGAAGTAAGATTAGCTAGTTGCTGAGGAATCCTTCCAGTCAATCCATTGGAGTTCAAGTAAAGGAACTGCAACGAAGAGAGTTTGCCGAGTTCTTCAGGAATGGAACCAGTGAGAGCATTTGAAGAAATATCAAGGAGGCGAAGATGGGAGAGTAGGTCAAAAGAAGGTGGAATAGAGCCAGATATATTAGTGGAAGACAGATTGAGAAGTTGCAGATATGACAAAGAAGAAAGCTGGGAAGGCAGAGAAGAAAGGTTAAGGAAAGTGTCTGGAATAGATAATGAAATAGCTCTGCCTTGTGGGGAGCAAGTAACACCATGCCATGAACAAGGGGTTTGGCTTGATGGGTTCCATGAAGAGAGAACAGAAGAGGAGGCTTTTGCAGAAGGATCAGCTGAAGATATAAGGGAAAGAAGGGCTTGTCCATCAGGTGAAAGAGAGGAGACTTGTTCAATCTTTGCAATGATCAGCCAGAAGATGAACAGAGAAAATAACAGAGATGGGGTAACACTAGAAGGAACAATATTTCCCATTTAGGGAAAATTAATAGTACTTTAATGGTGAAAGTGAAGAAGACAAACAAGAACTGGGTCTAAACTCTAGTTGGAGTCAATCTTCCTACTGTTGAAGATGGTGGTGCAGCTGATAAAAGTCCACTCTAAGGAGACAACATGCATGTGAAGGAGTTTTCTGTTGATGTATGATGCTTAAGTTTCACACTAGCGTTTTCAATACTTGCATGTGAAACAAAAGAGATTGTGGCATCTATCTTTAAGAAGGAAGTGAAAAAACTGGTCATAAAAAGAGTATTACCTATTCCTCTTCCTTGCCAGAAAATGCATTTGCCTCCACTTCCTCTGCTGCATTACTGTTCTTTTTTAGTGCTAATGATGGTGGATAAGGACATCATAGTAGCTATTTCAAGTTCTGGCTTTGTTGAGAGCTATAGATAACCATTATTGGGTTCCATAATTCGCGTGAATGCTTACTGGTTAATGGGGGTTTTAGCTCGGCGGTGGTAGAGGGTGAGCTTTTTTTTGAGTTCAAAGCACCTGGAAAACCTCCACACCCAGATGTATATTGCATTTAAATACCAAGCCTAGTTTTGTTTTTTATTCATTGGTTTGGCTTCTTAGGTTGTTCAATGTACCATATTGCCCTGCTTTTGGCGCTATTAGACTCTGAGCAGAGCCGTTTACATAAAATATTGAGTGAGGAGTGTGCTTCAGTAACAGCGGCTCGTTATTCTCCTATTATCTTCTGCAAACTTTTAATATTTCTTGATTTTAAAATTATATGTAGCAATGTACACTATAAAATTAATTAAGGCTAATATAATTTTTGATTTCTCAAATTTGTTCTCATTTTGATTTTAGTCCCTCAATTTTTAAACAAGAGGTTTTGGTCCTTCAAATGACAAACAAAATGATTCTGATTTCTATTTAATAATAGGGACCAAAGATTGTATTAACCCTTTAATCAATTTGTATATGCCGAACTTAAGGAAATTTGTGTACTAAACAAAAGGTCTCACCATTGAAGGGGTTAGGATAGTTAATAAGTGAAATGGAATCTTTGTTATATAAGTCTGAAGAAAAACGCTTAACTTTGGGGAAAAAAATCAGACTAGTGGCCAAAGTTTCTAAAGACCTCATTGGGAAAGTCCCCTCCGGGAACAATTAACAGAATTAATTTCCAGCTCCTTATTGATGACTCAAAATGGAATCTTGCTGCTTAATAAGAATGAAAGAAAATTCAGATAACAGTGAAGACAAAGAAAGAAGTGCCTGTTTGTCTTTCTATTATTATTCATATACCAAGGCTTAGAATAAACAAATAAACAAAACAAGATTCAGCATTATCAAAGTACCCCTTTTTGTAGATTTTGGATTAATCCGTGTCAAAATTCCATATCAAACACACAAAAACTGTGCTGAAGCTAAGATATAAGAACTCCTTATCCAGGTGGGGAGTGGGGTTACAAAGGGACAATAGCAAGAGATTCAGAGCTTGAAGTCCATGTTTATGTGCAAGTGTTGATATAAGGAGTGAGAAGGCCTTCCTTGGGAACAGGAAGAGAGTACTTGGTGATAATAATATAGGAGTGAGGCAGCTTGGGAGATTGTGAAAGTTAAGAGAGTTGGAGAAGCAAAACAATTCAATGTTTTTTTTTTTTTAAATTTCTCTGGTCTATAATATAAGTCACTTTAATCAATTCATCATAATAAAGAAATGGTGGCTAACTCATTAAATTTGTACTAAATTGAAAAAAATTTACAACTTCACCCATATTAAATGAAGTTTTGAATGAATGAGAGAAATACAATAAGTCATATTTAAATATTAATTACATCGGCAAAATTGACAAAAAAACCATTAATTGTTCTCCAAATGAAATGAGACCAAGCTATCTTTCTATAAACAACTTATATATTATGAATAAGAGGGAGTATATAAACTAAACTATAAGCTACATCATATAAAGGATTTGAAGGCAAGATTAGCGTAGATACAGAGGAACTCTGATCCTGGAGCATGTGGTTGAGAGAGAAAGAGATAAGGAAGAAATGGCAAGAGTCAGTAAATATATATATTTTGTGGAGATTTTACTTTTGTTTGTTTATCCTTTTTACTGTCTGATTGATTACTGTGAAAACTGAAAAAGGGTGGAATTAAGAAAGGCTAGAGTGATTTGGTTTCCGAGGAAGAGGAGGTGGGTGGGTTTTGGGAGTGGAGCAAAAAAGTAAAGAAAATGATATGCCACATGAGAGAGAGTGAGGTTTAGAATAATTTAAGGCACAATTAACGATTAGGGTTCTTATTAGGGTTTAGGTTTTGACTGTTTCCTCTTGCAATTCAGCTGCACGAGGCCTTACCTCTCATAAATGTCACAAATTTTTTTGAATTCAGAAGCTTGTGCCTGTATTCATAGTCTTTTAGCGGCATCCATTAATTACTTTCTTTGGATTTTTTTGACATGGAAAACGTAGTTTGTGTTCTAAACAAGAAGAGTTCCATAATTTTTTTATTGATCAAAAGATTCCGGTTAAAATGTCTATCGTTTGTATCAATCACAAGTAAGAATTCATAACGATTCAATAACAAAACTCAGAAATGACCAAGTTCAGTTTTGCAGGTAACCTGTTCGGTACAATGCCCCAGTGTTCTTAACGTACTACGAGGAGATTTGCTTTACGAGCAATGGCGTGATTAGAATGGAGTATGAAAAAACCTGCAAGCAATTGAACATCCGAAGCTGATAAGAACAAGAACAAATCGAACTAGAATGGAGTGATTTAGTGTTGAGTGGTTAGTGTACATCAAGCATTATCATGGGAATACTGATCCTCTCATCATCCATTTTTTTATAAGCCGAGAATATAAGAGAAAAATCTGAAGAGTATAACTTGATCATGTAACCTTTCAGATTAATTGAATAGACAATATTTCAATATTACGAGGGATGATGAAAAATAGATGAAGAGACCTGACCCAAATTATTAAAGTTCATAATGGGTGCTGCCATGGTAGTAAAAACGTAAATTTTACCTAAAAACGGAAGAAGAATGAAAAATCGTAAAACTTAAAATCGTAACGTAAAAAATCGTAAAAACATAAAAGCATTTGGAAAATTAGTAAAATCATTTTAATGAAAAAAAATCGTAAAAACATAAAATCGCAATAATAAAATGAGTTTTTAACTACCAATTCTTACTTTCTATAAAAAAAAGATATATATATAGAAGGGAAGGGAAGCTGAGGGTGAGAGAAATGGAAAGGTCTCTCTCCCCATTATTTCATATGCACCCATGAAGAATACATCGTAATTTGTAAAAATAATTTTTATTTTGGATCATGTTGACATATTCTTTTCGCCCAATTTATAAATCACTTCTAAAAAGCACAAGAAGAAAAATCTTAAACTTCATTAATTCTGTCTTGAAATTCAATAACTTTTTCACTTTATTTCTATTTATTATGTATTATATATACTACATAAGAATAAAATGAACACAATAATAAGTGAAGAGTGGAATTATACTCCCTCTATAAAATAATTTATTTATGTTTATCAAGAAAACAATTAAAATCAGTTAAGAGTAATAAATATGTTTTTTTTTCTTCTGTCAACTATGTCCTTTATTTGTAAAGAGGTTAAGTGAGGGAGATAATAAAAACAACAAAAACATTTAAGGGATAAAATTGGAAAAAACACAATAAATGATTTGACAAATATGAAACTTATATTTTGGGACACATTCATTTACAAATCTAAAGCTTATATTTTGAGACGGATGGAGTATAATTGTATGAAAAATTAATTATATTACTTATAAATAGGGCGAAATAATTTTTTCTCTCAACCAAAGGAGTATTATTATTTTTTTTATCACAAGAGGAGTATTATTTTTGTATCCATATATTTTAAACATTTGATATAAATAATAATTTTCTTAAATTTTCTAAATAGATAAAAATAACATTTTATCATTCATTAATTTCCTATTGTATTTACAAAATATAGCACTCCCTCTTTTCTTAAATATAGTAGCTAATTAGGAAATATAAGACTTCTATCCTCCTAAATTTAATTTATATTTTTTATAAACTACCATAATTGATTATACATATTAAGAAGTTTTTGTCAAAAAGTAATTTTAATGCAAATAATTAAAAATGATATTTTAGGGAAATCAACACACATGTTTTTTTATAAGAGTTAATATCATTGTTGATCCTTACAATTTGATTGAATTTTAGTTTTTGTCCTTGTAATTTCAAAGTTGATTTTGGTATCTATAGCTTCATAAAGACTTGGTTGAAATTTAAGTATAGGGACTAAAACCAAAACTCATTAAAAGCTTGGGAATCAGTCATTAAACTTTAACCAGAACCAACAATTTAAAACTGAAAGAACCAAAATAAAAATTTGATCAAACTATGAGAATTAACGGTGCTATTAAGCCTTTCTATAAATAATCAACTTAACCAATTTTTTCATCTATACAAATTACATTAGGAACTACTACCTTATAATACTATCATGAGTTCTTGACTAAAGTTTAAAAGGAATTGCTTATAATCATTCAACTATTCAAGTTTCCAAATATTAAGAATGCTTACACACAAAAAGGGAGCTTATAAAAAATAATAATAATAATAACTATTAAGTCATTGATATGTGTCCATTGATCCGGGATTGAAGTAGGTCAAGGAAAATTTAAAACAATCCTATAAATGCATTATAATGTAAAAAAATATTGAAGAATTAAAAAAAATATTAGAAAAGTGTATGGAGAGAAACTGAACCACTAAAGAAAAATTTTTATAATGTCAATAATGTCCCACTTGTAACGTATGTTGTAAACCAAGATCTACGAGATTTTAAAGTGTATAATAATTACATCTCATATTATATTATTATTATTATATAGTCAAACTTAAAAAAATCCATTTCTATTTCTTTTCCCCAATTCTAGGGTTATGGAAAATTAATGATGATTATAGACACTAAACAATTTATGAGAAAATTAGTCTGACCCAGCAAGTTCCCCATTCTTGGAACAAAGAATCTCTTGAAATAGGATTCAGAGTTTGCTTTAACAAGCGGCTAAATTTATAAAATATAATATGCTTAATAATTTATATGGGCATATTTTTTCTATTTTAAAATTTAAAATAATAATTTCTTATATAATTATTTTACATCAGGTACTGCTTTTCTTTTTCTTTTCTTTTTTTTTTTTAAAGTGATCAATTGTGTGTGTGCGTAATAAGCAAAATTACACAACTAAAGTTGATATTGAAGGGAACAAAAAGTGGGAAATTACCAATCCATCAAAAAAAGAAGTGGGAAATTAGTAATACTACATTGATTTTTTAATATAAGAGCTAGATATAAAGTTCATTTTGATCCCAGATATAAGGCTCAATCTACTTTATCTCCCAAATCTATAATTTTCTTCTTCAAGTATCCTTATTGATTACATAAATAATTAATTTAATTAATTTTCTTGATACCTTCATTTAGGTATGTAGCTGTTATATTAAGGATATGAGGATATTACATCAATTTTGTAAAGAGAATGCCTAAAAAAGGATTGAAACAATCAATTTATATCCTTCTTAAAGGTACCATTGAAGTTTGAAAGAAGGAGACCAATTGAGCAAACTTCTTCTTTTTTCTTTTTTTTTGATAAAAAAAAGGTTTTGGAGGGGTTCGACATCAGTCCCCCATCAAGGTCAGAGCACGGCCCTGGGCTCTTTGACCACTTAATGGGGACTTACGAGATCGCCTACCAAATGAGTCCCAGCGACGGCAGCGGGGATCGAACACACATCCCTTTGGGACTTGGACAAATCCCTTACCATCTATATCTACTTTCTTTGGCAATTGAGCAAACTTCTTAAAAGTGATGATATTGATGTGCTTCAAAGTTGTGGCAATGGTGAGGCAATTTGAATAACCCAATGCAACATTAATCTCAGCCAGACAAGAGTTACAAAAAAGACAAGGATTAGTATATTGCAATTTATCCATTTGAAAGTTTGAATTTCATCTTTACCAAAGAATAGCCTTCAGATTTTAACCTTTATCATATAGATTGTCCAACCTTAAGCAAATAATAGGGAAGTGGTCAAATTCCTTGTAATTCAGTCTAACCATTATTTGTTAAGTGTGCAAATAATATTTTTATGTTTTCCTTGGCAACAAATAATATTTTCATGTCAATGAATATGTTGATTTAGTAACAAAATATGATACTTCTTGTAATACCCTAAAAATCGTATTTATGATAAATATCATAAATTAGGAAATAATACCTATTGAAAATAGGTGAATATATGGTTTCAAAAAGAATGTTGAATTTATCTTATTTTATAAAGGAAAATTTCTTGGAAATTAGGAAAAATCAATAATGTGTCAGAAATGACTAAATTGCCCTTGTGGAGCATAAAATGACTTAAGGAAATTATGAAAAATCCTTAGAGGCAATAAAATAATTATTAAAAATTAGAGAGTATGTTGTCTCTAATTTAGACAATTTTTGGGATTTACTTACTTGGAAAATAGTGAGGGAAAAATTAAAAAGTATTCCGGGATCATTATTGACCCCGTGAGTTTTAATATTTTATGTAAAGCATAAAATAACAAGGTAAGTCCAATAGTTGTGAAAAAATGAGTTATTCTAATTAAGAAAATTATCAACAATTAGTGGGTAATTAATTAAATTATTACTGGCTAATTATTTGGGCTTAAACAAAGAAAAATCCAAAGATAATTATGTAAAACCCTATAATTAGTGGTTTATGACTAAAATTAGCATAAAGTATATTTTCTAATTAATGGGAAAATATGAAGAAAAATTGGCGAGATTAAGTAATTTTAAGCCTAAAAACATGTATGGACCAATAGGGAAATTTTGTAAAAAAATTATATAAAATAATTATTAAATAATTATTTTATATAATATTAATTAATTAAATAATTAATTAAAAACGAAAATTTTAAAAAAAAAAAGACCAGAAGTTATTGACCGAAATTTTTGGCTCCAAATGGATAAGAATGGATTGGAAAATATCATGATACTTATATGGTTAAATAATAATATAATTGTGATATTTTGTGAAAAAGTAAATAGGATAAATGACCACCGATAGAGAT
The DNA here is from genome assembly GCA_025563575.1 of Acacia pycnantha. NCBI lineage: Eukaryota > Viridiplantae > Streptophyta > Magnoliopsida > Fabales > Fabaceae > Acacia > Acacia pycnantha. The sequence continues at coordinate 1,895,841 of JAMWYP010000044.1, forward strand.
TAAATCCTATCTAGAAAACCATGAACAAGGTTTCTAAGGTCAGAGTATTTTATAGACAAGTGAATTTTTATCTCGGAGTGGGCTGTCTCCGAAGTCATTTCCGAAACCGACGGAACAATAAGGGAATAAGACGAAAAGGACAAAGGAGCAGTTGAGAAAATGAAAACCAATGGAAAATAAATCATAACTTAATATCTGGGGATGAGTTGGTAATCAACGGGACGTTTTATGAATCAGTGAATTCTTGTCCTGAAGTTGATGATTCCGGAAGTTATTTCCGTAACCGACACGTTTTTCCGTAAATCTTCGATAGACCGGAGAAGACTCGAAAGGAATCAAAAATTTAGTTAACCCAGACATTTCTAATGAGTAGGAAAAGAACTTCAAAGTTGTGATTCCGGATTTCTAAGATTTTACAAGATTACGCGATTCGAACACCGATAGGGGACTTTATCGGTGGAAACCTTCTAGAACAAGGCAAGGTGGCACCACATGACATCACCCTAGTGACATGGGATGACATAGGGGACGAAATTTGTGGAGGAAAATGGAGGAAAATGAGTGATTCTCATGAGGCCACATCTACCTCCTTTGAACCGTTGATTCGAAAGTAGATCCAAGGGCTAAGATCCATAGAAGTTTTCTATAAATTCTTCATTCATTCTTCACCAATTCACCAAGCCTTTTAGAGAGAAGTTAGAGAGAGGAGCTCTGGAGAAAGTTGTAGTTCTTCAACGGGTAAGTTCTTCAGTTCTAGTCTTTAGTTTGGTAGTTCTTGAAATTCTAGAGTAGATGTTGTTTTGATCTTTAATCTTCCAAGTATGATTAGATATCATATGTTAGGGGTATTTTAGTCATTAATTTCGAAAATCATGATGGGATCAGAGTTATGGAGAAATTTTGGAAGATTAGAGTCAAAGTAACGAAGTGCTGGCGAAATTCCGCCGATTAGGGGGTCAGGGGTAAAATGGTCATTTTGACTAAAAATGTCCGTCGTAGTGATAGATCCTAACAAGTACGTTGTTATATTGATAGGATATCTCTGATAAGGTTCTGACTCTACCGTCGTCACCGTATTCCGCTAGAAATACCGACGACCGTCAACAAAGGTACGTTCGCGTACTGTAACACTAATCTGATGGATATAGTATGCGTATATGAGATGTGTGTGTGGTATGATGTGAGTATGGTATGTGTATATGTGGTGTGTTGTTGGAATGCATATTATGTTAGAAAATAACTGTATGCATGCTGGGAGCGATATATCTGTAAGGCTCGGAGCGATACATGAGCATTGGTTGGGTGTGATTTATATGTTGTGTTAATGTTGCTCTGTAACCCATATGTGTGTATGTATATATGAGGTTAACCGTTACCTGAGATCCGGTGCGGATCTCAGCTCTTAACATAGCATCAGGGTCGGAAGGACCGAGGACCGAGGAGAGAGGGAAGCAGCAAGCCTAGGGATGCGGCTGAAGACTTGTCGTTGTGGTCATTTACTTTTGAAAACTCTCGGTTATTGAACCGCTTCTGTAATTAGCTAGTGGGCATTTTGAATATATATATCAGTTACACTCTTGCTCCGATACTCTACTCTGATGAAAAAAATTTATACTGCTTTTAAAAAACAGGATGTTACACTTCCAATTTAATCAACCTTTTGAGATTTTATTTTTTGCTCTATAAGGAGAAAAACACAGGTTAAAATTTCATGAAGCACACTCATTGTGAAAAGCGAAAACTTATTGAGCTCGTTGATCAGTTGCAGCTTATTCCTAAGATTAAGTTGTTCTCGTGGAAAATCTATAGAGATGTGTTACCTACTCGGTATAATCTTAGACGACATCATTTGCAATTGGATGTGACATGTGTTTATTTCGTGAGGAGGAAGACATAAATATCGATCTACAGTGGAATTAAGAAAGATATTGCTGCTGTTTATTCTTCTTCGTCAATCTGTCATCTTACAGCCATCCATATATCACCTGCAAGTTGGTCATCCAAAAGTTTCTTATGCAGCAGTGATACTTCATGAGTCTCAGCCTGTACAAGAGAGTAGAAAAGTTGGTTTCTGATATTTCTAGTTTACGAGGCTGTTTTGTGTTTGATGGTTTCTTTCTAAGTTTGTACTCCCTCTAGTTCTTATTATAAGGCACCAATTAATAAGTTTATTTGGTCTTTTTATAAGGCACTTGCTTATTTCCAAGGAATATTAATTATTTTTTTTCATGTATGCCCATAGTTAATAAGGGTAGTGGGTGTGAATAATAATTAATACTATGATATTAGAGTTTAATGCAATTAGTAGAGGTAATATTGGAAAGTACTTAAATTCTAAGACAGCTTTATTGACTTTAACTGTTTTTACTAGTTTGTAAGAATAGGTAGTTGATACCTTATAATAAAGACGACCGGAAGGGGTTAATATACTTTCGTCTGGTTTCTAATACTATTAGCTACGGAAAAAAGTGAGTTAGCACTGTATGCTTTTTCAGATATTAAAAAAAAATATACTCATGTACATTAAAAAAAAAAGGAGTAAAAATGTCAAAACCCTTAAGTATGACCTAACATTGTTGGGAAATTTACTAAAATAAAAATCAAAAAAAAAAAATTACCAATTTGAAGCACTTTTGAAATTATTTACTAAAGTAATGCTGACGCCACTAGTGGTGTTGTACTTTCTGACGCCACACTCAATGGCATCAGAAAGTACGACGCCACTAGTGGTGACCTCAAATTTTTTTTGAAAAAAAATATAATTTTATAAATATATTTAAAATTATAAAGAATAATTCTACTTAATTATAAATAATAAATAATAATTTTAATTAAGAATTAAAATATTTAAAAAAATTTATAAATCTAAGGATATAAGACTAACTAGTGAATTTATTACTTCCTCTGATCCTTATTATAAGGCACCAACTAACAAGTTTATTTGGTCCTTTTTATAAGGCACTTACTTGTTTCCAATAAGCATTAATCATTTGTTTTCATGTCTGCCCATAATTAATGAGGGTAGTGGATGAGAGTAATAATTAATATAATATTAAAGTTTAGTGCAATTAGTAAGGGTAATATTAGAAGTTACTTAAATCATAGGGCAACTTTATTGACTTTAACTGTTTTTATTAGTTTGTGAGAATTGTTATTTAGTGCCTTATAATAAGAATCAGAGAAAGTAATAAATTCACTAGTTAGTCTTATATCCTCAGATTTATAAAAAAATTTAAATATTTTAATTCTTAATTAAAATTATTATTTATTATTAAGTAGAATTATTATTTATAATTTTAAATATATTTATAAAATTATATTTTTAAAAAAAAAAAAATTGACGTGGTCACTAGTGGCGTCGTACTTTCTGACGCTACTGAGTGTGGTGTCAGGAAGTACAACGCCACTAGTGACGTCAGCATTACTTTGGTAAATAGTTTCAAAAGTGCTCCAAATTGGTTAAAAAAAAAAAATTTAAAAAAATTATTTTGGTAAATTTCCCTAACATTGTTACATTTGCATATATAAAAATAACATTGGCCCCATAAAAAGTAACGGTATTAGGTATATTTTACAAGACATTTTTCTCGTATTTTAATATTTATGAATATTTTTATACCTCTAAAAATGGTGCTAGGCACACTTTAAATAAATGCTCATAGTTCTTTTTACGCCTTAACCCAAATATTTCGAAAAGAAATAATTTAGGATTGAGAGGAGGACATTATTAGTGTAAGTAGTCTCTTCCATGGGTATAAATTAATAGCGACAAAGGTATGGTGTGGCACAAGGAATGACTTTTGGGGGCCGAGACAATAATTGTTGGTGTATAATAATTTATGTATAAGTTATTATTAATACATAAAATACATTCATGGAGCCCCAAACCCTATTATTAGTAGAGAGGTCGACTTGTTTGTTCTCTTTAAGATTCTTTTTAAGATTCTATATGGGTCAGTATTGTTGTACTTCAATATAATCAAGATTCATTATATAAATATTTTTTTAAAATATTTCATTAAAATTACACATGTTTTATATCTAATTTGAAATTAATAAAACTTTTCATGCGGCAATTTTTTTTGTTTCTAAAATATCTTTTTATGCGCCTTAAAATATCTCCATAATTTTTTGCCAAAAAAACGTTTTGTTGGGAAATCCCCTCAATTTTGAACATAATGTTGATGATTATTCTTTTGAATAAATTCGAATAATTTAGTTCGTTTGGATTATTTAAATTTTATAATCATCATTTTTTATTAAAGACAATATCCTAAATGTCTTAATCAATATTGGACTACAAAAATTTACTAAAAAAAAAAACTCATACACGGTACATGTCCTTAATATAAAATATATTTGGGGAGTTTGATCTTGGTTTTAAATATAAGACATAATTTTCATATTTGTTAATATTTTCCTAATTTACTCATATTAACGCTCCCTCAATATAACGAGGAAGAATGAGAATGAGAGAATTAAAAAAGATGACAAATGTATTTTAGAAAATACATGTCTTATTACCTAACATAACCAACTTCTTTAATCTAATTGATAAATGTGTAAAATTTACTCATTTAATATGTGATTGAATTAAAAATATTTAGTGGCATTGTAACACAAAACATCTCCTTTATGGCTTTGTTAAGCGTGAGGTTGAGTACACCCCATGGATATGTTGAGTGTACAAGTTATGAGTTATGACAAAATAAATAAAGAAAATACTCTTTTAAGTTCTTAATGTAAGATCTATTTTCTTAATTTGATTAAATTAAGCAAGTTGATTGATATGACTTTTATTTAAATATTATAATCAACTTGCTTAATTCCCTCCATCAACTCTATAATTAGAAAAACGTTGACAAATATGAAAAAGTATATCTTATATTTAAGATAAAGAATAACTCCTCAATTAGGTCCTGCATTTAGGACCAGAGTAAGTATATTAGAGAACGATGACTTATAGGCTAAGGTGCAATTTGAAAAACAAAGTTGTTTGACAGAAGCATCTAGCACAACTAGATTTTAAAGAGTATAAAAGTAGACACAATATTTTAAAAATTGTGTAATTTTAATGATTTTGTTAAATTGACTAAAACATCTATTATAAAACTAGAGGGAGAGCAAGTGGATCTCACATAAAAATAAAAAGAGACTTATGTTTGGGTCAATTTAATAGAATTGTTACAATTGCTATGTTTTTAAAAGATTATATTTACTTCTGCACCCTTAACCCATAAGTTATTAGTTAAAAGAACATGTAAGGGTAGGGCTTATTTGGATTAACGTTTGTAACAATAACTTTTTTTTAAGTGTAAAATTGACTTTCATCCTAACTGATTTTTTTTTAAAAAAAAAAAAAATTTGAAGTTGTAGTAAAAATCAATTGTATAATGTAATTTATATTTAGATAGGCTTTTATAAAAAAATAATAATAATCAGTTAAAAAAGGTGTTCGAATATAGCTCAATTTCAAAATTTGTTTAAATTCAAAGAAAAGTTTTAAAAAAAGTTATTCCAACTTTAAAGTGGATTTTAGGAAAAGAAATTGCAGGTGTCACCAAAATAAGGTGGATATTATTTTATATCTAAATTCATTTTTGATGTTGAAATTCTCAAATATGGCATAATAAACTCCATGCCAAACACACCCTATGAATAGGACAAATCAAGTGGCGATCCGGCGCAACCACAGATCTAAATTTCCGGATGAACAAACATTACAATATCCCAACTTCTATTTCTTATTAGGAATCACAACCATGAAGGCACCTAAATTAAAACCCCTATATTTTTATTTCTTCTTTATCTCATGCAATAATTATAGCATCTATAAGACGGCAAAAAGAATTGTAGTATCTCTAAATTTTTATTAATTATTGGAAAAAATAATCTCTCTTAAAAGCTGGACATTGGACAACAATCAAAATGGCCATGTATGATTGCAATCCTTTTTTATTAATATTTTATGGGCATAAATGTTTGTTTTCCATGAAAAAATTTTAGGTGAGCTGAATTCAAGGGCAGTGCTTACTGAGCCTTGTGCTGAAGATGCTTTTTTCAAATACTCCTACTTATTAACAAAGTCATCCTTATATTAATAATGGGATTCAAAACTATGATTTTGTTGGATATAAGTTGTTTTCTTGCCAATTAGAGCAATCTTGGTTAGCACTAGGATCAAAATTTTAAAACAACAATGAGTTAACTAGTAGGGGACCTAAAAATAGAAGAAATATTGTAAAGTCCCAAGTAAGAGAAATAATGATAAAAAAGTCCCGTGAAATCTTTAAATTATTAAGAAGTCCCAAGAAACTTGAGTGTGAGAGATTTTATATGAGCTATTACCAAATTGCCCTAATTGATTTTTTTTTTTTTTTTTAAATAAATAAAATTTTACGTAAAGATTCAGTTCATCAATTCGCGCTACCAAAACTCCATCAGTGGCCTTACTTTGCTCTGTACACCCTTAGCCCTGCACTCTCTACTCCTTCACAGTTCCTTGACGATCATTTGTGTTCATTTTCATCACTGAGTTCACATTCCTTGCTCATCAAATCTGGGTAGGAAATATTGAACCCTTCAAACAAAAAAGTCATGTATGAGTGCTAAATACTTAAATCTAAATTCTAATTGAATTAGCACTTGCCATTTTTTCCTTGAGTTGTAAACATGTTGTGCAACTAGTGAATTTTAAAAGTACGACAGTTAAATAAAGGAAGTGAAAGTTATAAATTGGCATTGAATTAGTTTTAACTAATGAAAGTCTCACTCGTCAAGTTTGCTTGTGGTAAAGAGACAATGCCACTTGTAAACTCCGAAAATAACTAATATTGGAATTAGCTGGCGTACTCATTTAAGCCCAAATATTTTCTGAGGGTTGGCCTTGATAGGCAAGACTTTTTAAGTATAAAAATGCTTTTGGGCCCGACTCTGATAAGCCTTGAAAAAAGGGTTCGGGCTGGCCATATGTTTGTAAGAAGGAAGACGCAAGTTCAAATCCTGGGAAGTGCATTTATTGGAAGAGACGAAAATCATTTACGCTATAAGCCTCTAAACCATTTATTAAATAAAAAAAATTGGACTTTAAGATAATTTATATTTTGTTCTTGGGTTAATATAGTATTTGATTCTTACAGCTTGTCATCATTTTTGTTTTGATTTCTATACTTTTATATTATAAGTTTTGCTCCCTCAAGTTTTTTTGTTCTAAAAATTTAGTCCATATATTTTAACAAAAACCTGGACTATTGTATCTCTTGGAGACTAAAACCTATGATTTAAAAACTATAGAAACCCAAACCAATATAAAGGTAAATTATAAAGACCAAACATTGTATTAACTCTTTGTTTATTTTTTTATTCAGTATGAAGCTTAATTTGGTTATTTGTATTTTAGGAATTTATTTTTATTCATTTGAAATTTATCTGTATATGTACAATGAGAACCTTAAATCTTTCTATAAAAAATGTTATTCTTTTTTTTTTATATATATATATCCTACCCGGTTCACCAGAACTTTTGGTACCAACTAATTTGGATTTCACCCCGTATTGGGCCCACAGTCGTGGGGGAAGATCTCCCAACACCATTTTCTACATTCTCATACCTTGAACCGAGGAAGTGGTTAAAGGAGAGCAAGTCCATTTCCACTTACTCCCAGTGGTTGTTGGTAAAAAAAAAAAAAAAGTTATTATAAATTTAGGGTAAAAAAAGTATAACCTTGAGTTCATATGTGCCAGGCATTTAAGGGTCAGATTGGCCCATTTTGATGACTCTAGTTATTGAGCTTGCTTATTGGACAATAGTGAATAAATGAATTAATTAAGAATTGACAAAGAAGCTGCAGTTAAAAGCAACAAACACAAACATTGGCTTCTGCACTCTGCACTGAATTGAACCATGATTAATCTATTATTTTATTTTCACTTTGCAATATTGCATCTATCAATAATTTTTTTAAGCACTGCAACCTTTTTTCCCCCATATATCCCCTTGTCCTCTAAGCACAACTGCACAAGTACCTTATCACACAAAAAAAAAAAAAAAAAGCACAAGTATTCACAAGCATCTTTTCATGTCAGCAGTTTATATATTAAAACTTGGATATGATGAACATATTTTCTAAGTTTTATTTTAGTACAATATTTCCCCATCTGGTAATTGATTTGTTCGATATTAATTTGTTAATTTAGTGACTAATTCATTTATTATATGATTTATTTGTGTTATTGTTTGAATCTTTAATTTAATACACTGTTTTTGTTGTTATTTTATCATAAGCGGTCCCCCCTATATGAAATTGATAAATATATTTACAATTAAAAACATCTTTTTCATACTTCAATCACTTTTCATAATCTTCCAAATTCGAACTTTTCACAGATTAATAAACATAAGATTAACTATTCAAACTCTTATTAATAAGCTGGGCAGCTTATAGTTTGCTCTCACATAGATTTGATTAAAATAGTTTATTCTCATGATTTAAAAAAAAAAAAACTAAGAACGTTGATAAACTTGATTTGATGTTGAGAAATATCATGTGATTTCTCTTTTATTTTGTGATAATTTAGATGTCTATAAATGGCGAGTAATTTTATCCCTTTAAAATTCAATTTCATTCATGTCTCGTAGCTCACTAACTTTATAAGAATACAAAGTTGTTGTTTTTTTCTCGGGTTAAAGGCAAAAATTTCCTAGAAGTTTCTACCGAGGAGCATTTGATGTCTGAAAGTTTTCGATGGGGCAATTTTGTCCCGTAAGTTAGAAAAACATAGCAATATTGTCCCCATAGTTTGAAATGTTAATTTTGACCATTAAACAACAGAAGATCGTTGACTTTCATAAGTATAGCTCCTAGATCATATTATTGTCTTTCTGATGAATGCAAGGTGTTGGTTTTGATTAGTTTTGATGATATCTTATATAGATGTCATTCTTAAGAACAAAAATGTTGCATACTACATTTATCTTAAACTTTAACTAATTCTCATACTTAATGTAGATGCAAAGTTTAATCATGGAAAATGATCAAGAAATGAGACTAAAGAAAGAAGGTTGCAGAGAGAATGTCAAGCTCAAGAAGAAGATGAGATTTGAAGAAGGTAGAACTTGCAAAGAATGATGAGTCCAAGCTAAATGATGGAGAATGATCAAAAGAAGAAATTGAAGAAAGAAGAACCTGCACAATGTAGTGGAATATCATTATTCAAGTTCTTATATTGATGCTAGAAGTCTCGAAGATCATATGAAAGTTGGAATGGCTCAATTTGGAGTGAAAACCAGCAAAAAATCAGTTTTAAGATGAGAAAACTCGAGTCCAGATCTAAAAACTCGAGTTTCCTACTTCGCCACGATGATTTGCTCCTCTGGTATGAGAAAACTCGAGTTTAGGACACAAAACTCGAGTTTGGAACTCAAAACTCGAGTTAATCACTAACCAACTCGAGTTTCTAATGTCTTCAGCATCTCTGGTGTCTCTGGACAAGGAAAACTTGAGTTTTCAAGTAGAAACTCGAGTTTACAGCGTTCTTCAGCATTTCAGCAACTCTGTTTCACGTTTCACTCGGGCGACGTCTGGTAATTTGATGATATCTCCTAAACCAGAGATTGGATTGAGGTGAAACCAGTGGCATATGAAACTAGACTCCAAATGAGTAATTTGGATATACAATTTAAGACAAAAGGAGTTCATATGAAGTAGCTATGAATTTATGAAGTTGACAGTGAAATTCACGCCACATAGCAGACCAAGCTTCAATGTTTTGAGTATATCTCCCAAAGTAAAAATCTGATTGAGCTGAAATTTTTGGCATATGAACGTAGACTCAAAGGGCTTTCCATCAAGAGTTGAACGGACCAAAACTAAGTTCCGACCAGGGAGATATGGCCCTCGAAAGTTGACTGTCTGTTCAAGATGTTGCACAGTTAGCTATCAAATGAAGCAAACTTGAGTTTTGGAACCAAAACTCGAGTTTGTCGGGGACAGAGAGCAAAATCTGATTTTGGGAAAGACCGAAACTCGAGTCATTAAGTTGGAAACTCGAGTTTCCATCACACAGAGAGCAACGAACGTCAGAGCATCTTCAAAACTCGAGTTTGTGAGACCAAAACTCGAGTTTCCATCAGACAGAGAGCAACCAAGGGCAGAGCAACTCCAAAACTCGAGTTTGTCACTTAATGACTCGAGTTTTGCTTCAAATTCAAAATGTTATTCGAATCTCAATCACGACATTTACCTGAGAAAGACCAAAACTCGAGTTTGTGTTTCAAAACTCGAGTTTGCACTTAAGTGAACAGTTGAAAACTCCAATTTTCATTTGGAAACTCCAATTTTCGACACTCTGTTTGAAAATCAGTTTTTTCTGGATTTTGCGAAATCTTCATAGATGATCTAGGTACTTCATATCATCACTCTTTACCACTCTTAAATATGTTTAATCAATTTTTTAGTGAGTTTCAGATGATTAAAGCTTGAGATAACATCAACCTTGACAGAAATCAAGATCTATAAAAAAGGTGAAGATGGACTTTGCTGCAGAATTTCAGAAATGGGAAAGAAGACAGATTTCAACGAAGAACTTGTACAAATGAAGTTGAATGCTCGACTGTGATGTTCTTCAACGGATACAAACATTCAAACGATGAAATGCTCCAACGGATTAGAAGCAAATCTCAAAATCTCAGATTTGTGTCAGAACATCGAAAGCTGTGCAAAAGTTCTAACTGTAACATCCCATATTCGAAAGCAGTATATTTTTTTTTCATCAAACATCATTTCAAAATCATCAGAGTAGAGCAACAGAGCGATTGAGTAACTGATATGTATATATAAAACGCCGTAAGTCCTGGTCAAGTTACAACAAAGGGTACAAGAATCGCGTGGTTCAAAAGTGATGTACAACAACAAAAGGAAGGCTTCCGCCGGAACATCGAAAGGAAGTCTTCAGCCGAGTCTCTATGCGGCCTGCTTGTCTTTATCCTCTGTCCTTGGTCCTCCCGACCCTGAAGCTATATGGAGAGCTGAGGTCCATTGCAATCGGACCCCAGGTAACGGTTAACCTCATATTTACATATACAGTATATGGACTACAGACAAACATAGCATCAACAGTATAAGAACTCATAGTACAAGCATCTCCCAAACATGTGTACCCTGGCGGCACATAGGCCCCCTGCAGTGTAACCCTGGCGGCACCTAGGCCCCTGAACCCTGGCGGCACCTAGGCCTCTGACAATCGTATCCTGGCAGCACCTAGGCCACTAACAAGCGTATCCCAATACCCAGCAACCATAACAACAGTACATAAACATACAATACACATAGCACATACACACATACCATAAATATCAGAGTTAGGGTTACTAGTACGCGAACGTACCTTCGTTGACGGTAGACGGTATTTCTGTCGGAATACGGTACGACAGCGGTTCGTGATTACATATATCCTATAAGGATAATATCACATTCTATTAACATTTGACATCATAACAGGAATTTTAGGCATAAATGACCATTTTGCCCCTGATGCCCCTAGTCGGCGGAATTTCGCCAGCACTTCGTTACTTTGACTCTAATCTTCCAAAATTTCAACATAACTCCTACTCCAACATGATTTTCGAAATATATATTATATTCAACCTTAAAACATGATATCTAAACTAACTTGGAAGATTAAAGATCAAAACAACATTTCTATAATAACTACCGAATCGAAAACTAGAACTTAAGATTCGGTACCGAAAAACTTACCCAGAGCTTCGCTACAAATTTCCCCGGACTCCTCCTTGCTCTCCCTTCTCTCTAAACTCTCTCTCTAATTCGAAATACTCAAGAGGAGATGGTGTGAATTGTGAAGAGAACTTGGAGGCTATTTATAGACTTTTTGTAAGGGTATTATGGTAACTTCACAACTCCTCCTTCTTGAATATTAACCACACAATTTTGAACTCATTTCTCCACCACAAAACTATTTTGGCCGACCTGCACCATGCCCCATAGTCAACAAAAACAATCAATGTGGTGCCACCTTGCCTTCATCTAGAAGGTTTTATACCGATAAAGTCCCGATCGGTGTCCGAATCGCGTAATCTTGGAAAATCTCAAAAATCCGGAATCACAACTTTGAAGTTCTTTTCTTACTCCTTAGAAATGTCTGGGTTAACTAAATTTTTGATCCCTTTCAGGTCTTCTCCGGTCCTGCCGAAGATTTACGAAAAAACGTGTCGGTTACGGAAATAACTTCCGGAATTATCAACTTCGGGACAAAAATTCACTGATCCATAATTTGTCCAGTTGATTACCAACTCATCTCCAGATATTGAATTATGATTTATTTTCTATAGGTTTTCATTTCCTCAACTGCTCCTTTGCCCTTTTCGTCTTATTCCCTTATTGTTCCGTCGGTTTCGGAAATGACTTCGGAGACAGCCCACTCCGAGATAAAAATTCACTTGTCTATAAAATACTCTGACCTTAGAAACCTTATTCATGGTTTTCTAGATAGGATTTAATTTCTATCCGTGGTCATTTATCCTATTTGCTTTTTCACAGAATATTCCATAGAATATTCCTTTTTTATTAATTTTTAAATGCAACTTGTTAACATAATATCATGATATTTTCTTGCTTAATTCTATCCTATTTTTCGGTCAATACCACCTGGCCCTTTTTAATTTAATTTCGTTTTTTATTTAATTTTAATTAATTAAAATTATATAAAATAATTTAATAATTTTTTTTATATAATTTTTTTTTACAAATTTTCCCTATTGGTCCATACTTGTTTTTAGGCTTAAAATTACTTAATCTTACCAATTCTTCTTCATATTTTTCAATTAATTAGCAAATATATTTTATGCTAATTATAGCCATAAACCACTAATTATAGGGTTTTACACAATTTACCATGATTATTCCCTTGTTCATGCTTAAGTAATTAGCCAATAATTATCCAATTAATCACTTACTAATTGTGGATAATTTTCTTATTTAGAATTTATCATTATCTCACAAAATTTTTACTGACATTGGTATTTTACACTCCATGTAAAATATTAAAAATCATGGGGTCAATTATGGCCCCACAATACTTTTTGATTTTTCTCCTTCAATTTTTCCAAGGTAATAATTTAATAAATTACCTAAATTAGGGACAATATTCTTCCCTATTTCAAATAAATATTTACTTGCCTCTTTATAATTTTCACAGGGTATTTTACCCATAAATATTTTAGGGACCTATTTGCAAACTTTCAAATGTTTTAGGGACCTAACTGCACATTATCTAATTTCAAGAGAAATTACCCTAATAACAAGATAAATTCAATACAAGGTGTTTGAGACCTCATATTCACCTATTTTTACTAGGCATTATCAACTGAGATTTTTAGGGTTTTACACTAACGACTAGTTCCATATGAGTTTAACGGCTATATTTCTTTATCTAACAGTCATTGAATCTTCAAACGGTCATATATTGATCTCTACCTATAAAAGAAGACAGATTCAAGACAGAAGAAGAGAGACACAAGCCTACATCTTCAAAATGTTCATACTCTGATATTCATATTATTTACTGTAATACCCCTGATTAATAATAGAATTAATAATAGAAATAATAATAATAATAATAGATTAAAATAATAAAATAATAAGAATATATCAAATCTAGAAATTAATAATGTTTGTAGTGTAATTAATTAATTGGCAATAATTAAAGAGCCCAGCCCATAGCTAAAAACCCTAGATGTTAATTATAAACTTAGGTTTAGCCGCCTAAACCTAGAAAACGCTCGACTCTCTTTTTCTCTCGACTCTTTTCTCTGCTATGGCATCCTCCTCCCGCACTCTTATCAAACCGTTTTTCTCGAAGGCTAGCAAAGACGGAGACCAGGTAATCCTAATCCCATATAGTTTAGGAATTAAGTATGAAATTTGATAGGTTAATAGGAATCTTGATAGGTAATCCTAATCCCCATAAGTCTTAGGTTCATGTAATCCTAATTCCTATATAGTTTAGGTTAATTCATATGTAACCCTAATCCCCATAAGTCTTAGATTCATGTAATCCTAATCCCCATAAGTCTTAGATTCATGTAATCCTAATCCCAAATAAGAATTAAGATTGAATAGTTACAATTATCCTTTTCTTCTCCTCGATTTGCGCGTGAAAGTTTTGTGCCAAGTGATTTAATATTGATTTCAAGTGTTGTGCGCGTCCTTTTTGTGAGTGATATGCAGATACATGAATGCAATACAATTGATTCGTAGACTTCTTTTCCTTAATTTCATTAATTGCAATTATTATAAATAATACAATATACTATATTGCAAAGTTATATTATTTTATTCCTTTTTTTTATTTCCTTCTTTTTGTAATATCTCTTGCAAAATAAAATAGGATATGAATAGATTTTATATCAAAATATATTTATATATCATATTTAACTAAATAATAGGAAAGTATATAAAAGGTAATTAAATAATAGAAATAATTTGGGATTTTAATGTGTGTGTTTAAAATAATTTAACAGTGGGAGGATAGCTTTAGGATGGTACCTCCTAAAGTGATGAACACAACCTTTAGGCTTTATGCCTCCGATATGTATTTGATGTGAACCGATTATATCCGTTCTTCCTAAAGTGGTGTCTGGCAGGGTTTCTCGGGACACTAGTAGCAACTTTGGGAAGAGGTGTGCACATTAAGACGAAATGTTTTATGGCCAATTTGATTATTAGCGTCGACTGGCCGGTTATCGAGTGTTCCGGGTCACAGGGAGTGACTGGTCGATTTCCTGCGACGATCCTTCGGGGGAGCAGATTTTCAGTGAAGCGGGTGTTCGAGGTTGGGGCTAGCTGTGAGAAGTGAGGAAGCACCTTCAGTTTATTTTATTTTATTTTACTTTATTTGTTATGAATAAAACACATTTTTATGTCAGTTGGATTTATGTTAATAAGTAGCCTTGCACTTGTCCCGGTACAAGTGCGGCGGTAACACTTCCCAAGGTTGTTTACTCTGAAATTCAGTGTTTATTTATAAAAACCATTGCATTTTTACGTTATCATAACTGCCAGAAATTGGGGGTGTTACATTTACTCTCTGTTTTCAATGTTTACATAGCTTATCATATAGAGTGAAATGATTTGTATTGTACTTCAGTGTTTATCCATTCACTTCTAAGAGATAAGATTTATTGTTATCATCCTATCATTCTATCTTAGAGTTACTCAAGATTGGGTGATCTTGAGTGGGAAATCCATTGTATTGATTACAGCTTGTAAGGGGAGTGAATCCTAGTGAGAGAATTACTTCGAGTACAGAGTGTGTAATCAAACGGGTGTATTGATTACAGTTTGTAAGGGGGAGTGAATCCTAGTGAGAGGATTACTCCAAGTACAGAACATGTAATCAAGTTGGAAGAAGATAGTGGATTGAAAATCTCAAGTTGAGCTTGAGGATTGGACGTAGGTCAAGGATTGGGCCGAACCAGTATAAATCACAGTTTTCATATTCTCTTCCCTTATCTCTTATTTTTCTAGTATATGTTTATTTGAATATCTAACTGTTGATTTAGAAAATACAAAAGATATTCAAAGTATCAAGTTTTTAATTAGACACCCAATTCACCCCCCTCTTAGGTGATAGCCAAGTCTTTCACAAGGCACTTATGGCTTTTAAATGAAAGAATATTGTTTGCAGCTCTAGATGCTAAACACCTCAACCAAAAAAAGGAATGTATGGGACGAGGTTATTTCATGTCATTGGGTTAAACTGGAAACAAAATTGTAAATCGTGATAACTGTTGGAACTGCAGGCGTGAGTTTGAAATTTTTAATAGTTGAAGAAGAAGAATAAAATATGGTCTTTGCAGGCTTCAATGAACGGTGTAGGAGTCTAAGAGTGAAGGTGGGAGAGAGGAAGGGGCTATGATGTGGCGTGGGCAGAGACAACTTAGGACCCGTTTGTTACAAAGAAAGTTTGGGGAGGGAAATGAACATTAGAGGAGGGAAAGGAATGGAAAAGAAGATTTGAAAGATAAAGGAAGATGACTTGAGTTGTTTGGTAGGAAGAAAATGAAGAGGTGGTAGTTGGTAAGGAATTAGGAAATGTCTATTTTACCCTCAAAAGAAATTAATTCAAAATAAAAAAATATTTTTTTTGCTAAAATATATTTTAACAAAATATATTATTGTTAAGTTCGAACTTTTGAAGAAAAAAAAATTCGCTAAATTTGAACTTTCCCGCCAAATTTGAATTTTCCCGCCAAGTTTGAACTTTCCCGCCAAGTTCGAACTTCCCGCCAAATTTGAATTTCAGGGGTAAATCTGTCAAAAAACCATCTTCCTGGGAAGATGACAGCTTTCCTTCCATTTTCGGAGGGAAAGCATCTTCCCTCAAATAAGGGAAAATGTTCAATTCCAGTGAATTGCTGACTGGACTTTCTTTGTAACAAACACTCAAAATCCATGGGAAGATTGAGATCTTCCATTTCCCTCACTGAACTTTCTTTGTAACAAACGGGTCCTTAGTATAATTAGTCAACTTTAACAATCAAAATTAACATTTCAAACGGTGAGGGCAACATTGCATCGTTTTTTAAACTTTGGGGCAAAATTGTCACCTTGAAAACTTTCAGACACTCAATGCTTCTTCTCAGTGGAAACTTCGGAAGCATTTTTGCCCTTTAACCCTTTTTTCCCGAAGAATTCAAAGTTGTTCATGAGTATAAAACAAACTTAATAATTATTTTAATTCATGTAATACTTTTTGCTAAAATTAAAACAAGGGTTTAAGATGCAAAAATGCTCATATACTTTTTCCAAATGTGCTTATGGCACTGTATACATTTTTTTAGGTACAGAAATACACACAATTTTCTTCAAATAAAGCAAAAATGCAACATCGAAGGTAACCAACTATAACCATCGTACATGCCTAGATCATTACAACCAGCTTGCATTAAAGCTTGTAAATCCTCACTCGAGATCGATATCACTTTCAAACCGTGTTCTGATTCTAAATCCTAGTGAGCTAGATGGTATGTGACATTGTTAGCGTAAATAATCGAAATCCCAATCTCAACTTATGAGATCCCTGATTTCTAAGATTATTGACTTATCTACATGAGGAGAAACGTCTCACTCATTTACTAGTCGATATGGAACTTTTACTCTGATTGAAGAAGTTGGTGTGTACCATTACCTCGTTCCCTGCAGCCTCCAAGACTGTACAAGATCAAGTTCATCTGCCCTGATCAAATCAATAACCAAGGTGAGGGCATGAAGGAAGATACCAAACAACGGTATATGAGGTTTATGGGGGATGAATTCTTTGGAAGGGCGCTAGACAGAAGTGATGCTTACTTTTAAGTGCCTTATGAACATC
This sequence comes from Acacia pycnantha, assembly GCA_025563575.1. Classification (NCBI taxonomy): domain Eukaryota; kingdom Viridiplantae; phylum Streptophyta; class Magnoliopsida; order Fabales; family Fabaceae; genus Acacia; species Acacia pycnantha. The sequence continues at coordinate 1,913,232 of JAMWYP010000044.1, forward strand.
ATTAATTCTATTTCTAATATAGAAGATAAGTCTATAAATCTAAGATGACTAAAAATATTGAAAAACTTATTGTTGATATTGTTAAAGATGTATCAAAGATATAGAAGATGAGTACTAAAAATATAAAAAATGAGTTATAAAAAAAAATTAACTTACAAGATACTTTTAGGGCAAACTTGCATTAAAAATTGTTTTAGTATGTTGAGTGTTACTGAAAAAATATTTTATAATGTTGGATGCATATAAACTTAACGGAATTTTTTAGGAGTTAACAACAAGGTTAAAATTGCATATGAAAAAAATATCTCAAGGAAAAAATCACATTGCACCTAAAAAATACTTCAAGTGCAAATTTGTATTACATTTTATTTTAGGATACTGAGTAGACATCTACAAAAATATCTTAGCTAGGATGCCGGGTACATCTTAATCTTATTTTTTTTCCCCTTCTGAATATTTTTCAACAAAACCAAAGCAAACAAGCCCCTAACTAATAGAGCTTCTTATAGTAACTCCATGTATCCAGATCGATCTTGCATCAAACAAAGCATTAGACATTGAAAGAGATATGAAGGTCATAGTAAAATTTGCATAAATAGCAATCGCTATTGATCAAAACCTATCCCTTTTACGATTCTTAATTGCATGCTTTATAACCGCATTGCATTTTTTGAGGGAAAAAACAAAATGTCGAAGGGAAAACGTAGGATTGTTGAACTATTTCTAGTCAGTTTTTTTATCTTTGGCTTAATCAACTAAAGCACATCTCTTGCTACCCTAAAAGAGTTGTAAAGCTACCAAGGGTAGGTTGAGTCTAGTGGAAGGGTTTAATTCCTCATAATTTGATGAACTAATATTTGAATATCTGCTAGATAAGTTACCTACAATTAGTATCTAACATTGTGTCAAACACGTTTAACTCTACTAGGAGAATACATATACTTATAAAAAAAAAGAGAAAAATACTCCAACCTCGCTCCTTTGTAGTTTGCCTAAATCACTCGGATCTCTCACATGTTTTGAAAACTTACATTTAAGTTAAAACCCTTAATCCCATTAAGAATATTCTAAAGAAATATTTTTAATTTAAATTTATATTAGTAACAAAGACTTTCTTTTGACAAAGCCACTTTCTCATATATCAAATACATTTAAAAAACTTCCCTCACCTTTTTCTTTATTGATATACAGTACTTTCTTTAACTATCCATGCAATTAATTAGAGATTATATTGTTACGAAATTTTCTTTTATATTTTGAATATTGTTCGAAAGTGGTTCTTAAACTAATTGTTTTTTATAACAAACGAACGCACGCAACAAAAAAGGAACCAACTCACTTATAGTAGTACTTTTAATCACTTGAAAGTACTCCCCGGTCCTAATTATAAGACATATTTAACCGATTTTGGAAGAATTAAGGATAAAGGTTAAATTAGTTAATTTTACTCATTTTCTTAAAATGCCCTTATATAAATTTGACACTTCCATTACCATGTTGATTTCACATAATTTTTCATTCATATCAATAGGGATATTTTAGGAAGAGATTGACAAAAATTAGAATGTTGTCATATAATTAGGACCAAAACAAACCCCCAAATGTTGTCTTATAATTAGGACCGGAGGGAGTAATTGATTTGTATAATCATTTGATTGTTTGGCTGCTGGTCTTTACCCTTGTTAGAGTTGATATAAACCCACAGTATACTCCCTCTTGTCCTTAATATAAGATATAATAATTTGATTATATTAAATAAATTCATTAATATAACATGTATTTTTAAAACATTCTAATCATCTTTCTTAATTCCCTCATTTTTTTTCTCCTATTTGATTATTGCCGATGGAGTACATGAATAAATTGGGAAAAAATTGATAAATATAAAAACTACATCTTATAATTAACACCGAAATTAACTTTTTAAATATGTCTTATATTAAACACTCTATTTACCTTGGTTTGTAACCATGGTCTTATTCAGGGTTAAATATCATTTTTGCCACGGAAGTTTTGGCTAGGGGGCATACAGCACTCGAAAGTTTTCTTGGTATCATTTTTGCCCCGGAAGTTTACAAAAAGGAGCAAATATGCCCAGGAAGTTTTTTTTTTATGAGCAAATTTGCGTAAACTTCCGAGGCAAAAATGATATCACCAATGATCAATCCAACGGTTAAGATCAACTGATGGGCAAGATTGCTACATTTGTAAACTTCTGGAGCAAGAATGATACCAAAAAAGCTTCCGGGTGTTGAGTGCTCTAAACCCAAAACTTCATTAGCAAAATTGGTCTTTATCCCGTCTTATTCATGCGCGTGGCTGGAAGTTGGCTGCAATATCCTTTCATCATATCCTTCATTTTATGTTCTGCCTACTAAACTTTAATTTCTGTTAAGTTTGTGTTTGGTGTCTTTTTTTTTTTTTCCGCCAACAGTTTGGTGTGTATTAATATCCTATGTGTGGTTATCTTTATGTACTCCTCTTTTTTATATAGTATAATTGATTTTTTTTTTATATAAAAAAAAAAATCATATCCAGGCATGATAATCATTCAAAAGCGGACTTAATTCTATCCCTGTGGACTTCTTTGGTACAGGGAAGTGGAGGGGAAGTGAGAAACGAAAACATTTTTTTGAGTTGGATTTGAAAAAATTAAAGATGTAGAGTTAATTATAATTAATTTTTCTTAATTAAAGATGTGTAGTTAATTTTAATTAATTTTTCTTACTATTTTGTATTACATACTCTCTTTATTAAAATTTTATAGCCTCACTTCTCCAATTGTTTAAAATCCAACAAAAACATTTTTCTTCCCCTTCCCTCTCATCCAAATCCCTTGTACCAAATAGATCCTTAAAAAGTTGGTAAAACTCTATTATAAACTTGTAGTAGAAATAGAAGAAAATAATTAAAAAGATATTAAGATCAGACTCCGTCATTCGATATCAGAAATAGTGATACACATGTCCTAGTTTTCCTTCTTCTTTTAATATTTTTTCCTTAATTTCCAACTTTCTCTTTAGGACTCTTTTTTTATTATGCTATTACTTATTTTGAAAATTCAAAATAAGTTCTTCACATAGAAAAAGAGAGAGTTGATTTTCATTCTAAGCAAACAGAGCTTAAAGATATATAGTTAATTAAATCACCTATACCCACCACTTAGAATTTTAATCACTTACGCAATTTAAAAATTTATTATGATGGCTTACTAATGATGACATAGATACACACACATAAACGTGTATGTATCCATCAGCAAAACGATTACAAATCAGAGAAATTATAAAGCAAACTGAAATTGTCTCAGAATGGCGACTTCTAGTGTTTCTCAGACCTCTATCCTTACTGGGACTGTTATATGCTTCGTTCTTATTTTGGCTTCAGGTAATATATTATTCTTGTTACATATTCTCTCAAGCACTCTACTTTTTTTTCTTTTTAATATGGTTATCTTTATCATATTCAAGTATTGTTTAACTCAATTTGAGGTTAACTATCTTAAAAAACTTTTTATGTTCACATAGACTCAAACTTGAGATTTTGTGATTGATCGGCGGGCTTGGCCATATTGATGTCAAGCACTATCAACTTTACTCTTTGCACGGGCAAACCATATGAATATTTACGTTCATGTTTTTCATTTATCTAATAAATTAATTTTCTTAGGTGCTATGAAAATATATACCAAGATCAACAAAATATACTTTCATAATAAAGTTTTGTTTAAGTTCTTTAATTTCCCCCTTCTTGTCAACCTTAACGAGTAATTAAGAGTTTGGGTCTAGGATATGTTCAATAGTTATATAAGCATATTTCATAAAGACAACTTATAGTATGAGTATCTGTGTGTGTGCATTGGCGGACCCAAGTATAGGACTTGGGGGGCAAGTGCCCCCCTTAAAATGACATGTTTTTTTTAAAAAAAATGGTTAAATCTAAATACTATAGAATCATTTCGCATCGTAGAATCAAACTTCTTCTTCGCAGAATCAAATGGTCAGCTTCTTTGAATCAAATTTTCGCCATTTGTTTAATGTCTTATATTGGAAAAGATGTATTTGATAGCATTGATAATAAGACAATTACTATGGAATTTCAAAAAATAAGGTTTAGAAGGATGACATTGTAATTATTTTTATTGTAATATATTTTTGTTATTAAAATATATGTGCTTGAACTTATTTAGTGCCCAGCCTTGCTATTTTTAACCGCACTTTTGCTATTTCTAACCGTACTTAGCCTTATTTTTCCATTTATATTCTTTTATTTTTTAATATATTTAAAAATTTTCTTTAAAAATAATTTCGGCCCGAATCCCCCTGTAAATTGTGCCCCCTTCTGTAAATTTATGGATCCGCCACTGTGTCTGTGGATATATGGGTTTATATGGGTTTGAAGATTTTCATTATTTGTATTCATTTAATCAATTTATTGTTTGAAATATAACAACGCAGGTCCAACAAATGGAATTGTTCCAGACGAATATTTAGACTGTTATGGATGGGACTGTGATGGTCCTACAGAATGCTATCAATTTTGTCTTGACAATGGCTACATGGGAGGTGGAAGGTGTACTTATTTTTTTATGCATTTTCAATGTTGCTGCAGACCCACTGATCTGTATAGCTTTATTGAACAAATGATGATCATGTAATAACTAAAATTATATGAATATTTAATAAACTCCATCTTAATATACATTTATATTAATTATTTGTTCATACTTCATATTTACAAATGTTCATGTGAGGTACAAATGTTATCTGAACGTTTTAATACTTTTATTAACTTTTAATATTGTTTAGCGAAAATCCTAATGTTCCAAAAAATAATCAAATTTGACATCAGTCCAAAGCTACTAATTCATTTGATTCATGGATCCTGAAAAGAACAGAAATAAGCAAAGTTTAGTCATTAAGTGATAAATGAAAAAATAAATGAGATTAGAAATTATGGTGATTTTACCTCAATGTCCCTCACCCAAAATGCTCCTCCTACCTCTGTCCTCATTCCGCAAATCCACATATATATGCTCTTGCTCCTCCTCAAATGGATGGGTGTTTGGGTAACACTCAAACTACGGTTTCAAAAGTCATTTTTTGTAAGTCGAGACATAACTCTTCTCATATATTTATCTCGTAAATCATAAAAGCTTTTCTCCAAAAGCTAATCCAAATAGCCAATTAGCAACGAAAATTAGTGATAGTAGGGAAATTTTTTTTTTGTCACTAATTAATATGTCATTAGTTTAGGGGCATAATTTCCATTGATAATCCTTTAGAAATTGGTGATCAAAAAAAAAAATTTGTTGCTAATTTTATTGGTAATGAACTGCTTTTTTAGTGAAAAAAGAGTTCCATAACAAGGATCATACAATAATAGTTTCTAGTGTAAGAAATGACGACGAGTCCATATTGCAAACCAACGATGCCGGTGAACTCCTCAGCTTATAAACAAAAGGGAATCATGATCTTGCTTTAGTCCATCTCAAGCTTGAGAAGGAGTGTCATTAAAGTGCTTATATCCATTAGCAGTTTGCAATCAAACTAAATAGCAACACTCATTAAGTCAAGATCTCACAAAGTAGCCATTCTTTTTAAGCAAAGCCCCTTTTCAACTTCAAGAGGAGACCAGTTTCCAAAAAAAACTGAAAACCCTCAAATCTATTCTCCATTAGTTTTCCTAAGCAGTTAGCACACGCCTCCACATGCTATAATATTTTTCCTGTTCTATGAGTGATCAGCTCACATAGCATTTAATACATCAGTTTTCTTTTTCGTTTGAGATTGGGCGAAGCCCAAATTGACCATAATATGCATGGACAGGAATTCTCGACCCATTAAATTGGGCCAAGTATGATTCTGGACTGGCTCATCTCGTCCAGAAAGGTACAAATGATAGTTACGCCCCTTGTCATCCAAATAATATTTAGGGAAAATCTCACTAAGGTCTAGGAACAAAAAAATATAGAGTTAAGAAGTAGATTTGCCAACGAATTATTACCCGAGGAGTATCTAGCACAAACATTAATTGAGGGTACCTTAATTATCAATCAACAATTAAAAAGTGAAAAAAAATATAATTAAGGTGCAGATTGACCAACGAACTATTACCCCGTCACTATCTTGGTGTCTCCGTTTTCCATTGACTGTCATAGTGTCGGCGACGTCGGCGTCTCCAAAGCTTCCATTGTTACTAGGTGTTCCACTCACCCTCTTGAACTCATCAAGGTCCGTATGCAGCTTCAGGGCGAGAATCACGCACCGAATCCAAATCCAGCAGTCCACAACTTTTGACTGACACGCACCTTACACTCTGGTTCCATCCCTCCGATGCCACAAGCAGCAGTCGTCGCTGCCACAACACCTGCTCGCATGGGTTCCATCTCTATTGGTGTTTGCTTTATCCAACAAGAAGGTTTAACCGCTTTTTTCTCCAGCATCTTTGCCACCGTCCTACGCTAGTGCCTCATATTTTAACGTAATTGTGATAGTTGTTTTTTTAATAGTTATTTGGTAATTTTTTTCACTTTTTAATTGTTGATTGGTAATTCAGATACCCTCAATTAATGTTTGTGCCAGATGCTCCTTGGGTAATAGTTCGTTGGCAAATCTACACATTAACCCAAAAATATATAATTAAAAAAAATCTCAGTGTAGATTCCTCTATAAAAAAAGTCTAAATGTAGAATTCTCTATAATAAAAAAAAAGGTCCCTAGGAACCTCAGTGAGATGGATTCCAAATGTGAACTTACTTTATTGACAAGTGTATGTTATTATATTGATAAGTTATTGAGTGGTCAATAACAAACTTATATATGTGAATTACACCAATTCTCGTTAACAAGTGTATGTGACTATATTGACAGGTTATAAAGTGACTATTGACAAGTTCATTTATATTAATTAAATCAGCTCCTGTTAACAAGTGTATGTCATTATATTTAAAAGTCATAGAGTAGCTATTGACAAGCTCATCTATGTTAACTAAATAACTTTTATTGACAAGTATATGTGACAATGTTGACAAATCAAAAAGTAACCATTGGCAAGCCCATTTATATTACTTAGGTCCTAGAGACTTTTTTTTATAGATGATTCTACACTGCGACTTTTTTTTATAGAGGAATATATATTGAGACTTTTTTGATATTTTTTCTAGTTCTTAGGCTTAAGTGAGATTTTCCCTAATATTTATGCTGCAAAAAGAGAAGAAGTGAAGGAAAGCTTCAAATCTATCTATCTATCATCAATATAAAATGAATTAATTCAAGATCAAGTCCAACAAAAAGCTATGGTGATTTCATCAAAAACACGGACAGACTAAGGCGCTCGTCCTCTCTGGGGAAAAAGCTCTTATCGTGCCTCCTGCAAGTGAAGAAATGAATTGTTAGCCAGAAGCTCTAAAAAGATCAAAAATGGTGTTATGAATGTTGGAGAAAACCTTATGCAGGGTTATTGGCCCACGTTGCAAACTCAGAATCTCCTCAAGAGCCTCCTTCTACGTTGGGGTCGATTCTTGAAGTTCCTTAACGGTTAACTAATGGTCAACGTTAGGGTTTTTAACGGAGGGGCAACATTACTACGTTTTGATATTTTAGGGGCAACATTGCTACATTTTGGTGTAGCAATTTTGCCCATGAAGTATCAAAACGTAGCAATGTTGCCCTCCGTTAAAATCCCTAACAGTCAACGTTAGGATTTTTAACCAAGGGGCAACATTGCTACGTTTTGATACTTCAGGGGCAACATTGCTACGCTGAAAACTTAAGGGGAAAAATTGCTCATATACGCGTACTTCAGGGGTAAAATTAGTACTTAGCCTACTATTAAACGCAAACACTTATTTATTTAAAATATAAGTTGAGTACTAAATATGGGTACATTTTTTAATGATAATTTAAACTTTAATTTTTCAAGTTGTAACATCCCAATTTTCAAGCAGATTTTTTTTTTTCCAATCAGAGTAGAGCAATGGAGCGAAAGAGTAACTGATATACATTCAAACAGTAACCATAGTGTAACATAGTATTGATAATACAGTAATCCTACTGTTTCAAAAGAAAGTACAAAAGAAACAGAAAACAGATTCTTCGGCTCGTGGTCTATTCCTGCTGCCTGCCCCGATCTCCAATCCGTGGTCCTCCGGACCCTGAAGCTATGGCTGAGGTTCAATTCACCGCATTGAATCTCAGGTAACGGTTAACCTCATACCCAAACAATACAGTATACAGACAACAGATATTCTAGATGTATAACGGTCTACGAACGTATCTATCACATATATGCATTTAAGAAGCACAAGATTAGTGTTACAGTACGCGTCCGTACCTTCGTTGACGACGTTAGGTACTTCTGGCAGAAAACATACTTTTTACGGAAAACTGCGAAACGTCCAACAACGGCACGTCGGGCAGCGTAACGGCAGCAGATCAGAGTTTCTGATATCCTATAAGAGTAATATCACTTTCATTAGTGATTTGGCATTATAACTAGCATTTTAGGTAAAAATTACCATTTTGCCCCTATACCCCTAATTGGCGGAATTTCGCCAGCACTTCGTTACTTTGGCTCTGTTTTTCCAAAATTTTGCCAGAACTTCGACCCAATGATAATTTTCGAAATTCTAGACTAATATAGCCCTATCATTTGATATTTAATCATACTTGAAAAATTAAAGGCTATACTAACATTACTACTCTAACTATTGAAAGAACTACGAAAGCTTAAAGCTCGGTACCGAAAAACTTACCCAGAGCTTCGCTACAGAATTTCCCAGAGCTCCTCTCTCTTCTTTCTCTCTCTAGATTCGGCTAGGCACTCCAAAATGTGAGAAAAACCAAAGGGAGGGGGGTATTTATAGAAAAGGAGGTAGGATTTCGGCCGTCGGATCAACTTTGTGAGAATCGATCTGGACCGTCCAAGACAACTTTTGCAAAAAGTCATTTTTCCTTCTCTTCTCTTCTTGGCCGACCTCCTTGGCACAAAAATCAAGGGAAATGGCCAATGGGAGGAGGCCAAGTGTCTCCTTCCAGAAGCTTTCCGGATGAATTTTCCTGATCGGTACCCGATTCGCGTAATTTCGGAAAAATCTCAAAATTATGGATTATACAATTCCAAGACAATTCATTCCTCATTAGAAATGTCTAGTCTAACTATCTTTTTAACTCTGTCTAGAACTTCTCCGGCCTGACGGAAGTTTTACGGAAAAACGTGTCAGTTATGAAACGAAATTAGTAAGCTACGCTATGGACAAGAATGCACCGATTCCAAATATGTCCGGAAAACCAGAATTAACTTCCAGAAAAGTCTAACGGAAGATAAAAATCCACTGATCCATATTTTACCTTAACTTTGGAAATCTCATTCCTAGTTCTCTAGATAGGATCCATTTCCTATTTATTCCATTACTATTCACCATATTTAATTATATTATATAATAATACAACTTTTTTAAAATATCATGATATTATTTATTTGATCTTATCTTCAATTTTTTCCTTCTTTCTTGGGAAATTTCGGCTGGCCCTAATTATTATTTAATAAATATTTATTTTTTAATTAATTAATTAATTAATTATTTACTTATTTAAATTTTCTCAAAAATTTCACAAAAATCCCTAATTGGCTCATTCTTGTATTTAAGCTTAAAAATACCTAAACTCATCCATTTTTCTCAAAAATTTCCAATTAATTAGAAAATATATTTTTACTAATTTTAAGCCAAAAATCACTAATTTTAGGGTTTTATATAATTATTCATGAATTTCCTTTGCTTATGCTTAAGTAATTAGCCAATAAATACCTAATTACTTCCTCATCAATAGTTGATAATTTTCTTAATTAGAATGCCTCATTACCTCATAACTTTTATACTGACATTTCTGTTTCCATGTCTTCTGCATTATTTTAGGATTTACAAGGGTATTTTAATCATTTCACTACTTTTTGAGCATTCTTATTCAATTTCTCCAAGTTCATAATTTATTAAATTACCATAACTAGAGATAATATACTATCATAATTCACTTGGTCATTTTACTGCCTTTTAGGATTTTTCATAATTTTTCTAAGTCATTTAGGCATTCTAGGGGTATTTTGGTCATTTTGACACTTCGACCCTTAATTTCCTACAAAATTTAACTTAGAATAATAGACTATATTTACACAAATCTGGAGATCAAAACTTCACTTATCAGAAATATCCAATTTATTTATAATATTCCAGATAATAAATATCCGGGTATTACACAAGTTATAAGGAACTAGTCGAACTTAACTCTAATTTTTCCAAGAAATGTACTTAAAAATTATTTTAAAAAAATATTAGAAAATGAGCTTAGTTCCCACGTATCCAATTTGATTTTGGAATGTTGATCTAGTTTTAGGCCATGTGATACATCAGTATTTTCAAGAAAATATTTTTAAATAAAAAATCATTTATTTAGAGTTTTTATTTTCTGATAACAATTCAGAGTTTTTGTCTGGACCCATTTATTTGGGATGATAAACATTATCCATAATTTATAATCTAGAGTATTTTTGAGCAAAACAAGTTATGATATCTTCAATTTTAATAATTTTTTTTGACAAAATAATACATTTAGTCCTTTAACATTAGGTAAGGTTTTATTTTGATTCTTAAAATTTATAAAGTGTCCTTTTAATCATTAAACCCTAATACTGTTAAAAAAATGTTAATATTAAAATTTTAAATGTTTAAAAAACTTCTCAAATGCTAACGTACTAAGTTTAATTTTTAGAATAACAATCAACATTACACAAAAAATTCATAATTTGAAATAATGATGTCAAGGTTAAGAGTGATGTCTTTTTTTTTTTTCAAGGGTTAAGGTATAAATTTGTTTTAGAATTTTTTACGAGGAGTAATATTATCCTATAATTTTTTTTTAAAGATTTATTGTTGCTCAAGAAGTGTTAAAATAGAGTAATATTACCTCTTCCTATTTAAAAGTTAACAGTCAATTCAATTTTTTAACAGTGTGAGGGAAAATTGTTATGTTTTAAAACTTTCGGAGTGACATTAAACCTAAAAAAACTTCTAAAATAATATTGATCATCAGCAAAAACTTTTAAAACAAAATTTATATTTTGACCATTTTTCAAACTACGATGTCTATATCATGATAATCAATATCAATATGAATATAATTCTTTTTTGCCCGAATTAATATGAATATTCATTCAATATAAAAAGATGGAATGACGAGTAATCACCAACATTGAACGGAAGCTTGACTCATTAGGTAATTTTTGTGAAGTATGGGCCCATATTTAGTTACTAATTTTTTAAAATAAAATACATCATCTGAAAATTTGAAGTTCATCAGCAACAAAAGATCTGAACCATTCGACATCAAATAATGGAACTACGTGGCAATCAACTGACCGTCAATCGGATATCTGTGTGCTTTTTCAGCACTTTTTCATTAGTCGAACTCGAAACCGGCTTCTCTCCTCTTCTTTTAATACCCGCTCCTTTTTTTTTTTTTTTTAACGGCGTAGTTTTGGTGGAAAAAGTGAGCAGCTGGTCCTTAAAAAAAACAAGGTACTGACATATACTTAAAAGATACTTTAGTATATTGATAAAAAATATGTCATGATCATTAAAAATTATTTTATGATCTTGAAAAAATATTTTAGGGTATTAAATGTTACTAAGGATACTTTAGGATACTGACTTGTACTAAAAAAGGTACTGCTACTTAAAAATACTTCAAGATACTCACCGATACTAAAAAGATATTTTAAGATATTGACTAGTACTGAAAAAAATATCTCATGATCTTGAAAAACTATTTTAAGGTCTTAACAAAATATTTTTAAGGTACTGGCTGGTACTAAAAAGATACTTCAGAATACTTACTGAAAAAATACTTCACATATTTTTTTGAAGATCCTAAAATATTTTTTCAGTACCGATCAGTATCTTGAAGTATCTTTTTAGTACCTTCTAGTACCCTGATTTTTTTTTTTCTTAAAAAGGACCAATTGCTCACTTTTTCCACCAAAACGACGCCGTTCCAAAGAAAAGGAGGGGAGCGGATATTAAAAGAATAGGAGAGAAGCCGGTTCCGCATTATATGGGGAGTTCGACGGAACCGACTTCTCTCCTATTCTTTTAATACCTGCTCCCCTCCTTTTGTTTTGAAGGGCGTCGTTTTGATGGAAAAAGTGAGCAGCTGGTCCTTTTTTAAAAAAAAAAATTCAGGGTACTGACAGGTAATTAAAAGATTTTGTAGGATATTGATCGGTATTGAAAAAATATTTCATGATCTATAAAAATTATTTTATGATATTTGTTCTGGTGTAGAACACAGATGTTTAGCCCGATAGGCTGATGCTTTGATATTGGATTAATAGACTCTTCCTGAATGCCTATGAGGCAAGCACCCAGGAGAACGTAGGATCACTGTACACAACCAGGCTCTTCGCCAAGGGGGTGAGGTGTGTGCACAGTGTGACGGTATGTAAATAGTTTAGAGATTAGAACGTGTGTATCTTAGGACTTGACCTCTGTATTTATAGAGTGTACCTTAGGTAGGATATTCTGGACCTGCGTGATCTTCGGCCCAAGCATCCTAACTGCTATATCATATCTGAAGATATTCCTTGATTGTGGGTGAGTTAGGATCCTCCTTTATATTAAATAGGTTCTGATATATATGCCTTATCTCTATTGTTGGGCCTCACTGCTATTGGGCCTTTTACAGGTCCGTAACAGTTGCCCCCCCAACCCGGTAGCTCAAGCTTTTGAGTTGCCGGGGTGTATTATGCACCCGGGTAGGTTATCCGAGATAGGTTGATGTGCCTTTGGCTCTCTTGCGACTATACCGTGACCCGCCAGGTTAGGTTTCGTCGACCTCGGCTTCAGCGCCACTCTCTCCGGGGTGCGAGGTAACGTCGTGAGACTCAAGGTTCTGAGGTGGTATTAAGAGGTTTGAGGATTCGGGGTACTCACCATGGGCCCCGTGTGACTTCGAGGTAGTGACCCCTCTGCATTCGCCATCATTGCCTTCTGACACCTCGCTCAACTGGATTGGCGACGAGTTACAACCGCCACGCCTAGCCGCCTCCAGTTTTCGTGCGCATTTAATGCACCTCTCACATGTCGTACGTCACCCCTGAAGGACGCTCTTGACAGGACGACCTCGGAGCTTGTTGGTATGCGGGCGGCTCACTCTAAAAGCTTGGATGCTGTGAAAACCTTGCAACACCAGCGCGACAATCTCGCCAGCGAACTGGCAACGACCAAGGCCATCCTTGCGGAAGAGAAGAAAGCCCACCTCGACTGTTTGGAGACACTGAAGGGGGCTGCTGCGGATTGTTTCAAAATGGCACTTGTGCAAATTCACCATCTGAACCCCGAGTAAGTTTGAATGTCACCGGGTATGACCACCGGGCTTATATTAAAGATGGCGTTTTGGTTCCGCCTCCCTCGTCTCCTGGGGACGAATCAATATCCTTTGCGGATGAAGGCCAAGGTGGCCAGGTCGGCGAAGAAGCTTCCTCCGCAATCCTGCCTAAAGGGGATGGAGCTCCTCTGGAAGACGCGGCCCCTCCAAGCTAGGTGTCGGATGCTCCTTGGTCTGTTTTTGTGCTGGTGTCTGATACCGGTTTTTTCTTTATGTAATTGTTGTCCTTTGGACAAACTCATAATTGTATATTCACTCTATTAATTCGAGTTTACTTTTCTGTTCTCCATTTCTCGTGTGATGGATCTATTTTACACATCCAATGTGAAAAGACCCTTTCCTACTAAACAATAATTAACCATAAGTTTTCATAAAACCGGATTAACAAGTAATTATGGAAACCCTTCTTCTTTCAAAACAACACACCTCGGGTCCAGGGTACAAATTTTTCCCACAAACCCACCACAAATAGATCCACGACTTTGGGCACAAATATCAAACAGAAATGCACATAGCCCACGAGTCTTATAACCCTAACCCCACAACAAAGGGTCTATATAAAAACAATTTTCGCACAAGATATGATTATGGATCCACCATAATATGATAGTGTACAAAATAAAGCCTTCGTAAAATAAACAGTCATCCAAAAATAGTTAATGTAGTATTTCAGAAATATGAGGGCCCTATGATGGCAATATATAAATCAATACAGCACTAATACCAAAAAGAGGCCTACAAGTCTCACGACGTCTATGCCTCTGGCTGCTTCCCTTGTCCTCTACTAAGGTTAGAGGTTTCGCCTGAAAATTTTAATAATGACGGGATGAGACATAAAGTCCCCGTAACCGAAATTAATTTATCAAATATGCAAGAAAGGATTGCAAGTCAGAGAAGCAGGTTTATTAACATAATTATAATATTTTAACAAGTGATAATAGAGAAGACTTTTTTTTCCGATAACATACATATCGGGATCAAGGCACAATGCTCGCCCACAAACCCGGAGTTCAGGGCACAAATTCCGCCCACAAACTCAGAGTCCAGGGCACAGGTTCTGTCCACAAACTCGGAGTCCAGGGTACAAATTCTGCCCAAAAACTCGGAGTCCAGGGTACAAATTCCGCCCACAAACTCGGAGTCCAAGGCACAGGTTCCGCCCACAAACTCGGAGTCCAAGGTACAAATTCCGCCCACAAACTCGGAGTCCAGGGTACAGTTACGAACAAAATAATACATAATAATTAACCGTAATTAAAACCATCTCCACTCAGCCATCCTGCTCCTCCTTATATCTTCTAGACGTGGTACAACCTATCAGTGCTAGTATACCTGGCCAAGGTTAGCTAGTCACTTCAAGAATATTGTCCCCTCCCATGCCACCAACAATATACCGTAACAGGGAGGTGTACGTCCGCCTAAAACACTCAACTCAAGGTCTGGGCCAGGACTGAGAGAGCCGATAGGCACAAGTTCACCCTAAATCTCTTCCACACAACCCAACATAACCCACAACAAAAGAAATAATATAACACTAAAATTTTTCAACAACTTTTTAGTAAATTATTATTCCAAATATATCATCTCACAACAAGCATTTCAACCATCACAACAATAACAACCCCAACAATAGTATTTACTTAAATATACAGATTGGAAAAATACACTGCTTCACTGAATTAATTTCATATTCAAATATACACATAATTTTTCAAAACACATACAAATAGTATATATGAAAGTAAGGCTTAGAAAAATACCTCACAGCCCAAAACAAGCATATAAAATAAATTAACTCCGGTTACCTCAATTCCAAGCTTAACCTTAGCTTGAGGAGCACACTCCGCACAATCACCGCTTTCAAGAAAGCTCTACATTATCACAATTAAAGCTTATAATTTCCTATAACTAAAAAAAAAAAAGACAAATTCTAATAATAAAGTATTTCTATAACAAAAATTGAAATGACCTTTTTGGGGTTTAAATATTAAAAATGACTATTTTGTCTCTCAATTTTTTCAGAAATGACATTTTAGTCCCACAATTCCAAAAATTACAGTTTGTCTTTCATATACAAAAACTAAACCGATAGAAATTCCTATATAATGACAATATATACATATATATTTTACAAAGTAAAGTTTTCCTTATTATTATTAGTTTAAACTCTTAGAGGTCATCCTAACCCTTTAAATTAGGAGTTTATAAAACCAATCACCATATAAAAATATACTTTAATGTATTATATAATGTTTCTCATGGTTTTCCAAAATATCTATATGTGTGTGTATAGTTCAACCAGTGATAAAACCTCAAATATTATGATGTATCAGTTATTTCCTTTTCAATTCTTTATTAAATCAAAGCCATATAAAAATATGTATCAAAAGAAGCACCTACTTGATTAAAAGGCCATAAGCCATTAACTTGACATCTCACAACTATAATAATATATATATATATATATAGCTACACACTTTTGTCTTTTAATCCTCATAGAGCCCTACGTTGCCATCAACAATAACAGGCTTTATTTGGCTCTGATATAACTAAAGGCAGGACCAATCATTACTTGCAATTATCAAATGCATGTATTTAAAATCCCTCTCCCTATTTCCTTTGGTTTCATGGTATATATATACATATATATAAAATCACTTTTACTTTTCCTTCTACTTCCCCTGTACCACGTTGGTCGTTGGATATATATATTACTTTATTATTCTCTTTCTCTTTCTTTCTACTTGGTGCAGCAAAGTATTCTCTTATATATATTTATGCATTCAGTTTCCTTTTTCTCTCTGCATATGCAACTACTTACAACACATACGGTTATACACACACACATACAAAAAGCAAGATCTTCCTTTTTTACTTTTATATACTCTTATTTATGA
Organism: Acacia pycnantha; assembly: GCA_025563575.1. Lineage (NCBI taxonomy): Eukaryota > Viridiplantae > Streptophyta > Magnoliopsida > Fabales > Fabaceae > Acacia > Acacia pycnantha. The sequence continues at coordinate 1,929,568 of JAMWYP010000044.1, forward strand.
CAGCAACTAAAAGGGTTAATACCCAAAATCATACACACACAGTAAGCTTCTCTCATTCTATCCCCAAAGACAACGTGTACATATATATATATAGCATAGATAGTAACTCTTCCCAAAAGCAGCGATACAACCCAGCAAGCTTTTTCCTCTATATATTTATATAGATGCAACACGTTTTCCTAAAGTATTGAGTTTTAGGAAGAAGAGAAAGATGAAATATGAAATCATTTTATTCAGGTAAAATGGAACTATACAAAGTCCTTATATAGACAAAATTAAATGATACATACACTTTCAATAATAACAAGTTACAATCTGGAAGTTTCTTTCTAACAGAAATTAGTTACACAAATATAACTAATTATATACACTAATACCCCCTCAAGCTGGAGAATGGATATTAATCATGCCCAGATTGGCTAAAATTGCAGAAAATGAAGACGGAGGCAAAGCCTTAGTAAAGATGTCGACTAAGCGATCCTCGATTTAATGGGAAGGAGATGAATTAAACCCTTTTGAAGCTTCTCACGAACAACATGACAATCAATATCCAAGTGTTTCGTTCGTTCATGAAAGGTAGGATTTGCGGCAATATGCCTAGCGATTGATTATCACAATATAAGGATGCAGGACTAGATAGAGGCAAACCAAAATCTCTTAAGAGATTAGAAAGCCACTTGTAATTCACAAGTGGTGGCTGCCAATGCACGATACTCGGCCTACGAAGATGAAGTAGAAACAGTTGGTTGCTTCTTAGAACGCCAAGTAATCAGAGCTTGATCAAGAAAACCACAGAAACCAGTTATGGAACGCCTTGTATCAAGACATCCAGCCCAATCTGAATCACTGAAAGCATTAAGTTTATTAGTAGAAGTAGCTGGAAAGAAAAGGCCACGGGCAGGGGCACCCTTAAGATACCGTAAAACCCGATGCAAACAACGTAGATGAACATCAGTAGGTTCTTTGGATGAAGCGACTAAGGCTGGCCGGACTGACAAATGAGAGGTGCGGACGAGTATTAGTTAGGTAAATCAAGCGACCCACTAATGTACGATCACGAGAATAATCGACCAAGGAGTGCGAGAATCCTTAGAAAGTTTGAGATCACGTGTCATGGGTGTTTTAGAAGGCTTGCAATCCAAAACCAGAATCTAATAACAAGTCTAAAGCAAACTTTCGTTGTGACGGTAATTCCGGTAGAATTTCGAGCAATTTCCAAACCAAGGAAGTATTTCACATCACCCAAATCCTTGATTTTAAATTTATCATCAAGAAAAGCCTTAATACGGTTAATTTCGGCTAGATCGGTCCACTAAGAATGATATCGTCCACATAAACCAACAATGCAGTAAAGGAAGAAGTAGTATTTTTAAGGAACAAAGAATGATCGGCTGAGATTGGCTATAACCACAAGAAATCGGGGCTTTAGACAATTTAAAATACCATTGCCTACTAGCTTTGTTTAAGACCATAAAGTGATCGTTGCAACTTGCAAACCTTAGAAGAAGGAACAACCAAACCGGAGGAGGAAGCATATAGACTTCTTCATCAAGGTCTCCATGTAAGAAAGCATTATTGACGTCTAATTGCTTCAAATGCCAATTGTGAGCAGTTGCAAGAGCAAGTAAGAGACGAACGGTGGTCAATTTAGCAACGGAGAGAAAGTATCATTATAATCAAGACCCTCAACCTGTGTGAAACCTTGAGCAACCACCGACCCTTGTAACGACTAAGAGACCCATCGAGTTGTATTTCTTAGCAAAGACCCATTTACACCCAATAGGTAAACTACAGGAAGGCAAATCGGTCACCACCCATGTATTATTTTCTTTGCAAAGCTGCAAGTTCAGCATGAATAGCGTTTCTCCAACCCTCATGTAGAATAGCTTTAGAGTAATTCTTAGGAATATCATCGGTTGAAATAGAACAAACAAAATGATGATATGAAGGAGAAAAACGATGATAAGAAAGAACATGAGAAAGAGGGTGATAGATACCTGCCTCCAAAGAATGCGGTGAAACCGATGCACATTGAAGAGCAAAGTGATAATCTTGCGAGATAAGTAGGAGGCGATGAGAACGAGTGGACCGACGTGGCAAAGATAAATCAGTGATAGGGGGAAGTGAAGGGGAAGTAACAAGGGGTAAAGGTGAAGGCTCAGAAAAATCCAGAGATGGAGTGGCTTGGGGTGAAGGAACAGAATCAGGACAAGCAACAGAATCAGAATCAGAAAAAGGGAAAACAGATTCATAAAAGTAAACATTACGAGATACATGGATTTGTCGAGTATTTAGATTAAGTGTAACAAAACCTTTAGTGCCAGTCTTATAACCAAGAAAAATACATTTATGGGCTCTAGAGTCAAGCTTAGTTCTGTTTTGTAAAAGGGTAGAAGAAAAACAGAGGCAGCCAAAGACTTTGAGCATGCTAAAATCTGGGATTTTATCAAAAAGTATTTCAAAAGGACTTTTATTTCCCAAAAGAGGAGTAGGCAATCGATTAATGAGATAAATTGCATGAGTGATAGCATAAGACCAAAAAATCTTTGGTAAATGAGCTTGAAAAAGAAGAGCACGAGTAACATTCAAAATGTGTTGGTGTTTACGTTCCACTTTACTATTTTGTTCAGGAGTTTCAATGCATGATGTTTGATGAAGAATGCCATGGGTAGCAAAAAATTTAGTCATTTGACGGACTTCAGACTTGGTTTTAAGTAAATAAATCCATGTGTATCGCGAATAGTCATCTACAATAGTCAGAAAATACCGATGACCATGTACAGAAGGTAAATGATAAGGACCCCAAATATCCATATGAACTAGGCCAAAAATTTTATTAGATGTACTGGTGCTTACAGGAAATGGCAACTTTCGATGCTTAGCAAAGTGACAAATGTCACAACAATGAAAGGAAGAACTGTAAGACACAATAGGACACTGTTTATGAATGCTATACAAAGCATGTTTTGATAAATGGCCTAAGCGAAAATGCCACAAGTCAAAGGAATCAGAGTTTGCAGAATCAGATTTGACAGTAGAAATACTACTAATAAGGGGAGATGGAACCATATCTGCTCGATTCAGTATGTATAGCCCTTCAATGACATTAGCTGAACCAATCATCTTCTCTGAAGGTAGGAGGCGGATGTGGCAATGAAGTGGCTGAAAAGAAACAACACAGGACAGAAAAGCAGTGAGCTTAGAAACCGAAATCAAATTAAAACGGAAATTCGGGACATACAAAACATCCTGAATAATAAAGGAAGTAGAAAACTGAATAGTGCCACTATATAAAGCCAGTACACGCGTACCATCAGGCGGATTGACGAAATCGGATGAATTTGCTTATAAGATTGAAAGAAGGAAATATTAGAACAAATATGATCGGTGGCTCCCGAATCTAAGATCCAAGAGTCGAAAGTGCGAGAATAGGAACATATAAGAGACATACCATTGGTGGAAACTTTGTTTACGAGAGACAGAGGATGAAGGAGAATCACTACCGGCTTGAACAAGAGCAATGAGTTTATGATCTTGTTCGGGTGTGAAGTTGTATGAAGGATTTGCAACGGAGGTGGCTCGGTGATACTACGGCGAGAAGTGGTTCGATAGAAACTGACATTAGTAGAATTTACGAATTTGAAGCTGGTGGAAAACCATGCTTCTTATAGCATGTAGCCTCGGTGTGTTTATACTTTCCACAAAATGTACACTGTTTGGCCGAACCGAGTAGTTTGGTTTAGGGTTACCGGGAGTAGGAGGACGAATACCAGCAGACTTAGCAAGCAATGCGGTGGCCTCGCCACGGGAAGCCAAGTCTCTCTCTTGTTGTTGAACCAATGCAAATACCCGATTAATTGAAGGTAAGGGGTCGATTAGCATGATTTGAGACCTCACGAGAAGAAAAACGATCACTCAACCCTTTCAAATAACGGATTACATAATCCTACTCCAGATTCTTTTTATATACATCAAGAACACCACACTTGCAGCTAGGGTTACAAGAACATGCTACAATCGGACGAAAAGTAAGGAACTCATCCCACAGAATCTTTAAACGTGTGAAATAGTCACTTACATTTAGATCTCCCTGCCGTAAGCTCTGGATTTCCTCCTGAAGATCAGCTAAACGGAACACGTCGTTCTGAGAAAAACGAGCATGAAGATCATCCCAAACATCACAGGCCCGATCGATCCATAATACACTCTGTCCGATTGAAGACGAAATCGAACGAGTGAGCCAAGACAACACCATCATGTTGCAACGCTCCCACGCCGGATACGAGAGGTTAGATGGTTGTGGTACGGGATTTAGGCGATCGATGAAGCGAAGTTTGTTCTTAGACATCAAAGCCATTTTCATAGCTCTTGCCCAAGAATGGTAGTTAGGGCCAAGAAGGATGGGTGAAACAAGGATCAAGGACGGATTTTCATTCGGATGTAGGTAATAGGGATTAGCAATGGGTGGCGAATCAGAAGCCATTGACGAGGGAAGAGTATCGGTAGTTGCAGCGGAAGAGGAAACGGTAGCCATTGGAGGAAAAGCTCAAGCCGGAAAGGGAAAAGAGGAAAGTGAGCTGAGATGAATCGAGAGAGAGAGAAAAGGAACTCAACAAAAAAGCAGAGGTTATCACTGTACGGGAATCACGTGAAGGGTAAAAAAATCAGAGAGAGAGAAGGGAAATCTCAAGCAATCTCTGAAAAAAAATTTAGAAGAAAACAAGATGTCAAAGACTATCCCGCTCTGATACCATATTGAGTTTTAGGAAGAAGAGAAAGATGAAATATGAAATCATTTTATTCAGGTAAAATGGAACTATACAAAGGTCCTTATATAGACAAAATTAAATGATACATACACTTTCAATAATAACAAGTTACAATCTGGAAGTTTCTTTCTAACAGAAATTAGTTACACAAATATAACTAATTATATACACTAATATAAAGTATCAGTAAATAAGCCAGCGACCTCTTTTTTTTTTTTTTTTATACGAGTAACTTTTCCTATGCAGCTATATAATTGTATATATATTCATAAACAGTAGTTTTTGCTTTTTCTTCTTGTTTCCCTTCAAACTTTTCCTCAGATATGATACAACGCTCTTACTCTTAGGTGAGAAAATGACATTTATACGATAAAATGAATCAATAGGCAATTTATGACAGCAAAGGCTTCCTTATGCAGTAATATATATATATACTAATATATAGCAATGCTTTGCTTTAGTTTCTTTTCCTCTTTTCATATGCAGCAACCTTACTCTGTTTCATATATGTATTCATTTGTACAACCTATGACAGCAACAAAACTCCTATTCTTTCTCTCCAAGCTCAACGACACACGCACAACAAGTTTTCCTATCTCTCTTCTTTTATAGATAGCATTATGTATATATATAAAGATACTATCTAGCAAACAGAGACTTACGTTGCTTGGATTTAATCTAACTCTGGATGCTTCTCTCTCACTTCTAGCCACCACCTCCAATCAGACTCACTCTGCTCCTTTGGCTTTAAAACAGAGCGCACACACACACAGCTCCAGCGTTTTCTCTCGTTCTCGCTCAACTCTCTCTTTCACTCTTGTTCTCGGATAGGAATGAAACGAGAGTTAAGGAACAGCACATATATATAGACCTGATAATTGAATATTTTATACACTTATTTTTGTCTCTTGAATAATAATTTAGGACCCTTTAGCTAATAAATAATGGCTCTTATGTTTATTTGGGCCTTGGGCCTTTTATTGCATTTTAGCTATTTTTAATAATAAAATTCCAGTTTTGTGTTGCTTCACTATTTCTACCATAACTCTTGAACCAGACATCGGATTTGCCTCATTTTTGTCTCATATTTCAGATGATTCAAAGAGCTACAATTGTTATGAAGACATCAAGAGCAAATTCGGTCAAGAAGGAGGTCAATTTTGGAGCCAAAGTCGGATGTACAATTCTGGATTTATTTTGGACCCGAATTTTGTAATTTAAGTCCAATAATATTTTATTTTGTTTTGGGCTAAAACTATGAGAGCCCATTTCGTTTTAGGTTATTTTTAAGTATGGCAGCTGCCACAAACATATTCATTCACGTTTTTAACATTAGAGTGGATCAAAATACAAGTTTTCATTTTCTCTCATCTGTTCTTCATGTTCTTCGCGCGTTCTTCGTGTTCTTCGTTCGTTCTTTGATTTTCCCAGCCATGATCGGCTAAACTCTTGTGATTAACCCAACGATGAGGATTCCATGATTCATCCAGAGAACTCGTACCTAATCGGTAACTACTCGATTCTGTTTTCATCTTATCGGATTCGATTTCTGGAAATAGTTCGAATATTAGATTTAATATTCGGTTTGGTTCATCCCAAGGACTTAGTTCGGACTAGGTTATAGTGTTGCTGTGCGATTGCACAGTGAGACGCCACTGTCGGGCAGATTCTAGGCGATCGTCTAGGCGAGAATCTCCGAATGAATGCGAGATTTCGATTCATCAGGAACCAAACGTGGGTTAGTTATATTTTCGTTCAATGAAGGAGGTTTAGGAATCAATTCGTTGGGTTGATCATCTTTAATCATCTCTGTTTATTTGATTCTGTTTGACTCTGTTTATTGCATTTTAGTTATGTTATTTAGTTTTGTTCTATTCTGTTAAACCAAACCCCCCATTTTATCATTCTGTTTCACTATTGTTATTAAACAAGCCCGCTGTAAATTCGTTGGGAAACGACCCAGGTTCCCTAATTCTGTAAATTAATTACGAACTTGGTTTATTTTGGAAGACACGACAAAAATCTTTCCAAGACCAAAGGGTCCAGTCCGTTGAAGAAGGAGAACGGACCGATGGGCATCTAACGAGGGTGAGTCTCGAGAAGGATGGAGAGGTATGGTGTTCTGCTTTTGCGTGATCAGGCCGAAAATGAAGATACGCTGACGAGGGAGCTGTTCGTGCATGAGAAGCAAAACTGATTTGCTGACTGAGTTTTTCCAGCGCCTTTTACGTGTTCAGGGTGAAAAAGGTGAGGAAAACTGAATTAATGGATATTGGAGGTATGGGTTCTGCATAAGTGAATATTTGGGCACGTGGGTTGTGGGTTGTGGGTTGAGATAATAGTGGGCTGGTTTAATTGTTGGGCTTGGTATTATATACATATATTGGGTTCATGAATAACATGGTTAGATGGGTTCCATTCCAAAATTATCCTACTTGATCATCTTCAAGACTCATAATTGCAAATATTGGATAATCTTAGAAAATAAATCCTTAATTTAATATAAGGATTCAACAATTACATAATTAACACATTTATTATATACACTATTTCATAATTATACTTAAATCCTAAAATTTAAAGATGTTACACAATGCGTGTTGGTAATTTTGTGACCGAGCCAGGGTCTTAGTTATGTAGAGTCTGCTTGTATTCTTCTGGTGTTAGAGACCAGGTGTGTGGGTAGGGGTTTTCGACTTAACCACACTACGAGGTTTTGGTTCCGTTATCCGGTATCTTAACTAGGATAAGGGCAAACTGTCACATATTCAGCCGTGGTTGTAGGAACACACACTTAAACATTTTGACCTGATCAGGGTCCGGATGACAATTTGCCTTCATATCTAGGAGCGAGTTTCGATGAATCAAAATATTTACAAGGGCTTATAACAGCAGCCTCGTGTAGTTTAAGTACCCGGGCTCGTGGGCCCTAGTGTTTAGCTTTATCAGAATATTTACAAGGGCCGATAACAGCGGCCTCACGTAGTTTAAGGACCCGGGCTCGTTGGCCCCGGTGTTAGCTTTGTACCCTTGGTTGGAGTATGACTGGGTTGAGCAACCCGAGTCTTTGTCCATTCCCTTGTAGGTACGTGGCACATCGTTAAATAATCTTGAAATTGAATTTCCATTAAGGAACTCTTCATTAAGTCAAGAAATAATTCGCTCCGAAGAGCTAATAACTTTAAACAAAGAACTTGCATGAGCAGATAAACCAAAATTGAAATGGAAATAATAAAAACGAACTAACTCGGACATGGTTTGTCCGGCATAAGAGGCATGTCGTAACTAGGTCTAGCTGTAGTAGACCCTTAGTTTGTCGGCGTTCCACGCCCTTCTGATTGGCTTCCTCGCCAGGGTCTCGAGAACGTAAGCTCCTTTATCGAGATTTTCCTTAACCCGGCACGGGCCTTCCCAATTTGCGGCCAGTTTTCCATCTCTGGCGTTTTTGTTTCCGACGTCGGCTCTTTTGAGAACTAGGTCGCCCCTGTCGAAAGACTGGGGCCTAACCTTGCGATTGTACTTAGCTGTGACGAGTTGTTTGGTCGCCATATCTCGGCAATGTGTTGTGACCCTGACCTCGTCCACCAAATCTAACTCCATCGCCAGTGCCTTGCTATTTGTCCCCTCACCTTCCTTGAGGGTCCTCATCCTCCTCCATGATGGTTGGCCTATCTCGACGGGGATCATGGCCTCGCATCAGTAGGTCATCCAGAAAGGGGTTTCTTGAGTTGACGATTGAATGGTGGTTCGGTATCCCCATAACACGTTATAAAGCTATTCGACCCAACTGGATTTCACGTTGTCCATCCTCTTTTTTAAACCATCGACGATCACCTTGTTTGCCGCCTCAACTTGGCCATTTGATTGAGGATGTTCGACGGAGGCGAAGTGGTGTCTGATGCCAAGATCCACCATCATGCCTTGGAAATTCCTGTTAGTGAATTGGGTGTCGTTGTCTGTCACGACCTCGGCCAGGACTCCGAAGCGAGAAAAAATGTTTTGTTGTATGAAACGTTGCACTTTAGCCGAGGTGATTGTGGTTAGGGGTTCGGCCTCGATCCATTTCGTAAAGTAATTGACTGCCACCACTAGCCATCGTAGTTGTCCAGGGGCCATTTTAAATTGCCCCAGCAGGTTTATCCCCCACTTGTAAAATGGCCAAGGGGCCGAAATGCATTCCATGTCAGACGGAGGGGACCAAATGATTTTTGCATGCTTTTGGAAGTTATCGCACTTTTTGACGAACTCCTTGGAATCTGTCTCCATGGTCGGCCAATAATAGCCAGCCCGCAACGCCTTTCTTGCCAAGGCTTTCGCCCCCATGTGCTGCCCATTAATTCCTCCATGTATTTCTGCCAGAACGTACTTGCTTTCTCTCGAGCTCAAACACTTTAACATTGAGGAATGTAGCCTTTTTTGGTACAGGTGATCTTCTACCATCGTGTACACAGCTGCCTCCCGAATCAGCTTCTTCGCCTTGGTGCTCTTGAGGGGGAGGATTGCTCGCTCCAGGTAATCTTCGATTGGCTTCCTCCAATCGGTGGATGCGGATATCGTCATGATACAGCTTGGTTCTTCCAACTTTTGCTGGACCACGGTTCTATGGTTCACCGGGCCCTTTGTACTCGCGAGCTTTGACAGGATGTCGGCTCGGACGTTTTCTCCTCTGGGAATGTGCGTGACCGTTACTTCTTCAAAGCTAGAAAGCATGTCCTTTACTTTATTTAGGTACTTTGCCATCAGGGGGCCCTTAGCTTGGTAAGTTCCGTCGACCTAGGCAGCCACGAGCTGGTAAAAACCGTAACTCTCTGGGCTCCAAGCTCCTTGATCTGTTGGAGCCCAGCCAGAAGTGCTTTGTATTCGACTTGATTGTTTGACGTAGGGAAGTTTAGTTGAAGGGAGTGTTCAATTGCGACCCCTTCCAGGCTCTCGATGATGATTTCGGCCCTACTTCCCTTGGAATTCGACGAGCCATCCACATACACTTTTTAGAGGTCGAGGTCATTCTTCTCATCTTTCTTTGCCGGGGTCAGTTCTCGGAGAAAGTTCGCCAACGCTTGCGATTTGATGACATGCCGGGCTTCGTAGGCGATGTCGAATTCTGATAATTCTATGGCCAACTGATCATCCTCCCGGCCAGGTCGAGCTTGTGCAACACTTGCAAGATCGGTTGACTGGTCCGAACGACGATTTGGTGTGCTTGGAAATATGGGCGGAGTCTTCTTACTGTTATCAGTATGGCGAAAGCCACTTTTTCAAGCTTTTGATACCTAAGCTCCGAGCTCTGCAGTGCTTTGCCTACAAAGTATATTGGTTCCTGGCCGTTCTCAATCTCTCGGACCAAAACCGCGCTTACTACTTCTTCCCCGACCGATAGGTACAGGAAAACAATCTCCCCGGGCTGGGGTTTAGATAGAACTGGTGGGTTTGCCAAGCATTGCTTGATTTTTTCCGAATGCGGCGTCGCAATCCGAGTTCCAGTCTCCCTTCGCCTCCTTTTTCAACAATTTGAAAAAGGGGAGGGCATTTTCTATCGATCTCGACAAGAACCTGGTCAATGCCGCCAATCTTCCCGTTAACTGTTCGACCTCTTTCTTGTTCCTCGGGGCTTGCATGTCGAGTACGACCTTACATTTGTCCGGGTTGGCCTCAATTCCGCGACTGGTTAATAAAATACTGAGGAATTTCTCGGCAAGGACTCCGAACGCACATTTGGTTGGGTTCAGCCGGATTCTGTACTTCCTTAATTTGTTGAAAGTTTGTTCCAGATCTCGGATGTGGTTGTCAGATCGTATGATTTGACGATCATGTCATCGATGTAAACTTCAATGTTTTGACCGAGCTGGTCCTCAAACACTTTGTTCATCATTCTTTGATATGTAGCCCCGACATTATTTAACCTAAACAACATCACGTTATAGGAATAATCTGCTTTTTCGATGATGAAGGTTGTCGCCTCTTGGTCGTCAGGGTGTATAGCGATTTGGTTGTAGCTGGAGTAGGCATCCATGAAGGAGAGTAGTTGGAAACCAGATGAATTATCCACTAGTTGGTCGATGTTAGGCATCAGATACGAATCTTTCGAGCATGCCTTATTCAGACTTGTATAGTCCGTGCACACCCTCAACTTTCCATTTGGTTTCAGGACCATCACCACGTTGGATAGCCATGTGGTGTATTGTATTTCTCGAATGAATCTTGCTTCCAGCAGTTCATCGACATGCTTTTCAAGGGCCTGTTGCCTCTTTGGTCCTATTTTTCCCTTTTTTGCGTCACTGGTGACGATTCCGACCGTATGGCCAATTTATGACAGCAAAAATGTAGGTCAATGCCAGGTATTTCTGATGGGCTCCAAGCGAAAACATCTTGATTCATTGTTAAGAATTCCTCCAATCTTATTTTTAACCCCAGACTCAATGTTCTGCCTATCTTCGTGATTTACGTTGGCCCATTTCCCACTATTAGATCTTCCAACTCTCCTTCTGCTTTTGGACGTGGGATCTCGGATTCTTCTCGTAGGTCCAATTCCACCATATTGACTGGTTGGCTTGGCTCCCCCCTCGTTGGTCCTTCGCGCCGCTCTGGCTTTTACGAGCCCAGGGAGGGGTTGAGGCTATGCCTTCGCCTTCCTGGACCGTCTCACAATAGTATTGATGTGACTCTTTTTGATCTCCCTTAATGGTGAGAACTTTGTTGTTATTACTCACCATTTTTAGTTTCTGATGCTTGGTGGACACTAACATATCCCAGTTGTGGATAGTCGGCCTCCCTAGTATCACATTATACGGGGAAGGGAACTCGACCACGATAAACCTTACCCGTTCTGACTTGAAACCTCCTTCGTCCCCAGAGTCAGTCTGAGGTCAATGTATCCCTTGGGAGGGGAGATTTCCTCGTTAAATCCTACGAGGGTCGTCTTGCACGGCTTTAGGTCTTCTTGATCGAGGTTCATCCTTTTGAAGGCGTCTCAGAAAATAATGTCTGCCGAGCTCCTGGCGTCAACGAAGATTCTTTTAACCCGACAGTTCACCAGAGTTCCGTGATTACCATGCCGTCTTGATGGCCCGGTACCACGTCCTTCAAGTCTTCCTTCATGAAAAGCAGTTGAGGACGTTCCGTCTTGCCGGGATCCTCTTTGAACTTCGGGTGGTCCCTTACTGAGAGGATCTCCTTCAGATACTTCCTCCGCTGGCTTGCCGTGTACCTCCCCGCCAAAGGCCCCACTGATCACGTTACAATCGAACTCGGCCTCTAAGAACTCCTCTTCATCACTGGCCGACCTTCGTCACTTATCGTCTTTTTTCTTCTCTGGGGCCGGGATATCATGTTGGTCTCCTTGTTTGCGCTTGTCTCTCTTCCACCCTTGATTTTTTATCACATACTGACGTAATTTACCGTCCCTGACAAACTTCTCAATGGCGTCGCGAAGTTCAAAGCACTGGTTCGTAGTGTGGCCCGGCCCGTCATGGAAAGCGCAGAAACGGGTCTGGTCCGTACTAGCTCGGTTCCTAAGAGGCCAAGGTCTCTCGGTTTTCTGTATCTCAGTCAATGCTACCTCCCTCCACATTTGGGAGCGCGAGACGTTTAAGGGAGTATATTTGTCGTACCTACCCCTTGTTTCAGACTTTGTATTGCGAGGTTTATTATCTGAATTTCTTCCCCGATGGTCTTGCTTGTGGCCCTCGGCCTAGTCCTTGTCCCTTGGAGGTGTCCTCCTATCCTGTTCTCTCCGGGGAGCATTTTCTATGTGCATTTGCTCCATCTCCAGATATTTCTTCGACCGAGTTATGAAGTCATTTAGGTTTTTGGCAGGTTCCTTAAAAAACAATCCAGCCAGCCGAGATTCGCCATCTAGACCAGCGGCTAATAGATGCATGTGTACGTCTTCCTTTAGCCCATGCACCTGTAAGGCCGCGTGCTTAAATCGATCCAGATAACTTTGGAGTGTCTCCCCTAGTCGCTGCTTAATTTTGTCTAAAGTATATTGAGACTTCGGTTGCTCTTTGCTGGTCGCAATATTCAACTCAAATATCTTTGCCAAGTCCTCGAAATGTTGTATCGACTTCACAGGTAAGGTGTGGAGCCATTTTAGCGCTGCTCGTTTGAGGGTTGCAGCAAAGATTCGGGTAATGACGGGCTCTCAGAGACTTCTCACGAACATCACTACCTCAAAATTTTCAAGGTGGAATGTCGGGTCTTGGGTTCCGTCGTACTTTGGTAGGTCGGCCAAATCGAAATCGTCCGGGTAAGGCGCGTTTAAAATATCATCTGAGAAAGGGTTGTTATTGTGCTGCCCGATGTACATTCTTCGTTGTACTCCTGACGCTAGACGCCGAGGAGGACTATCTCCTCGGTTCTGATCCTCTTCATCCAAATTCTTGTCAGTGTACCCCAGGCTCTTACCCCGGCCGCGTTTTGGACCCGTCCATCCTCTGTCGATCACGAGAATTCTCTCCATCTTTCTCCTTTCCTCGAGTTCTACCATCTCGACCCTCCTTGGAGGACGCGGACTCCCTTTGCTTTAGGCGTTCCTCCAGTCACTGCATCTGCAAGGAGGTTCGGTTCTCCAAGGTCTCTATTCGTCTCAGCAGTGAGCTCAGAGTGTTTTGCAGACGGAGAATATATGGATTTCCAACTGGAAAGGCTTCCGGGATTGAGTTCTGCGGTCCTTGGTGAACGTCCGCTTGCTTAGGATTTGTCCATGCCGTGGATGCTGTGTCCGACGGGTCGTCCTCCAAGTGGGGGATGATCGGCTCCTCTAATTGCTGCACGTGCCTCGGCGGTGAATCCTGATCTTCTCCGAATGTCCATTGTTAAGGACGGGGTCGACCGGCACTTTAGGCTGCTGCTCGTGCTGTTGGTCTCGATTAGGCAGTGCTTCTTCCGCCTGCCTCTAGCTTGTACTTCACATAATTTTTTGAAGATCTTAAAATATTTTTTGTAGATCATGAAGTATTTTTTTCAATATCGATCAGTATCCAGAAATATCTTTTTAGTACATTTTAGTACCCTGATTTTTTTTAAAATGATCAAGTGCTCACTTTTTCCACCAAAACGACGCCGTTCAAAACAAAAGGAGGGGAGCGGATAATAAAAGAATAGGAGGAAAGCTGGTTCCGCATTATTTGGGCAGTTCGACAGAACCGACTTCTCTCCTATTCTTTTAATATCTGCTCCCCTCCTTTTGTTTTGAACGACGTCATTTTGGTGGAAAATGTGAGCAGTTGGTCCTTTAAAGAAAAAAAAATCAGGGTACTGATAGGTTCTATAAAACTTATTTTATAATCTTGAAACAATATTTTAAGGTACTAAGTGGTACTAAAATAATACTTCATGATACTGGCTTGTACTGAAAAAGATACTCCAGGATATTTAACGACACTGAAAAAATACTTCATGATTTTAAAAAATTATTTTAGGATCTTGAAAAAATATTTCAGAGTAATGACAGGTACTAAAGAAATAATTCATGCTACTGAAAAATACTTCAAGATCCTCATTGGTACCAAAAAGATACTTTAAGATATTGATTGGTATTGAAAAATATTTTAGGGTCTTAAAAAAATATTTTTAGGGTACTGGCTGACATTAAAAAAATACTTTAGGATAATGAATGATACTAAAAAAAATACTTTACATAATTTTTTGAAGATCCTAAAATATTTTTTGTAGATGATGAAGTATTTTTTCAGTACATTCAGTATTTTGAAGTATCTTTTTAATACATGTCATTTTTTATAGAGTAAATACCCTTTTTGGTCCCTGAAATAACACGCGCTACCCATTTTGGTCCCTGAGTAAAAAAAATGTCATTTTTAGTCGTTAAATAGTAAAAAAAAAAGGTCAATTTTAGTCATTTTTTGAGGGCATATTAATCTCTCACAAATTCCCAAAAAATCCTTTTTAGTCCCTAAAAAGGACCGAAAATGACATTTTTTTTACTCAGGGATTAAGATGGGTAGAGCGTGTTTTTCCAGGGACCCAAAAGGGTATTTACTCTTTTTTTTAAGGACCAGCTGCTCAACTTTTCCACCAAAACGACGCCGTTCCAAAGAAAAGGAGGGAAGCGGATATTAAAAGAATCGCTTGGGTTGCTTTGTTTTCACTTCGCAGTTCGCCGTCTCCGTTGCTTTGATCACATTCGACTCCAAACCCTAACCAGAAATCGTTTTTGCCAAATCCCATCATGTCTAGCGCCGATCCCGAACACCATGAAGAGGAGGAAACCCACGCCGGCGAGGATGAGGACACCGGAGCTCAAGTTGCTCCGATTGTTAGACTCGAGGAAGTGACCGTCTCCACTGGCGAAGAAGACGAGGATGTTCTTCTCGATTTGTAAGCTATTAATTATGCAGATTTTTTTTTTTACTTATATGTTGTTAGGGTTTTAGTTGTTTAGTTGCTGAAAATCTAGGTTTTTTACTCAATTGTAGGAAATCGAAGCTTTACCGATTCGATAAGGATGGGAACCAGTGGAAGGAGAGAGGTGCGGGTACTGTAAAGTTTCTGAAGCACAAGTCTACTGGAAAAGTCAGATTAGTGATGAGGCAATCGAAGACCCTTAAGATCTGCGCTAATCATCTAAGTAAGTGTGCTTCTTAGTGCGTTTTATTTCCAGTTTTGTTGCCTTTCATCTTCTTGTATTCAGTGGCGTTTTTCCTTTTTAATTCCTTGCAGTTATACCATCAATGACGGTGCAAGAACATGCTGGGAACGAAAAATCTTGTGTTTGGCACGCGAATGATTATGCTGATGGTGAACTGAAGGCTGAACTTTTCTGCATTCGATTTGCGTCAATTGAGAGTATGTTTGTGTATTTAGGCTATGTGAAATTCAGTTCGAACCATCATGTGATTGCTATACTAATATGTATGCAGCTATCGTTATTGAGGTTTACAGGCTCTTACAGCTCAAGCTGATTTTGTTTTTTTGTGTATGAGGAAGATAGTTACTCTGATATAGAGTATGTTTGTGTATTTAGTCTATGTGAAATTCAGTTCGAAACATCATGTGATTGCTATACTAATATGTATGCAGCTATCGTTATTGAGGTTTACAGGCTCTTACAGCTCAAGCTGATTTTGTTTTTTTGTGTATGAGGAAGATAGTTACTCTGATATAGAGACGCTTGAAAATTTAATCGTTGATTAATTGTGGGAGCAATCTTAGTCTTCTTCCTTTGCAGTTGTTATGGGTGAGGAAAGTATATTGTGGTAGAAGATCTTCACTTTATAATGTGTAATTATATAGATCAAGTTCCTAAGAGGATTTAAAAAAGGGAGGTTATCTTTATGAGCCGTATTTTATGCTAGGTACTGTTTGTTCTTAATCAAGTTATAATTTTTAGGAGAACTGTACGCCTTAGGTTCTATTTTGTAGATTTCTATAACCATTATCGCAAGTGACAGAATTTGGTTTTTCATGTTGTCTGGAATTTTATGATTTTACTGAAGGAAACTAATTTTAAAAGTTTATCATATATTTGAACTGAAATAAAAGCATTGTTATAAATCAATACAATAAGGTGAGTGCTGAGGTCTTGGATATTAATTTAAGTCATCATAATGCTGGTCTCAAGGCATCAGAAGAGGTTCACAGATTTGTTTTGCCATCCATTTAGTTAGTGTTGATACTTCTTAGAAGCCTTGTAACCTGGGACCTAGATGAAATATGGTACTCATAGGCATCCCTTACCTTAGCATACGTCACTGTCACCTGCTTTACATGATGTGCAAACTTTCTAGAGTTCCAACCTCATCTTTTTCCTACCCTATCAAGTGTTCATGTTCTGTCCGTGTTTGAAGTGAAATGGTTTATTATCAAATTCTAAGGAGAGTTTATGAAGGATATTACGTTCCTTTCTGTGATCTGCATGTGATCTATGTTACAATGTGCACAAATTTCAGCTTACTGCTTTTTCCCTTTTTATATTTTGGCTCTCTGCTGTGTAGTAGTGCAGTAGGGATGAGGATGGTGTATTGAATAGTTTTATAATTTATTTCTCATTTGATACACACAAGAGAATAGGCAAGAACATAATATTTTTGCATTACCACTGTAAAGCATTATTGTAGTTTGTATATTCATATACTTACTGGTGATTGTCTTCTCCTATAGATTGCAAATCATTCATGGAAATGTTCCAAGAGATTGCTGAATCCCAGAAGAGTAAAGAGGAAAACGAGGATGCAACTGCTGCTGCCGATCTTCTTGAGAACTTGAATGTCAAAGAGAAGGCAGAAGCAGAAAAGAAAGAGACAGAGAAGGAAGACACTGAAAAGAAAAAGACAGAGAAGGAAGACACTGAAAAGAAAGAGACAGAGAAGGAAGACACTGAGAAGAAAGAGACGGAGAAGAAAGATGCAGGAGAGAAAGGTGATGAGACTTCATCTTTGTCAGCTTGAGACAAGTATAGAATTTTCATATTTGATTATTTCCTGCTATTGAGGAACATGGCAAGGCTTGGTTCCTCTTTTGTACCCTCATGTTGGGTATTCAGTCTTTGGATTGTGTCATGGAAAATGCTTTTGAGAGGTCTGTTTTATCTGGAGTCTTTCAGAGGAGTTTGGGTCAGTTTTTTAATTTGTCGAGGGTTGTGCTTTCTGGGCTCTGGGAGTTTACTAGTTCTAGTTTTTATTTGTTCCTAGTTTTGATTCATGCTGGGTGGGAGGTTGTCGCCAGGGGCTAGCAAAGAGTATAAACATAAGTTTTTGGATACAAATTTGTTGGATTTGCACATTTTTTCAAGAATTGATTCTATGTTGGTGTAATCACATGCGTCCGCACGATTATACCAGGTTTCATGTTTATACTTGTTTTGTGCCAACGGTTTCATTATTTATATACCTCACTTTCGACCCTTTGTGAAAATGGGATCTAAGGAAAACCAACCTCGACGGGGAATTCAAAAGGATATCTAGGTGAGGATGAATAAAGTATTTCTTGCTAGTGTTTTCTTATTTCTCCAGGGGTAAGCTTTCTTAACCCTCTTTATCGGGGGTTTGGATGGATCGATTTAAAATTTGAAAATAAAAATGGAGGATTGTAGGTTGTGTTGTGGATGAGCTGGCGGGAGAGCATAAATGTGTGTGTGTTTTAAATATAAGCGGAATGTTTACCAGTTCACCTCAAAATCTTAAAAAAAAAAAAAAGAAATGCAAGGACTATGAAGGCGTGAATACTAGGGTTTGTCCAAAAAATTTGGCAGTCTGGTTGGTCTGATCTGACCTAGTTTGAGCAAAAAAAACTTGGTCCAAGACAATTTTATCGGACCGGACAGTTGGATCGAACTTCAGTCTAAGGGTTTAGACCCCTTGGACTGGTCCGGTCTGACTCGATTTTAGTGTTTATTTTTTTATCTTTTTGTAAATCACCACTGCAATCAGCCACTCACTGTAGTCTGGACATCCTAATGTGTTTTTAACTTATAGGAATCACTTTCTATTCAGTCACTTTTAATTACTTTTGAAAGTTAGGTGAAACTAGAGCTAAAATAATATTGTTTCCCAAGAAGGTAAAACACAAAAAAAATAGGAAAAAAACTTAAAAAAAGAACTAGAAAAAAAAGACTGGATTGTTTGGACTGGTCCGGCAATCCGCTGGTTCAGTCCAGCCTAACCTCGGGCTGATAACAGACTGTACCGGACCTCAGGTTGACTTTTCCAGCCCGAAGTCCTATCGTGTCAAACCTTGGGTTGATCTTCTACTCGGTTTGGCCCGATCCTTGGACATGCCAGTAAATACATAGTTAAGATTCGTTTTTTTTATCTCATCCGATTCATTTGGACTTTCGGTTCCAACTAATCTGGATTTTACCCTGCTTCGGCCCACGGTCGTGGGGGAAGAGCTCCCAATACCATTTTCTGTATTCTCACGCCTTGAATTGAGGACGTAGTGGTGGGAGAGCAAGTCTCTTTCTACTTGCTCTCAATGGATGTTGGTGTTAAGATTCGTTTTTAATTAACCAGAAAAAGAAAAGATTGGATGAGAGAAAACGTTTCCATAGGAAAAGGCGTAAATTGTATAACAGTCGTAACCTCTACAAAGAATTGTGTATGTTGAAAACGTTAACAGGGAACGGCAAATGACCAAATCGTGGAGAAGAGGGACTGACAATAGAAATGTAAGTTTTGATCATCTCATGCTCAAACTTAGTACAAGAGAATACGCATTTTTTCTTTGACAAAAAAAAAAAAAAAACGCATTTTTTCCTCTTTATTGTAATTTTAAAATATAAAAACCATTATATTAAATTAAATAATTAAAATTTAAACACACTTTGTTAACATCTAATTGCTCTCATTAGCCAGAGTTAATGGTGTTAAGACTGAGGAACTAGTTATAACTTTTAAACTTTTTTTTTTATCCTACCCGGTTCGCTGGAACCTTCGATCCCGATTAATCCGGGTTTTGCTCCACGTTGGGCTCACGGTTATAGAGGAAGAGCTTTCAACTCCATTTTGTTTTCCATTTTCATGCCTTGAACCGAGGACGTGGTGGAGGGAAAGTAGGTCCTTTACCAATTGTCCCCAATGTATGTTAATTATACTTTTAAAACTTAACGGACTAAACTGCAAATTAATAATATAAACTTGGGGCCAAACCCAAAAGTATATTTTGGGTAACTTACTTTCTCATTCAAGTTGTTTCTCTCCAACCCATCCCCACCCCCACAACAACAACAAAAAAAAAAAACATTTTTTTCCCCTTCTTTTTTATCTCTTTTTGGATTTTTTCTATTCATTCTTGCCTTGAAAAGTGAAAAACAGTTCCACCTACCGACGAAAACCTTCCACCAGACTAAAAGAGTTACCAGTTCTGGTTCCACCAAATGAACCAGTTGATTTGGTCCAGTTCTATCATCATTGCTACCAACAGATCTTTTGTAAACAGATACCGAGCCTTCTACAAGAGATTTAATCCCATCACATGATGTAAATAGACTACCTTAATCTACTTCACTGCCAATAGAAACGTCTTATTTCTAAGCAATAATATGTAAATATCTCTGTAAATATACCGAGCTAAAAAAAAGCTTATCCTCACTCTAATGAGCCCTGGCGACTTGTCTTAACATCATAATATCACAACAACCGTTATCTTTTAACACTTTCATTTATACATGTTAGAATATTAGGAAATAAATTAGGAGATTAGGATCCCTTGATCATTACTCCTTGATTATAGGATCCTGATTATAACATATGATTTCCTAGTCTTAATTGTAATCCCTAATTTTTCTCCTCTAATTTCTCTTCCTTATCCTATATATTGTAACTTCTCTTCATCTAAATATACAATACGAAATGTTGATGCCTCTAAACAATATGGTAGCAGAGCTTAGGACATCGTCTGAAGCCATGGAAAGAGAGAGAAACAATAGTGACCGTGAGGAAGAAAGAAACAATGCAGTGGCGCTTTCCGGTGAGTCTAGGTTTCACTGTAGGAGGCGAGTATGAAAACACCGCCCAGCCCAGAGTGATCGGAAAATGGTGATCAGCACTTCCCCAGAGGTCCGACACAATTCTGAGCAGCACGTGAAGTACATGCCGTCATTGTCCAAGTGCGCGACCTCACACGTCGTCACAATTCAGGCAAGTAACCCCACGCGTCGTCATCTCTGACAGATTTTGACGACTTTTTCTTCTAATAACATGGATCCCTCTTAATTTCTTCCCCTATTCGGATCAATTCCTAAAAATCCAACTCGAACATTTCCCACAGCTTTTATGTCGGTACAAATTCTCAAACTCGAAGCTCTTCACCCTCTTCCTCCACTACCAGTAATATAGTATCAAACAGAACCACAGAGATGACACCAGAATTTTCAGAAAATCAAGTTATGACTATTAACCATAAGTTTAATGGTAGAAACTATCTCCAATGGTCACAAAGTGTGCTGAGGTATATTCGTGGCAAGAGAAATGAGAAATACATTAATGGGTCATCCCCTCAACCAGCCCCTAATGACCAAATTTTGACGCATGGTTTGCTGAAAACAACAAAGTCATGATTTGGTTGTGCAACTCGATGACTTTGGATATCAGAGATGGCTATCTGCTTGTCCACACGGCAAAGGAAATTTGGAATGCAGCTCGGAGAACCTACTCCTCACTTGATAACAGGGCTGCCTTGATTCACCTGAAGAGACAACTCTGTGATTTAAGACAAGGTAATATGTCAATGAGTGAATATTATAATGCTTTGCTAAAATTGTGGCAGCAACATGATTTATTTGAGGTTCATCCCTAGAAAAACATCGACGATGCTCAATTGTACAAGAGGATCATGGAAGAAAGAAGGATACATGATTTTCTCCTATGCCTGAATGACGCTGTCGAAGAGATAAGGGGTATATTCATAGGGTTGAAGCCACTCCCAAATCTCTTTGATATTGTTAACTTTATGCAATTCGAGGAAAATAGGAAACTCCTGAACTGAAGTGGCCTAAGTCAAATCGAAAACTTAGCACTTGCAACCAGGGGACCACACAAGGAACGACAACCTAACAAATGGTACTACTATTGCAAGAAGAAGGGTCACATTAAAGACAAATGATGGAAACTCAAAAACCTTCCAGTGGAAAATCGAGGTTCAAAGGTCACCTTACCACAACTGAACCAAAGGTTGAGAATGACGATCGCCTAAGCCAGGAAGAATTACAAATGCTTCACAGGATACTTGCCAAGCAAAATAAGTTAAACTCTGTTCCTAGTGTAAATCTGGTACAATCAGGTAATTCTATTATCGCTCTCAACGCTATGATGTTTAGTGATGATACTTAGATTGTTGACTCAGGAGCTACAGATCATATGACTGATAACAAAACTTTATTACACACCTTTAAATTCTGTCATGAACACCTCAAAGTAAAAGTAGCAAATGATGTATTCACAAGGGTTGGGGGAATTGGTACGGTCACATTATCTGATCAATTGGCAATACATAATGTTCTATTTGTACCTAAACTCACTTGTAATCTGATATCTATGAGCAAGTTGACTCAAGGTCGAATATGTCAAGTGTTTTTTGATGATGACTTATGTGTTTTTTTAGGATTTAAAATCTAGGAGGACAATTGTGACTTCTAAAGAGTGGGATAGATTGTTTTACCTTGAAGGATCAAACTCAAAAAATAAAGATGCATGGAAGGCAAGATGGGCACTAATTGGCTCAAATTCTCAAAATTATGATGTACTTTTGTGGCATTGTCGGTTAAGTACTTTAGTTTTGATTATATGAAGCATGTGCTTCCAAGTTTATTCAATAAAAAATTTGTTCCTTTTCATTGTGAAACTTGCCAACTTGCAAAACAAACTAGATCTTCATATCCCAAACAACCCTCCCTTCCTCACCATTAATACTAATTCATAGTTGTTATGGATTCAAATATTAGGCTCGTCCAAGATGTGGCCCAACAAGAGGCCTAATAGTCCAAACCCTAACCCTAAGGTACTTCTATAAATAGATGGTAAACCCTAAGGTACACAATCTTCTACACTCTCCCTTATTTACAATACTGCCTACACAGAGCACACACCCCACTCCCTTAGGCGAAAGCCTTCATGTGTGTGCACAGAGATCCTGTATTCTGGTAGGTATCTCACCCATGGATATTTAAGAGAGAGCTATTTGATCCTACATTAATATACTAGTCCATCTAGGGTTATACATTTATGTTCTTATGACAGAACATTGGCGCAATCGGGATGCGGTTAAGCCGAGAGTATGGTTAAAACCGGGATGTGGTAAAGCCGAGATACCGGTTAAAATGTGCTCCTTTTGGGACACGGTGAAGCCGAAATGCGCAATAACCGAGATGTGGTAAAACCGAGATAAAGGTTAAAACGTGCTCCTTTTGGACGCGGTAAAGCCGAGATAAAGGTTAAAACGTGCTCCTTTTGGACGCAGTAAAGCCGAGAAAAAGGTTAAAACCGGGATGCGGTAAAGCCGAGATAAAGGTTAAAACCGGGATGCGGTAAAGCCGAGAGTATGGTTAAAACCAGGATGCAGTAAAGCCGAGAGTATGGTCAAAACCAGGATGCAGTAAAGCCGAGATAACGGTTAAAACGTGCTCCTTTTGGGACACGGTGAAGCCGAAATGCGCAATACATTTTTGACTATGGCCCAGTCATCAAATAAAATGAAGGCGGACTCGTTTACACTGAATCTAGTTAAAATCCGGGTTTCGTTTGCAGCGGCAATATCGCTAAGTTTGTTTTAGATTCCTTTATTGGAACCCTTTTGTGACGGCAATGCCGCCAAATCTATTTGAAATTCCTTGATTGGAATCATATTGCGACGGCTATGCCGCCAAGTCTATTTAAATGATTGAATTTGGGTAAGCAAACCCGTCTTCAGAAATCATAAACCCGGAATCTCGGTGTTAGAGTATATAACTTAGAATCTTGGTGTTAGAGTATATGAACCCAGAATCTCGGGTCAGCACGCAAACAAACCCAACAATCACGAACACCTGGTCCGGGTTGGAAAATCAACACATCCCGGTAGCTCAGAGACCTGAACTACCGGACTGGGGGGCAACAGAGTGGACAACGAGTTGTTCGTGGAAAAGCATTTTATTAACAACCGGGGTTGATGCAAACCAAAATGGAAATTAAATTCGGACAAGCATTCGAAATGAGCAAGTTGAACGATTTGCGCAAATAGTAAGTATTTTCTAGTGATTGTGATTTGCTTACATATTAAATGCAGGAATATAAACCGGATAATTATCCTAGGAAAAGTCACTACGAAAGCAAGCAAGGGATTTTATTTCGTTTCAAACAACTCGGATAAACCAGATATATCTCGGCCAAAACCGGGTTCCACATCAAGCAATCAATGCATCCCGGTAGCCCAGAGACCTGAACTACCAGGCTGGGGGCAACTGCTATGGATTCAAATATTAGGCTCATCCAAGATGTGTCCCAACAAGAGGCCCAACAGTCCAAACCCTAACCCTAAGGTACCCTCTATAAATTGATGGTAAACCTTAAGGTACACAATCTTCTACACTCTCCCTCATTTACAATACTGCCCCACTCCCTTAGGCGAAAGCCTTCATGTGTGTGCACAGAGCACACAGAGCACACACCCCACTCCCTTAGGCGAAAGCCTTCATGTGTGTGCACAGAGATCCTCTATTCTGGTAGGTATCTCACCCATGGATATCTAGGAGAGAGCTATTTGATCCTACATCAATATACTAATCCATCTAGGGCTATACATTTGTGTTCTTATGATAGAACAATAGTGATATTTGAGATCCTGCTTGAATGAATATTCTCACCAATACTCGATGGTTTGTTACTTTCATAGATGGTCACACCAGAACCACATGGGGTTTATTTAATGAAAGAAAAATTTGAAGTAGCCAAAGTATTTCAAAACTTCTATACCTTTATGTGAACCCAATTCAACACTTCCATTAAGGTACTACGAAGTGATAATGCTAAGGAATACACGAGCATTGCCTTTAAAGAGTTTCTTAATCAAGAATGAATTCATCACCAAACTTCCTGTCTTTATACCCCTCAACAAAATGATGTGACCAAGTGAAAAAACCGTCACATATTGGCTATTGGAAGTAACTTAGCATTGCTCATGGAGCGAAATGTCCCTACCATCTTCTGGGGTGATGGCATCCTCACAACAACTTATCTAATTAACCGCATGCCATCCAAAGTTCTCAATTACACAACTCCGATTCAAAAAATCCTACTCTTTCCCAATTGCCCTCTAATCAATTCATTACCTCCCAAGGTGTTTGGTTGTGTTGTATTCGTTCACAAAAAGGATGACAACAAATATGTTGCTCGAGCAGAAAAATGTATATTCATTGGCTACTTCTCTACTAAAAAAAGGGTACAAATGCTATTGTCCTTCTTCTAAGAAACTTATTGTCTTCTGGGACACAATGTTCTCGAAAGAAGAAGCACATTATCCCAAATTACTCACTTAGGGGAGTATTCTAACATTGAATGGTTAATCTTTGAAGCATCTAATCCCAAAGGCTCACCCAACACATCATCATCACCACAACCTAACCTTGTAGCCATTCTTGACTCACTTGCTCCCGCAAACCAACCAAGTCCTACCTAACTCAATCATGAATTTGAACATATTCCACCTCAACCTGAACCCAATGAACTGGAAACAAATGTTAAGATCAATTCAGGGATGGATGCTGAACCACAACAAGAGGTAGAGTCCAGATCACTAGTTCAAGATTAACCAAACACTGGTAGAACTATCTCTCCCATTCAAAGGCATGACTCAAATCCAAGATTAAATCATGAAGAACTAAGTTGGCCTATTGCATTGAGAAAAGGGGTAAGATCGTGTATTCAACATCCAATTCAATGATTTGTCTCATATGGTAACATGTGTGCAAAAATGCAAATCTTTGTTGTAAACAGTGCACATATAACAATTCCAAATACATTTTAACAAGCTATGACTGATTCAAATTGGAAACAAGGTGCAAAAGAAGAGTTGAGGGACTCAAAGAAAATAGAATATGGGAGATTACAACTCTTCCCAAAGGAAAGAAACCAACAGGAAGGTGAATCTTCACCCCAAAATTCAATCTAGATGGTAGTATCAACAAATATAAGGTGAGACTCATTGCAAAAGGATATACCCAAACATATGGGATCGACTATTAGGAGACATTTGCTCTAGTAGCCAAGCTCAATACCATCCAAGTATTGTTATCAATTGCAGTGAACTTGGATTGGTCATTACACCAACTGGATGTGAAGAATACATTTCTAAATGGAAACTTGGAGGAAGAAGTACATATGGAGATTCTAGATGGAGTTTTAGCTTTTAACAACTCTGTGTGTAAACTTAGAAAATAATTGTACGGACTTAAGCAATCTCTCAGACCATGGTTCAGTAGATTCACCAAAACAGTTAAAAGGCTTGGGTATACACAGGGACAAGTAGATGACACGTTGTTCATAAAAAAAATGGAAAAGTCACCATATTGATTGTCTATGTTGGTGACATAGTCATTACAGGAAATGAAGAATCCATTGATCAACTAAAATAGGACTCATTGACTGAATTCTAGATGAAAGACCTTGGACAAATGAGGCATTTCGTAGGCATGGAAGTGGCCGGAACTAGGAAGGGTATCAATGTATCTCAGCGAAAGTATACCCTATACCTGTTACATCAGACAGGAATGTATGTTGGGTGCCCAACCAGGGGGACATCAATGGAAGAGGGATGCCACTTAAAGATCAAGCCACAAGGTGTTCTAGTAAACTTAGAAAGGTAAAGAAGACTTGTGGGAAAATTGATATTCTTAACCCACACATGTCTTAATATAAGCTATATAGTTGGAATAGTAAGTCAATTTATACATCAGCCACAGGAGGAACACATGGAGGCTATATACACAATTTTGAGCTATCTGAAGCTTAATCTTGGAAGAGGAATACTCTTTAAGAAATGTACTACCACAAACATCAAAATCTACACTGATGCAAACCATGCAAGAGAAAGAGAGTATAGGAGGTCAACCTCAAGGTATTGCACATGTGTATGGGGAAATCTAGTTACATAAAGAAGCAAGAAACAGATAGTGGTGTCAAAAAGTAGTGCGGAAGAAGAACTGAAAGCTGTTAACAATGAAGTATGTAAAGGAATCTGGGTTATAAGATTACTGAAGGAGTTGCGAATTTAACATGAGGGACCAATGCAACTTTGGTGTGACAACAAGGTTAACATTGAAATGATCAAAAACCCAGTATATCATGATAGAACAAAATATGTTGAGATAGACAAGCACTTCTTTAAAGAAAAGATTGAAGCATGCATTATGAATCTGTCTCACATGAGATTTGTAGACCAGATTGCAGATATCATGACTAAACCAATAGGCAGAACGAAGTTTAAAGGATTTCGAGGCAAGCTGGGAATGATCGACAAATACTCTCCAGCTTAAGGGGGAGTGTTAGAATATTATGAAATAAATTAGGAGATTGGATCCCTTGATCGTTGCTCCTTGATTATCGGATTCTGCTTATAGCATATCAGATTTCCTAGTCTTAATTGTAATCCCTCCTCTAATTTCTCTTCCTTGGCCTATATATGGTAACTTCTCTTCATCTAAATAATATACAATACATGAAGTGTTGATGCCTCTGAACAATAATACCATCTTTAGGTAACTCAAGATTAGCTTAACTTCATAAACTAAAGTTTCATCCCACAAAACAAGATGCTTTATAACATGCAACAATTGTAGCTCTACATGAGGGAATCATAATTCTAGTCTAAGTTTGATGTATAATCATAATTTACATAAAGATGTACAAAGTCTAGTCAGAAATAAAACAAAACTGATCTGAGGTGAGGTGAAAAGAAAGCCAAACCAGAAACTCATCCTTTCACCATATATGTTCTCTCTCTCTCTCTCATGCATGGCAAAGTAACTTTGATCCATTAGCAAGAACAATGGCCTCATCAAAAGCTTTTTCCATGAGACTGTTTGTGTTTTCTATGTCAAGTCCTCTTCTTAGCTTCCATTTAGAAAACTTTTTGTGCTTGGGGAAATATGTTTGGATTGAGAAGATTGACTTAGGTTAGGAGAAACTTTATCCCTCCCATGTCCTTTTTCTCCATTATCTTTGATCAAAATGATATTCATTCTTTTTCAAATTTAAACCAATTCCAGTTTGCATATAGCTCTTCATTTTCAAAAGGCAGGGAATTCATTGGGAGGCGATCTGACCGTTGAGGGGTCAATGAAGGAGGCAGCTTTTCCTTGTATTTATTGGCCATCATTTCAGCTTCTTGAAACACTCTCTGAAATAGGAAAAACAGCATCTCAAGCCCAATCCAAGATTTAAGCAAATATTCCAACCATATGATTGTCAATTTGATAATTTAAAAGATTTTTTCTTGTTCCAATTCAGTGCCCAGAAAGTATGATTTCATTCAAATTTCGCCCTTCTAAAGGTGCTATATAGATATTTATACAATTTTCAAGCATCAATGTTCTCTGGGTTTGAAATAAAATCATACTCAGGCACTATAGCACACCAAAAAGTTAATGGAGTACTATTAAATTGATAAGAACACCATCTAAAAGGGTTTTGTCTAAAACAAATTAAAATTACCTCTTTGTTTGACAGAAATAGGCCAGGTTCACTTTCAAGGTCTGCGATGCTTCATGCCACAGAGATTTAAAATTAGAAGCAACTTATAGCAGTAAAGTACAACATATAAAAGTCCTATATTGAAAGATTCATGAATAAGAATAAAATTAAATATAACATGTGATGAGCATTACACAAAATGTGTCTTGAGTGCTCTCTAGTAAAATCTAAGGGCATTCAGAGTATGTCATGATGAGTAAGAATGGTGATTGGAGTGTTTGCTTTGATTTTAAATATACAACCTCAATCCACTTTATCTCCTAAATTTATAAGAAAAAAAATTCTAGATTAATCCCTATGGATAGAGTATATAAAAGGGGGTTTCCATCAATGGGGTAATGATTAAAGGAGTTATTATAGAGAAATCAACACACATTTGTTATAAAAACCTAACTAAACTAATTTCCTCAATAATCGTAAATTAGTTATCTAATTCCTATATTTAGGACCGAAGGGAGTAAGAGGATTTCTTTGTATGTTACTTTGTACTAGTTTCTCATTTGTGTCACCTTTTCTCCAATCCTGATGTTTGCTGCTTATGCCTAATTCTGTAGGGAATCGCAGTACAGATGAAGGGAGAAGGAGTATAAATTAGCTTGAAAGGTCGGTTTGGTTTTACCAAGTGGCTCTATGATTAAACAGAAACTCAATACTTTGAACATTTATAGCAGGAATTCAGAGTGAAAAAGTCATTACCTTAAAGCAATTTTCTCAGGAAACAATGACTTCACAACCAAAACTCTGACCTTCTCATCTTCAGAAAGTATGTCACTGACAGAGGTAACTTCGGCTCTCGTGATATTTGAAACATGAAGCAACCCACTGAAAGGCACACAAATGGTTCCTTATAAATGCCAAGAGGATATTCCTCGACAGATTTATCTCAATGTATAAATCTTCATAATGAAATGATGCAAAAGGACAAGATACGGCAAAGTCACAGCAACTAGGCAACAACGAAGCCATGCCAGATCATATAATTATTTTCCCCAGATTGACCAGTGAGGAGGGATATGGTGTATGAGAAATTATTGCAGTAACAGAGATCTATGCACCATACGGAATATCATCACTTCAATTAATTTAAAGGAGAAATGAAGTATGCAGGCATAAATGAAAACCTGTGAATAAATTGAAACCCTTGCTAAAGCATCAACTGCCAAAAATAAATAACTACAACATCAACTCATCACATCTTCAAATTTTGACAGCCGTATTCTAATTTATTTATACATGCTTTCTTCAGACTGCCAACTCTTCTTGCAATTATCAATCCATTGAATTTTATAGTTGATTCAACTTTTTCGTAAAACGAGGGATTAATTGGGTTCTCAATGAAGTAAAATATAGACCCAATCCGGTAAAGGATATTGATCAGGAGAAGCTTGTGCATGCATAGTATATGACAGATTTATACATCAAATTCCCAAAAATCAATAATCAAGTGGTGGAAGATTCTCCAATAGTCACTCTTTGCATACGGTCTTGTTTAAGGACCAGAAGAACCTTCAATTTCTCTATGATGTTTTTACATAGTCGGTGTCTTGTAGCCCTAGAGAGCCTAGACCATAATTGTAAGTGAACTTAAATCATAGGGGCAATCCATAGAATGGTTTTAATGCAGTGATCACTCAATTCAACACTGAACATTGTGCATTCCAATCATAAGCGAGTATAAGCTAGAAAAATGCATGTACAATACTAGAGCAGCATGATCTAGTAGTTTCCATCTATCTATTATATCTTTGATAACTCCTTTTGTTAAGTCCTAATTTCTTCCACAAGTGGCAAAACCAAATGTTCAAGCATGCTCCAAAATGGAATTTTCTCCTGCATGCAAGGGTTGCACCAACTTGGTTCTCATCCAATGTAGTTATGACATCCCAAGCAGAAAAAGAAACCCATGCTGAATTTATCATCCACGTCTGAGCTACCACTCACCTTCTGTTAGTTTCTCCTATTTTAACTTGGGCTCCATATGGAAATATCTTCTTCACAGTCCCATCTAGAAGTGTTCCCTCTCGAAGATATAGTTTTTCCTGATACACCATGTGACAACATGAGTTTTACAAGATTTTAATGGAGAAAGGAAAAATAAAAAAATCAATATTAAAATACAGAAACTATAAAAACAAAAGAATATAACTTTTTTTAAACAATAAATACAGACCCAAGCTTCCCGTTCATTGAGTATCAAATTGTTTGTAGCTTCATCAACACGGCTTATTTGTACAAACATTTGGCGTCCCACCTACATCATTATAATTAGATGGTTGTAATTTTTCACAAGTATCTGGTAAAGAAGTCTCAGCAAAACATGAAATACAACTACGGAGAATTATTGTTTACAATATATTATCATTGAGCTTCAGGAGTCCCTCACACTTGCTAAACAGCAGAACTTAGAACATACACAGCAGCCAGGCAGTTCGCTTAAAGAGCAATTTTCAGAATTCATGGATAAATAATTGGTTTTCATAATTGGAAATTCACTTCTTAAAATAAAAGAGATTCTTACCCTTTTCATTTCTAAACCTAATAAATACATTAATTGCTCAAGATTATCGTTGTGGGCTGTAGTAGCTGTATTAAAGCATAATATTCAAACAAACTGAAATACAACATTTTAAAAAAAACATTAAGACCAAGTGTTTTTTTTTTTCAAAAAAAAAAAAACTCAGGTTCAAAGTAAATCACGAGGATGAAAGCAATATCCACTTTTCCACCTACTAACTGATATGACAGTTATTCATGTAAGAGATTAAAGTTAGTTAGTTGTTAATAGCCATTAGTTTCTTTGCTGTATGTATAAAAGGAAAGGGGATTAGCTGAACAAAGCGAACTTTTTATGAATAATGCTATCTGATAATTCTTAAACCTTTTTTTTCTTCACTCTCTCTGTCTTCTATCTATCTCTCCTTTATTTTATGAACCTATCACTTTTACCTCATCAACATAGTAGTAAAGATTATTTCTTGGATAAGGACATGATAGTCAGAGACTCAAGGCACCAATAGCAGCTGGTTTATTTATTTATTTAGTTTTTTGAATGGATAGCAGCTAGTTTATTAGGGTACCACAAATAGAAAATTTGATTTTTCCTGATAAAAGTTCCGGGGCTTTAACTCACATAATCTTTCAACTCAGAAATGCCATTCAATTTTTTCATAATCTCTGCTTTGGGAAGGAAAGCTCGCAAACCCTGCACAGCAAATTTGAGAAGAGATAAATATTTACTCAAGGTCTACATAGATATAAAGAATCAGGTCAATGATACAGACCTCAATCCTTGTTAGTAGGCCCCCAGTATTCCACTCTGTAATTCTAACCTCAATAGGTTCGTTGAGCTGTTTTATCTGCACAAGACATTCAAAACAGAATACATTTAAATCTTATGGTCGAAAGGATAAAGGTTAAACTTGACTCGTAGAAGTTAAATTGCTAAAAGCAAAAAACTGGTATTTAATATGATCATGGATGCCATTTTCTTATTGCCATATCACCTAAATTCCCTTGATAAAAATGTATTTTCAGTACACATACAGGCAGCAATATTGGTCAACTATACTCAGGAAAAATATAACCTCCATTAAAGTAGTGATTAGAAATACTGCATCAAAATCAAAATCAAACTCTATACAAAATTGCCAAGTTAACTAAATTACAAATGGGAAACTATAGTTCTCTTGTATCTCATTGTGTTTTATTTATCTGTACCAGGTAATATTTGTGTCAGGCTTCTTTAATAGGGAGGGAAAATGAAGAATGAAAGGAGAAGGAACCTGCATCACTCTATGCCAGGCCATGCGACGAAAGAGCCGTCTTGTAGAAAGCAATGGCCGACCACTAAGCGTTCTACCAAGAACCTCAGCAAACAAAATGGTTCCAACCTCAACAACAGGTCTTCCTGGCGGAGGTATACCATTTATAACATCATCGTCCTTCACAAGCCCCATCTTCCCATGAACCATGAATTTCTCAGAATCCTTATTTAAATCACATAACAAGTATTCAGTTTCTTTACCGTACAATGGAAGCACCTCCTTTGTCAACATCGTACCGAGTAGGTCAGCCCCTACATTAACATCGAGCCTGTTTTCATTACCTGAAACAACAACGCCTACTACAAAATCCCCTGGTTTGGGTACATAATATTCAACATTAATCTTCCTAGCTTCTTCATTTACGCCTTCTACCCCACTTTTCTCCTCAAAAACTTCTGAAACCCCTCCTTCCTCTTTTGCCTCTTCCACAGAATCACTTTCCTTGAAGAACTTCAGAAAAGGCGCCAAAGCCTCCTCCTCATCTTTAGTGTTCTTCTCTGACTCCATATCCACTTCTGAAGGGAACACATTTTTATCAGGAATCGGGGAAGGCTTGTTCAATAAACCGAGCTTGTCGGGTTCTTGAATTATATCAGTGGGAGATTCTTGAGACAACTGGCTACTCGAAAATCCATCGGATTCTCCATTTTTTGAGCAAAAGGCGACTCGGGTGGTGCTCCATAATGGAAAATCTCGGGAAAATAGAGAGATGGAAGTGTTGGAAAGTCCACTAGTGGCAAAATAAGTGAACTTTTGGGGTTTTGGAAAGGGTTTAAGATATGATTTCTTGAGCAATGCGTTGCTTGAAACACCAATTTCCTTCGGAGGTATCGTACAGTCGGGAAAGTGGAAAGAATTGCAGGGACGAAAGATTACAGGCATCTTCTTATCCAGATGCCCGAAAGCATGAACTCGGAATTGCTTTTCTCGGGGACGAGAAATTAGTTTTTTTGGTTCAAACGGAAACGGTGGATGGCGCTTGAGCTTTTTCTTTTTTATGCATGGTTGGAATAGATAGGAACTATTTTTCCAATTCATGATATGATATATATGATATAAATTTGTGAGAAGACTTTTGTTTGAATGTATATATATGTATGTACGTGTCTTTTCAACGCCAACTCATGAATTCTAAAATTTAGAAAAGTCTACTGAAAAAGGAAAATGACAGAGAGATACGTAGGTATAAATATGAGTTTTGAATATTTAGGTAAAAAACAAAATATTATTTCCTTCACCTCTTATCTCTCCACTCAATTCTCTCTTCTTCATCATCTTATGTTCAAAGACCACCTTGTCGGTGACCAGTTCCTTTCATCCTCACTTCGGTTGCTATCAAAGGTTGAAGAAAAAGACTCCAAAAACCACCCAATGGCCAATTTCACTTGCCACCGCCATTATCTCCACTGCCTTCACTATTCTTCATTTCACCAAAGTTAGAACCACAACTATCTACCACCACCATTATCTTCTTCTCCATTCAACTTCATTCTTTCTCTTTACTTTCACCATCACAACGCTGAGAAACCAGTTTTCGGCAAAGTTCTACAGTTTCCAGCAAGTTCATGAGTTTTTTAGAGACAAGCTTTTTTATACAACAGTCGAGGCAAGCTTTTCCAACACTTGAGTAACCCATTCTTCAACAGTCTTCTACCAAAGACAGAATTCATTAGCATTCAAGTGAGATAACAATTACACTTGAGTGAAGTATGCATACTCGAGTGAATCTGGAATCACAATCGCGTGATTGCTTCCCACTTCATTTACAAAACGTCTCAGAGAATTCAAAATTTTTTGTTAACATCTGTTTATCTTTGATTACAACTCATTATACTTCTCAATGTTATTAACATTATTTGTATATAAGTTTCAGAAGTTTGAATTCAAGGATTATGACCAAAAACACAAAAAGCATATCTCTGTGTCAGACATTTATTGAATAGGAAAAACAAAGCAAACGAAAGATCGTAGAGCAGACCAAACATATTTGTTCAAAGCTTTTATTATATCAAACACGAAAGCGACTCAACCTTAAGCAATCTCAAAGAAGGTCAAATGAATATCGTCTGAAGCGTCTATTGTGATGAAGACGAAAGTGACCCAACCTTAAGCAAATTTTAGAGCAAACTAAAGGATGTCGTATGAAGCAAAGCGAAAGTGACTGAATGTTGAATTCTTCCAACGACTCCAATTTGTCTCTAACGGATAATTCAAACGCTCACAACGGTCATTAATGGTGTTCAACTATAAATAGATGAGCATTCAATACAGAGCAACCAACCTAGAACACAATTAATCTACTGCTCATTTATTGCTCTTAAATTCTTATGTTGTAATATCTTTTGATATTATCTGTTCATTTGTAATTACATATCTACTCTGTGAGAGAGTAATTTATAAATGATTTCATTTCTGCAAAATCTCAAGGTAGTGGGATCTTGAGTGTGGTTGCTAGATTACAAGTTGTAAAGGGGAGTGAGTCCTGATGAGGATTACTCTGTACTGAGGTGCCAAAAACTCGTGGAATCTTGAATCGATAGTGAAAATCTCAGAGACGCTATGGGGACTGGACGTAGGTAAAAAAATTAAGGCCGAGCCAATATAATCTGTTGTGCATACTTCAGTGATATCCTTCTAACTTTTCCTCTTTGATTTAATTGTTTATCGTCTTCGGATTAAATTTTTAATATTAGGGCATCTTAACAACTTATGAAAACCTCAAGATATTCGGTTCAAATTGAAGCTTATACATACCTATTCACGATTCCATATCTGGTTCTTGATTTTGGCAGCACCTCTACCTTGTAGAAGGCACCAAACACCTCTGATCATGGATCCAAAACCGTTTGAATGTTGCTCTTACTGAGAGGGACAAGATTAGAGAAGACCTATGGAGCTATAAACGCTATTTTGGCAGTGAAATCGGCTTGGGAGCTCAAGAACACTAAGTTTTTCTCCACCTTCTCTCCTCTTTCTTTTTCCTTTGAATTTATCTATTTTCCCCCTATTTTTGAGTTGTTTTGGACGAAATATATAGAGACTAGGGAGTCTTGGACTTTAATCCCATATAAGTTTAAGTGTTTACGTCCTAAAGTGCCATATGTCTTGAGATTAAATCTCAAATTGACAAGTGACCTTCTGAAATTATCCTTCCTCTTTCTCTCTCTTTCTTAGGCATCCTTTAATGTCAAGGAAATGAAGTCTGATGAATTCCCCTGACTCCCTTTTTTGGTGTCCTGGAAAGTCAGGTACATGATCGAACCGGAGACCAGTGGATTTCCTTAACTATTGTGTTAGGTGGCGTCCCTAGAGAGAGCCAACACAAAAGTCAATACCATTATTACTCATTATTATTTACTTTATCAAAGCTACTTTAATAAAATTACTTTATCGATGTAGGGCTCAGACTGTGCCACATGGGTCTGTGTTTTCCATACTATACCATATGTGCTGCCTCAGGGTATTGCCAAGTGTGTATGTCGGTGTGCATACATGTGGGACCCACATGGCCTATATCTCTTCTTCATTTTACAAAAACGCAGGGTATATGTACCTGCCCTAAAAAAGACATGTATCCACCTCTACTAACATATTTTATTTGTCTAATCACACCCACTAAGACCCCATATAATCTAGAGTCTTGTTCTCTACCTTGAGGAGCCGAATCACATAGTCTTAGCCCCACAAACACTTGTGTTTGCCATTCTAAATGGCACCTAATCTAAATGGCACCAAATGGCCTTCTACCCCACATGTACTTAAATACATGCGTCAATCTATTTCTCCAACTAACTACAACCCTTAAATCCTCACATCATTGGGAGAACCATTTTCTTCTCGGAAACTAAATCAGAGAGTCCTCAAGAGTCATTTTATCTCTCGTCATTCTTGGAGCTCCCCTCAAATTGGGCTTAGTAGTCTGCCTAATATAAGCTTATCATCAAATCTCTAGGCCCAAAATTTAGGATATTTCAAAGTATATATAACTTTTTTAGGTTTTAGATTACTTTGTAGGCCATATTTAACAAAATCAGGTATAAAAGCTTGTAAGTATTATTTTTAAAAATATTTGATTTTTTTAGATCAATTTTACAAACGCTTGGTTCAAAAAGTATATTTTAGATTAGTTTTATACATAATAGGTCGAAAAGTCTAATCATGTTATTTTCATAAAAAAATATTTTAATGCCTTTTAAATCGGTTGTAACCAGTTTAAAATAATATATTTTAGACCTATTTTATGCGGAACCGGTCTAAAATTTCACATATGTTTAAAAAAATACCATTGGTCACATTTTTGAAACGGCGTCGCCAAAAAAGTCTAGATACAGTAGTTTAAAAAGCTTTTTATTTTTTTATTTTACTAGCAGTGATTGTTTTGCTTGGAGGGCAGCATTAAACTGTTCAATGCCAATGATTTGAATCAATACTATTTGGTTTTATCTTTTGAGTCTACCCAAAAGAAGTTGGCCAAACCTAGACATCATATTGCTGTCGTCAGAACATGTACCAAAGTTCATGCCAAATCTAGGGAAGGTAGAAAGTTCCAATCAACGATCCCACCACTCTGATTCAAGAATATGTGTCTCGAACAACTCCATCATTATTCAGGAAAATCGGATCATAAATCACCGTTGATTGTTGACTTGATCAAAGTCACAAAATTTTAGGAAAATAAAAGACTCCAATGGATGATTTGACTATACAAAGTGGAGTTCCTTGTGCCTAGAATCTCCACACAAAAATTCAGTTCAATCAAACAAGAAATCAACTTCCGGTCGTTAGCTAATGTGAGTTGGTATAGATGGTAAGGGATTCAGGACTAGGCCCTTGGGTCGTGGGTTCGATCCCCTCTGCCGTCGCTGGGACTCCATTGGTAGGCGATCTTGTAAGTCCCAGGTAAGTCTTCATGAGCCGGAGCATGTGCTTGACCTTGGAGGACGATGTCGAACCCTCCAAAACTTTTTCTTAGCAAAAAAAAAAAAAAAACTTCCGATTGTTATCCAAATCAGAACCATTCAAGTTGAAAAACAGCCGAAAATATTTTCTCTCACATAAAATACGGCAGCCACACTTAACCCTTATTAGGTTCTCTATTTATTTCTTTCATTTTTTTTCCTCTTTTCATAAAATAGGAAACACATAAAATAGGAATTACATAAAATAAAAATAAATAAAATTGAACAATTAAAGCTTGGGCTTCCACATAGGAGTCCTATATATGGCCCAACAATAGTTTGGGAATAATGTAAGTGACTATGGGCATGGTAGTCAAACCAAGACAAAATATCACCCTTTCCCTCCAATACCCCTCCTAAAAATTTTATCATGTCAAACAAGGGGAAAGGATCAAAATCTCTTCATACCCATCCCCTCCAAATCCCCTAAACCAAGAATGTCGCCAAGGACGGATCTTTTCCTTGACAAGGGGGTCATGGTCCCCCAAAAAAAAGTTCAGATTTTTTTTTTTTATAAATTAATATAATGTAATTTTTTTAATACATTTTCCCTGTTTTTTTTCATTTGCTCCCGCTCAAGTTATGCGCATGGCGCAAGCAACAATGCAACATGCTTTCTCTTCCTCATTTCGTCAGCTCTGCTTTGTCACTGTGCTTTCAGTCTCCATCCTCTCTCAGTCTCTCTTTCTCTCGTGGTTTATTCTTCCTCTTCTTCTTTTTCTCTCAGTCTCTCCGTCTCTCCATCTCTTCTTCTTCTGTAAAGGATCATTATAAAACCTTAAGAATCCAGCCTGGTCCCTTTGAATTTGAGGTTAAAAAAGCTTTTAAATAGCTTGCTTTGCAAGTTTGATCCTTAATATTTCTACTGTAATTTTTGCTCCAAAGTTTAGACCTTTTGTTCTGTATATACAACCGTAGGTGAGGTCGCCTCGAAGAATCACTCACTCCATCCTTGTGTTGTGTTCTGATTTTCGTTTCATAAAAGATTCACTCTCTAACGTGGTAGGGTCTATATTAATTATTAAAGCATATATTTTATAAAACTTCTATTTATGCGTGATCTTATCTGATATGAATTCGAGGTGTGTGCATTATTTGACCAGATTATAAAACTAGAATTTTGCTCCAAGTTGGATTGGACTTTGAGAAAATATAGTCAATATTGGGGAATAGGTATGCTATCTTGTAATTGATGTGACATTTATATTAGAGATAGGTATGTGATCTTACATTAGAATTGTTAAAATACTTTTATTATAGATATGAATATTTTAAACATGTTAATTATATAATCATAAAAAAAATTAATTAGTTAATGAGTATACATTTGCCCTCTAAAATATTTATCCCAAGATCCATCATTGATTATGTCGCTTCCATCTTTATTTAGTTGAGTCATAGATTTGCACGGAACAATGGAAATTGGACGTGTTGAAAATCAATATCTGTTTAGTTGAGTCGTAGAGCTGCACGGAACAAAGGAAATCAATCTCTATTTAGTTGAAAATCAAACCCAAAGGAAATCCATAGCTGTTTTTTTTTTTTTTTAAAGGCTATTACTAATGCAGAATCACATATACGTTCAATAAATAATGATTACAGTGAATAAACATTATATATATATATATATATATATATATATATATATATATATATATATATATATATATATATATATATATATATATATATATATATATATATATATATTAAGATGTAGATCGCACAAGAATATATAACGCTACAACCTAATGGTTAAATATGTGCACTGTTATGTATTGAGAAGACAAATTCACGAAAAGAAAATATAGCCGTTGTAATACTGTAAAGTATTTACTAAAAAAAATGTTAGTTCTTACTAAATAATTATGTAAACTTTTAAAACTTTATATCAGCAAAAAATAAAATAAAATAAGAATTATAATAATTAACCGTAAAGTATATATGATTCTTAAATACTTGTCTCTTTTAAGAACACTTAATAATTAAAAATGATAACCGTCATATATATATATAAGAATGTAGGATTTTGAAAAACAAAATTATTTGATAATATTTGATAGTTCTTCACAATAAACCATCATATATTCTTTAAGAATGCTTAACAATAAAAACAATTATTTGATAACATATTACGGTTATTCACAAATAACTATTAAGTATTATTTAATATAAATAAAGATAGGATTCTGAAGGATACCCTATATAAGGGAGAATGATTCTAAAAAATATAATTTGATATTACATTACAGTTCTTCACAAAGAACCGTTAAGTATTCTTTAATATAAATAAAAGTAGTATTCTGGAAAATACCATATATAAGGAGGCATGATTTTAAAAAAACATTGACAATACATTACAGTTCTTTACAAAGAAACCATAGAGTATTTCTAAAAAAATTATTTAACAAAACATTACGGCTTTTCACTAAGAATTGTTAAGTATTTTAACAATACACATTAAGTATTCTTTAATATAAATAAAGGCGAGATTATAAAAGATCAAATATATAAAGGTGAGATTCTAAAAAAAATTTATCTAACAATACTTCTTCACTAATAACCGTTAAGTATTCTTTAATAAAAAAGCGGGATACTGAAAAATATCAAAGGAGGTGAGATTCTTAAAAAACAAAATTATTTGATGCAACTCTTTGAACTCCTTCTCAAATGTTCTTTAGGTTTTTCTAAAGGGTCTCATTCTCTTTTTTCCATAAGTTTTGTTCTAGCTTTGCAGGCATTGTCCTCTGCCACTCCCATAAGTTTTCACTCTGCAGCTCGTTTCTTTTGTGATTCTTGCTTGTGTAAGCTTTCATTTTTTTAGTTAACTTTTCGCCGGTGGTACAATATCTAATTTGATGATGACCTTTGGTTTGAGGATTAAAAGAAAGGAAAAAACATAAGAGAAAGTAGAGAACACGGAAATAAAGATAAGGTAAAATGCTGAATTTTTTATTGTTAAGCATCTTATGTTCGTAAACTTTAGCAACTCAAATTGTAGGTTGAAATCAGGTTTGTTGAATCAGGTTCGGAGATTTGTGCAATTTTTTATATTTGACAATTTTTACTATATTTTGATTTTCAAAGATATATTCTAAGATTTGTTTACGTTTTTATATTTTCTTATTTGTATTATATATATTCTTCTTCGTTTTTATATTATCATTTTCATTTTCTAGTTAAAGGATATGGGACGGCATCTCTTGGAGTGCTGAGAATGTTGTAGAATTTATTATTAATTGATTTTCTTTTAGAATTTAAAACATTATAAGAAAATTGTATGATGATTATCTATAATATATCGAATTTTGAATCCTATAAATATTTTTTTATTAAATATTATTATTTTGTTATTATTCCTGATCATATTGTATCTTATATAATAAATATTAATAACATAAATAAATAAAAACAAATAATAAAAATGACTATATATAATAAAAAAATAAAGCCAATGCACTACGGTTATTAACACATAACCGTTATATACGCCCTTAATATATTACAGTTTGAAACCTTTATTTATCTACTCGAAGTATATATAGCGCTTGCATATATGACGGTTTGAAACCTTTATATATATATATATATATATATATATATATATATATATATATATATGGCCGATAATAATGGTCATAAAATATCATTTTTGTGCCAATGTATTAATGAGAATGATAATTTCGTTTATTAAAAAAAGAATGATAATTCCTTGCATGTGCCACGTCAGATCGACCATCTTCGTGAGCTAAAAGTTATGCCGAGAAGTTTTGACGAGATAGTAGACAAATTTTTTCTGCTAGCATTAGAAGGAAGTCAAGAAAATAGAAAGTTTATTCAGATTTTCTTTGGCCGTATTAAATGGTGAGGTAGCGTCTTGTTTTAAGCCATTAGGACGAAAATATCAATTTGTTCCGTGAAAGCAATATTCTTATACGTGATCTTAAAAAATATGTCATTAATTTTTCCTAATAAAAATTATTTATATAAGAACATATATTAAAGTGATTTATTTGTTTCCTAAATATTAAAATATGACTATTAAAATAAATTGATGAATCATTCTTTGGTATTTTGATTTTTCCACATAAAAATTAGATCAGCTTCCAAAAGATTATGAAATTCCACTGCACCTCCTTTGGTCAAAATGAAATTAAATTTTGTAAGTAAGAAGACAATAATGCCCTTACTTTATTTTCTTCATAAGAGCTTTTACAGGACAAATATAAGTATTTACAAGACAAATATGAGCATGCATAAGATAAATATGAGCATTTAAAAGATAAATAAAGGGATTCAAAGAACATTTTGGCTATTCAAAAGACAAATAAAGTGAATTAAAAGAATCCAAAGAGTTAAAATTTTTTGGCCTTTCACAAGACAAATAAGAAAATTTACAAGATAAATATGGACATTTACAAGACAAATAAGGTCATTCAAAAACTTAAGCAAGGACATCATTGTCTTTTCGCTTACAAAACTTAATTTCATTTTGATTACTTATGAGGAGCAGTAAAATTTCAGAAATTTTTGGATTTGACTTAAATAAAATTGCTTCTATGGGGCTAAGTCATATTTTCCAAGAAATTATATAAAAATAATTTATGTTCAAATAATGTTTTCTACAAGGGCGGCTAAAAATTTTATGATTTTCTCCGTAGTCCAAAGACTAGTAGGTAGTTACGTACATGGCACTTCAACTGTTCACAAAAAATATCCAAAGTGACCAAACATTCAACCTTGAATGACAACTATTTAGTCCTATATAGCTGGAAGAGATCACTTGGCCAACAGAAAGTGAAAGCTAGAGGAAGAAGAAAGAAAGAAGCCATGGCTATGTGCAACATGCCAGTGATTGACCTACAAGAATCTGCAGATAAGCCACATGAAATGAAAAAGAAGCTGAGAGAGGCGTGCGAGGAGTGGGGATGTTTCAGAGTGACGAACCATGGCGTGGCTTCGAGTTTAATGGCGGAGATGAAGAAGGTGGTGAGATCTCTTCTTGATCTTCCTCTGGAGATTAAGATGCGAAACACTGATGTTATTGCAGGAAGCGGGTATATGCCTCCTAGTGCAGCTAATCCTCTATATGAAGGCTTAGGACTTTACAATATGGCTTCTTCCGAGGCCATCCAGACTTTCTGTTCTCAGTTAGATGCCTCACCCTACCAAAGGTTTTGTTTCCTTTTGTTTTGTTTTGTTTTTTGTTTTTTTCCATATTATTAAAACCCAACTCAAATGGACCAGTCAGACCTTCAAATAGATCAACTAATCTTCTAGTTGGTTCAGTTAATAGTTTTAGATAGAGCTTTAGTAACCCTATCTTATTATATTATATGTGATTCATATATGAATATTCCATTTTCTTGTTGATTAATACATTTTTATTTAAATAATATTCTTTTCAAGGTTATATATGAGTATCTTATATATTTTAATCATCTTACTGTAGTGCTCCCCCACCCCCCTTTTTTTATTTTCTCATTCAGAAGCACCGACGTTCTGAAAAACATTTTTATATAATAATAATAATAATGTATGTAGGAAGGTGATAGAGACATATGGGAAAGAAGTTCATGAAGTGTTAATGGGCATAGCAGAAAAGATGGGAGAGAGTTTGGGTTTAGAAGAAGGAGGAGTTGAAGAATATTTCAAGGGATGGGCATGCCAGTTTAGGATTAACAAATATAGTTTCACACCACAAACTGTGGGGTCCTCAGGTGTACAGATCCACACAGATTGTGCCTTCCTCACCATTCTGCAAGATGATGAACATGTTGGAGGCCTTCAAGTCATGAACAAGTTTGGTTCTTTCGTTGATGTCCCTCCCTGCCCAGGAAGCTTCTTTGCCATTCTTGGTGATATTGCTCATGTAAATTTCTCCTGCTTCCCCTTAATCTGTCACTCACAATCAAACTGCCTAATTAATATTCTCTATAATTTCCTTCAATTTTTAATTTAGTACCTTGTTAAATCCTTTAGTTCTACTTAGTCAGCACAATTATCGTTTTTTTTTGTACAGGAGCAAACAATGCTTACAAAGCAAAGTTACAGGGATTAACAGAGCTGATGAAATTAAAAAGTAAAATTAAAAAATTAAATAAGAGGAAAAAACACACAAATAGAAAATTTAAAATTAAGGAAGATTTTAGGCATCTCAAGAATATAGTTTCCCTACACAAAGACAATATGATTCTCAGTTCATTAGTTAGATTGCAGAGGAATAAATGCTGAATAAATATGAATGTTATGTTTAAATTACTACATTTTCCAAATTAATATAATAAATCATAGCATAAAAAATCAACGAGTATTGAAATATTTCTTTTTATTATATCTAGGCAAATAAAATTAAATATATCACTTTAGTATATAAGTTCAGTTTAATTTTTATATTTTTTATAGTTTATATTCAGAATCACGTATCTATTGATTAAATTTAATCATATA
Organism: Acacia pycnantha; assembly: GCA_025563575.1. NCBI lineage: Eukaryota > Viridiplantae > Streptophyta > Magnoliopsida > Fabales > Fabaceae > Acacia > Acacia pycnantha. The sequence goes on from JAMWYP010000044.1 coordinate 1,972,743, forward strand.
TAAGGTTTCATGTGTTGAAAAAAGTAGTGAATCTGGAATTGGAATTTTATTGGCAAATACTAATTAACAATTATAATTAATGATTAACGAACATATATGTTTCAATTCGCAATTGTAAGTGACAATAACAACAAACACTGGTGGGTTCATATAATTATATGGATTACATAGCTTGATTGTGCTATATCAATAATCAAAATTTGGATAAATTGTTAACTTAAAAGGTCATTTTCAAATTTCAACAACTTAATTGAGTGTTTTCTTTGGTTTCCTCTTTATTAAGTACTATTAAACTAATTATTCTTAGTAACACAAATTTTGCTTTAAAATGTATCAAATTATGTATACAAGAAATACTATAATTATGTATACTACATGATACAATAGAAAATTCTGTATGTTTGTGTGTGATCTGATGTGTGATAGATAAATCTTTCTGGTTTCACTACAAAAAAACATCGTATTACGTATGGAATTCCATAGGTAATTAAAATTACCAACGGAAAATTTCCATGGCAAAAAAATTGTGGTAAAAATAAGCCACGTCTTTTTTTAGAATGAAAATTTTTCGTAGGAAATTACCCACGGAATTTTTTCCGTGGGTAATACAATGTTTTTTTTTTGTAGTGAATTTAAACTAAAGTGGTTGGCTATTATTACTTTATTGGTTGATACAATTTTGATGACCTTGAAAGTTTAATTTGTAACATGTAGGTATGGAGCAATGGAAGGTTTGGGTACGTGAAGCACAGAGTAGAATGTAAGGAGGCAAGTGTTAGGGTTTCAATAGCTTCGTTTCTATTGGGACCAAAGGAGGGAGAAGTACGAGCACCGCAAGAGTTAGTGGACCCTAATCGCCCTCCTCTCTTTCTTCCATTTGCTTATCAACACTACAAGAAGCTCAGATTGTCTAACAACATGCGTGCTGGTGAAGCCCTAGCTCTCCTACACACCCATTCAGATACAGCTAGGGGTGAGCAAAATTAAACTGAAACCACCGAATCGAATTCAATTTGGATTTTTTCTAAGTGTTTTCGGTGTTTGGCTTTTCAGTTTGGTCATTATGAAAAATTTGGGTAAAACTAAATAACCGAACCGAAAAACTGAATGTTCGCCCTATGGAATCTAATATTCACTTTTCTATATTTTTCTATCTTATTAGTTTATTTGGATCTTTACTCCACACTATCTAAACTCTTCCTAATCAGCATTGATTAAAAGATTGACATTATTTAATTTATTTCAAAATAAATGCTTTTTTTCTAAAATTAAGACAATTTTGAAGGCTATTAAAAAAGAGAGAGAGAGAGAGAGCATTACAATTGTGCATTTTTGTGAAGGATCAGTAGACACTCATGCAAAAGGGATTTTTTCCCGTGATTTAAAAAAAAGGAATTTACCACTAGTTTTGTAACAGGTATAAATACAATGGATGATGAAAAAGATTTTCTACCCCAATTGTATCTAGTCGTAAAGCCTGTTTGGATCAAAAAAAAGATAGAAATGGAAATGAAAGAATGAAATGTAACAGAACATATTTTGCTTCGATGTGTTTGGTTTGTAGTGGAAAAGAAAATGGGTTTATGGAAAAAAAATTGTTTGGTTGGAAGAAAATGGGGCAAAATTGTATTTTGCCCCTAACATTTAAGTTTGTACCAACACTCACATGTGGCACACTCGAGTGTTACAAAGTAACACTCGAGTGCCATGCATTGAGTTAAGACGGGTGTCAAGCAATATTCCTACAAGTGTTAACCAGCACTCAAGTGTCCACTTATGCACTCGAGTGTGGAACGTATTACTTTCATAAATCAGGAAAGTGTCAAGTAAAGCTTCCTGTGAGTGTTGGCCAGTACTCGAGTGTTCACTCAAGCACTCGAGTGTCCCCACCACACTTCCATAAATGAAGCGAGTGTTAAACCAGCACTCAAATGTAAATTGTAACACTCAAGTGTTTAAAGTCGAGATTCTCGAGTGTTGATGTTTACACTCAAGTGATCTTCTTGTAAGAGTTCCTTGATTCAAGTTTTAGTTAATATATTTAACAAACATTTGAGATCACCAAGAAAGAATATGAGTTGCATTGCCTAATACTATCTTTGATAAACATAAGATTGCAATACAAACACTAAAGATTAGCAAGAAAGAATATGAGACTTATAAGAAACATTTGCAATAAACACTAAATTGAAGAATAAATTAGTCTCATTAATAAACATAAACTTAATACAAAGGAGTAGATAAAAAAAAGTACATATAACAACAAATACAACATATCAGATGCTCAGTCACTCTCCCCTTTTGTCATCAAGCAAAAAGGTAGGGAAGGTGTGATCAGAGGAAGAAGGAGGTGTATAGATGACTATGGCCTTAGAGGGATCAATGGGAGGTATAACGGTGGCAGTGGAGGAGGAAGTGGAGGAAGAGGTAGGTTTGAAAGTGAGATCTGGATCACCAGAGCTAGAAGTGGAAAGAGGAAGAGGAGTAGTGGAGGATGGTTGAATAGAGGAAGGGAGAGGGTCCTCAGGGATAGGAGTGGTGGTGGTGTCAGGGATGGTGGAGGGTTCAGGTATGGTCTCGGGTATGGTGGTGGTCTCAGGTGGTGCAAAAACTGAAAGGGGCTCCTCATAGGTTGGGATCCAGGAGGGATTAAAGTTTGTGGGTCAGAAGAAGGCTGAGAAGGTGAGAATCCCAAAATATCCATATTCTTCTCAAGTTGGCTGATTTTCTTAGCATGCTCATCCTGCTAGTCAAAGATAACCTGGAAGTTGTGATCAATTTGATTGACCAAGGTCTTCACTGTCTCCTCCAAGGTTTTGACCAATGTCTCATTGGCATCTTCCATTATGGTTAAGAACACCTCATTAGCCTTTAGAATGGACTCATTGGATCTTAGCACTGTATCAACAGCCTTCTTTAAGACATCCTCAATATAAGACTGTAAAGTGGCCCCAAAGAAGGAAGGAGAAGGAGTAGAGGCAATAAGAGATCCTAGTGCTTGAGAGGATTGGGCCTCATTACCCTGGGTGAGAAAGTCATATTCTTTATTGCCTTTGTTTTTACTACTTGGAAGCCTAAATAAAAGAAATTTTCATTCTTTTCAAATGATCTTTCCCAAATCTCAATGGCTTCATTGGTTTCTCGTCAAGGTGAAGATACCACACGTTGTTTGAAAAAAAAATAAGAAACTAGATTAGGAAATGGAATAGTGGATGTGATATTAGAGTTGAATCTGAAATGATGTATCTCATCCATTACCCATTCACCAACATTCCGGGGCTCCTGAGATATAATAAAAGCAAATAGGGGATAGTCTCGTGACATAAAATGGGAAAAATTCCTTCCCTTCTATACCATGTTCCTTGTATAAATATACCATATGACCCAAAAAGTATCGCATTAAAGTAGGGTTGAAATCAAGTGGCCCCATAGGTTCACCTGGCTTCAGTATTAGAGAAAATCTTTGGATTAGATAGTTGTTTCTCAGACGCAGTAGGAACATCTGTAATCCCTAAAATGATGTTGATGGACTGAGCAGTGATTTTTATCTTCTTTTTCCTAACTTTGGTATCAAGTGCCTCTTTGATAATATCATCCTCTGGGTCAGTAAGATTAGCTATACTCATGTTGAAATAAAATAGTTTGACCACAGTAGGACAATATACAGTCCTTAAACTCAACAACGGTTCATATTGCTTCAGTTACAGTGAAAAGTCCATATGGCACTCTTTTTTTAGTTCAACCAGATAAACATAGACAATTAGGCAAAAAGACCTTCCTCCGTAATAAAAATTAAAAGACTCTTGATCAAAGATAACAATAGGTATAGTGATGATAGTTAGAGGAGGAACCAATGGTTGCAACTCTTCTAGTAACTGAGAAGGTATGGGACTCATAGGCCGAGAGGCAGCCAGAGTGGCTTGACTACCTGTAGCCTCAATAGATGGAGTATTATATCTAGATTTTCTAGAAAAATTATATTGGGTTTGAATATTTATGAGAGCAGCTTGTACCCCAATCTCCTATTGTTGGGCTTCCTTATCGGCCTATGTTTCCTTGCCTTTTCCTTTCCCGATAGGTAGAGACAATGTTGAGCAAGTTTGAGGCCTCGTTGGTTCGTTGATAACAATCCCTTTTGCTTTCAACTTAGGGTCTGAAGGTTGAACCTTTGGCAGATACTTAGGCTCCTTTAGGTTACTCAAGGTCTTTGCTTTCTTCAATAGCGAAGGTTGAAACTTTGATGAAGATTTAATCGAATCTCAGAGATGGAATTACCTTAGGGTTTTGAGTTCCGGTGAGAGTCTGAAGATTGAATGAGAGGTGATTTATGGTGTGAGAAATGGAGGGAAACGATTAGTAATGAAGAGGTGAGAAATTTGTTGGAGGGATTTGAACCGAAACATCGTTACGGTAACGAATTTGAATAGGGAGGTAAAGAGGTTTTTTGGAGAGAGGAAGACACAATGTTAATAGAATAAGGAAGGAGAGCCGTGACTATCAACTATATATAACGAGTGACACTTGAGTGTTATTGTTCACACTCGAGTGTCATTTCAACACTCGAGTGTGAAAGTAAGCACTCGAGTGTCACTTGACGTTCTAGCTTCTTAGAGGCTGTTTGGCATGGCTGTGGATGCTAAAATAAGTCCATCCACAGCCCAGCCACAATGAAAGCCTAATTATGAGGTGTTTGGGATAGCATCATTTGTTGATGGGCTTCAAGATGTGATGCTCTTTTTTTGAAGCTAGCCTTGGGTGCTTTTAATCCCATCACAACAGCCTTCTCTCTTTTTACTCACCGATGTCCTCTTCCGCTTTCACTTTTCGTTTTTATTATTCTTGTTTTCTCTTGTGCTTTTTATTCCAATTCAATTCACTATTCACTGTTCCAAAATAGGACTCCCGTAGTTGCGTCCTATGATTTTTTTTTTTCCTTTTAATAAAAAAAAAACAGTTGTCTTAATGATGTCAATTATTTTTGGCCTTCGGGAAATATGCATAAATTCCAGAAAATAGCTGTAAAATTTATTTAAGCTAATTTTCGTAATTAATTTTTTCATAATATTTCTAGATCACCACAATAATATTCCACAATTTTTTTTCTAAATTTTCAAGGTTCAAAAATAATTTTCAATAATTATCTTAAACTCTTTCTCATACATACATACATACAGATATACTTTTCAACACAAATGAATCATCTTCATGATCAAATTAGAAACCAACTGGTAGGGGATAGATTTATTTAAGCTTGTAATCTTTTTAATGGTAATTTTACCATTTTATTTAGTAAATTTATATTTAATTTTAATTTTTTATCCCAAATTATCACATTTAATAGAACACACACATATATGATTCATACCATTTTCAGTCATTTTCTATCTCATCAATCTTTTCAAAAGCTATGTCAAACAAGTGCCCATCAAGAAAAAAACCACTTCTGACACCGCTATTCCAAACACAAATCACATCAAAAAAAGTCCATCAGAAAAAAAGTCCAGCAAGAAAAGCACATCAGAAAAAAAGTCACTTCTTCCGTCGCTATCCCAAACGGGCCCTTATTCGCAATACAAGACTCTCTCGTTCTTCCCCAAACTCGAGTGCACTTGAATGCCAGAATGGGCACACTGGAGTGTGAAAGTGAGCACTTAAGTGTCACTTGATTTGGCTATTACTCACAGTGCAAGACTCTCCATCTTGTTCTCTAAACTCAAGCGCACTTGAGTGCCAAAATCACACACTCGAGTGTGCCTATTCTATACTCAAGTACACACGTCCTATGAGATGTCTCTTATGCATTTTCTTCAGCATTGTCTCTACACTTCGAGTGCTAAATATCCACACTCGAGTGCCATACTTGAGTGTCCTTGGATTGCACTGTGAGTGCTTGTTCTTGACAAATACATATCATGCCATGTTGCTTTTGCACTCGAGTGTGCAAATCCCACACTCGAGTATGCCCATTCAAGCACTTGAGTGCACTCGAGTTGGGACAATCACTTTCATTATTACTCGAGTGCACTCTACAAGTATCCCCTTCTCTATTTCTCCTTGTTTTTTAGTGCCAGAATAGAGGAGCATGCAAAAGATATTGGCATAAGATCCGTTTCATAAATTAGTTAACTAATCATGACAAACATATTTAACAATATCTTTAGCTTTCCCAAATGTCTCCTTATATACAAAAATTGACGTCTTAAGCAAACACTTCATATTTGGTTCACTGTTAGGTCGTCTCTCGCATAACCATAAATTTACACATGAATTGGTGTGGTTGAATCATCGTGAAATAAATATAGTTGTACATCATTTCAACCATAACTTACATATAATTTTAGATTACATACATGATATTGTCGTTGTCAATTGCAATCACATATTCGGATTGCCTTTAAAAAAATATATGTGAGGAACAAAAATAACCACACAAAAATATTGGACAGACTTCCCAAAAGGATTCAAACTGTGAAAGACCATCCAAAATATCCCGCCAATCATTTATTTTTCCAGCAACGCCCATATCCATGTTACCTTGAATGTGGTCAAAATCTTCTCAAACGAATTGAGCAGCTGCCAAGATAAGACAATCTTAATATAGGCAATGGTGAGCTCATCCACAATCAGACCAAGAACTTCCATCAAATGATGGAACAGTTTTGCTTCCTTCACTTCCATCTTTGCATGATGCACTTCCTAGGATAGACTTGCCCCTAATTCGTCAAAAATTTTATCTATTGTGATCAAAAGGGATGAAATGGTTTACCTTAGTACCTTGACATCGTGTTAGAGTTCCCCAATTTCTGCCACTGCCAGAGGACTCAACACGAGCTCCATTGGCATCATTAGCAAAATGTGTGACGTCGATCTCAGCAGGGGTTGGGACGTTATCCAAATTTATTGGGGACTCGGGAATCTCTTCTTCGCTCTTCATGGATCTCTTCTTCCATTCCTAGTGGGCATTTACAATAATCACCATCACCCTATCTTTTGACCACACCAAACACAGGTCTTGGAAGTAGGGCAGACACTTGTTTCTGTACGATGCGGCCTTCTTGTGCACCTGACAAAGAAGTGCATTTCAAATAAGACCAAATAACTGTCCCAAAACCAATGTACAGGAAATGTTAAACATCACTAACCGTTGCGTACTCATCCCAAACTAGCTTCTTGGAAACAACTCATTGTCTCTTTGGATCCCATCCAAATTTGGACGTGTTCATCTTATATACCATATCATAGACCAATGCACGATATTATGTGGGGATTTCCCTTGATTTTGGAATGAGGAGTGCGATCCTCCATCATAGCTTCCAAACAAGTGGCGTAGCCTGGCTTGAACCCGTTGTCCGCCATAAGCTTTTTTTCGTCCTCAGCTCCACAAGGCACTTCACTAATGGCTTGTCTTCATCAGTTGTCCACATGTGGAACTTAGTCTTTTATGAGTCTTCCATTGTACCACTATACAAATCAAAATTGGTTAGTCCATGTGTCATGAGTCTTCCATTGTACCACTACAAATATATAAGTATCAGTGTAACCTCCAAATCAGGCTGTTATGAACACACATTGACAATATAATTTTATTTCAGTGCAAACAAACATTTTACAAAGACAATGACAGAGATATTTATGACTTAATACATGAATCATAATCATAATTAGAATCTATGTGCCAAATAATCATTATAAATGTCAGTAGCCAGGTTGTCCTTAAACTTGTTCCATGCAACAAAGGTTTCCATTGTTGAAATGGGAGGAATTTTAGGGGTTCGAACAGTGGCGGAACCAGAAAAAAAAAAATTAGCCCGGGCCAAAAAATAAATATATTGAACTACTCTTCTTAGTTCTTATTATAAAGCACCAACTAACATGTATATTTGGTCCCTTTTATAAAACATTTGCTTGTTTCTAAATTGCATTAAATATTTTTTCCCATGTATACCCACAATTATAAAGGTAGTGAGTGAAATTAATAAATAATAAAAATTAATTATTACTCTTTTTCTCGAGAAAAAAAGAAAGTAATAATTAATATAATATTAGAGTTTAGTGTAATTAATAGGGATAATAGTGAAAAATACTTAAATTTTAGGATAAATTTAATGACTTTAACTATTTTTATTGACTTGTGAAAATTGTTAGTTGGTTTCTTAAATAAGGATCAAAGGGAGTATTTACTAAATAGTATCAAATAACCTTGAAAATACAAATAAATAATAACTGATAATTATAAATCAAAAAAATATATAAGTTGATACTGACCTTTTCGATATCTTAAACAAGAATTTTACTTTCCTCTCATGGCCCAATGAGTAATGAAACAAACATTATCCTTATAGAGAAGATAAAAAATTAGCTAGGGGCCAAATTTGTGACCAAATAAAATATCATATAATAAATACATACATATACTACCGTATTTTATAAGGCCCCAGCTGGCCATAAAGGCGTTCCGCCATTGGGTTCGAATGAATTGAGTTGTTCATCTAATGGGTCAAGGAAAGTGGATCTCCAAATAAGGTTATGGAGCAAGCAACATGCCACGATATATTTGTTTTGAATTTTGACTGGGTAAGATGAAAGGCTTCGAAGGATTGCCCATCTTAACTTCAGAATGCCAAATCAGCATTCAATGACATTACAAGCTGATGAATGTCGCATGTTAAAGCATTCAGCAAGGGTTTGGAGTTAGTGCCCTTGTCTCCACTCATTAAGGTGGTAATGATGGCCACGATAGGGTGCAAGGAATTCATCACTGTTAATGTAACCAGTGTCAACTAAGTAGTAATTCCTTGCACTTCAACAACTTCATCTTAGTTTAACCCAAGCCAAAGTTAGTAACAACTCAATGCAATAAAAAATGGGACATTCTTCATATGCTTCAGTCGGTTGGCAGAGGCACCCACCCCGAAGAGTCTCCCTTTCTTGTAAAGTATGCCTACAATCTAAATGAATAGACTCTCGTTATCGAACTGAAAGGATGCGGGGCCACTCTCAGTCTGCGAGTCTCTCTCCTGCAACAACTTCTGATAGGTTTCTTATAAGCACAAAAATACATCACAAATAAGGCATGTAAAATGAAATAAGTATATTGGTGCCCAAAAAAAATAATAAATGCAATAAATGTCTCACCGCTAATTGCTGTGATTTGGTGTTAATCCAGCGCCTCCCACTACCTTCAGACTCCTGGGAATAGGTCCGCTCAAAGGTAGCCCAATCAATGATTTCTGTAGGAACTTCACCAGACTCTGCCTGCAAACACAAATGAAGACCATTAATTAATCACTTCAAAGTATAAAATATTGAATAACGAAATAGAAAATAATGTATACTGACAATTTTTTGTTGATGCTCACTAAATGGAATGAAACCGCCAATATATGATGATCCATCCATTTAGGCCCGATTTAATTTATTTTTATCACATTTTTGCCTAAATTTGGGATTGGCGGCCCATCTTTGAAATAATTGTTCTGCAGTCTCAGGTTGAATCCAATCTTGCTTGCCTATATTATTTCTCAATTTATAAAACTTATCAGACAACCACCAGCTTCCTTTGTAGTGATAAGCTTTTTTCAAATTTCCCCGATGCTCAGGCAACCACCTAAACCTTCCCTGGAAATTAATAATGAACAATTAGTGCTCCAAATTATAAAAGTACTTCATCAGTTGTCATTTTGATAAGAAATTAATAACCCTAAAGCACATAACTTACCAAGAACTCATTGAACCAAGCATCCCGAACATTATGAGAAATCTCTGTCCAATTGGTCCAAGGCTGATTGTAATTACGTAATATTTGGTCCCCCATGAAATCCATTACCAAACCATAAGGCTCATACCTGAAGACAAAGGAAATGATGCAAATATTAGCATACAAACTAAAGGTAAAAAATCGTAACATTACTAGTAACTTTACATGACGTACTCTTGGTTACCAACAACACGAATCAACACCAGCTGTAATACCCTAAAAATCCGTATCAAAATATACCTATTGAAAATAGGTGAATATGTGGTTTCAAAAAGAATGTTAAATTTATCTTATTTTCTAAAGGATAATTTCTTGAAAATTAGGAAAAATTAATAATGTGTCAGAAATGACCAAAATGCCCTTGTGGAGCATAAAGTGACCTAAGGAAAATATGAAAACTCCTTAGAGGCAATAAAATAATTATTAAAAATTAGAGAGTATGTTGTCTCTAATTTAGACAATTTTTGGGATTTATTTACTTGGAAAATAGTGAGGGAAAAATTAAAAAGTATTCCAGGATCATTATTGACCCCGTGATTTTTAATATTTTATGTAAAGCATAAAATACTAGGGTGAGTCCAATAGTTGTGAGAAAAGGAGTAATTCTAAATAAGAAAATTATCAACAATTAGTGAGAGATTAAATAGATAATTATTGGCTAATTATCTAGACACGATTAAGAGAAAATCCAAGGGTAAATGTGTAAAAACCCTTTGAGAAAATGTTTATGGCTAAAATTAGCATAAAATATATTTGCTAATTAATTGGAAAATATGAAGAAAAATATATGAGAATAAGTAATTTTAAGCCTAAAAACAAGCATGGACCAATAGGGAAATTTTGTAAACTAATTATATAAAATAATTATAATATAATATTTATTAAATAAATAAAATAAAAAAATAAATTAAAAAAGGGCCAGGTGAGTATTGACCGAAATTTTGAAGGTGAATGGATAAGAATTCAACAAAAAATATCTAGATATTATTTAGTATTATATTAATATAATTTGTGATATTTTGGTGAAAAAGCAAATAGGATAAATGACCACCGATAGAGATTAAATCCTATCTAGAAAACCATAAACAAGGTTTCTAAGGTCAGAGTATATTAGAAACAAGTATAATTTTATCTCGGAATAGACTGTCTCCGAAGTCATTTCCGTGACCGGCGGAGTAATTAGGAGATCAGATAAAAAGAAAAAGGACAGATCTTGGAAAAAGGAGTTTGTAGGAAATAAATCATAACTCAATATCTGGGAATGAGTTGGTAATCAACTGGACAAATTATGAATCAATGAATTTTTGTCCCGAAGTTAATGATTCCGAAAGTTATTTCCTTAACCGACGGCGTTTTTCCGAAAATCTTCGGCAGGATCGGGGAAGACCTGAAAGGGATAAAAAATTTATTTAACCCAGACATTTCTAATGAGTAAGAAATGATCTTCAAAGTTATTATTCCAGATTTTTGAGATTTTCCAAGATTACGCGATTCGAACACCGATCGGGGAACTTTATCGGGTTAAAACCCATAAAGCAAATGAGTCATCATTAAGATGACAACTTTTCTTGACTTTGGAGGCCAAGTATGTCGACCAACATGGCTGCATGGAGGAGAATGAATCTTGTAGGAAAAGATAGATTTTGTGGTTGGAAATAGAAATTGAAATATTGAAATTACCAATTTGCCCTTGCAACTTTGCCTATAAATAGGCTTGCATCCTCTTTGCAATCGTCACACCAAAATCCTCTTGTGGATTTCAAAATAGAGAGAAGGAAGAGAGGAGGAGGAGTCCGGGGAAATTTGTAGCGAAGCTCTGGGTAAGTTTTTCGGTACCGAGTCTTAAGTTCTAGTTTTCGATTCGGTAGTTATAGTAGAAATGTTCTTTTGATCTTTAATCTTACAAATTAGTTTAGATATCATGTTTTAGGGTAAATATGATATGCATTTCAAAAATATTGTTGGAGTAAGGGATATGTCGAAATTTTGGAAAATTAGGGTCAAAGTAACGAAGTGCTGGCGAAATTCCGCCGATTAGGGGGTCAGGGGTAAAATAGTCATTTATGACTAAAATGTCCGTCGTAATGATAGATCCTTAAAAATGCGTTGTTATGTTGATAGGATATCCCTGATTACGTTTTGACCTACTGTCGTACCGTATTTCGACAGAAATACCGTATATCGTCAACGAAGGTACGTTCGCGTACTGTAACACTAACTCTGATGGTTATATTATGCATGTGTGTGATGTGTGTATGGTATGTATATATGTGGTGTGTTGTTGGAATGCATATTGATGTTAGAAGATAACTGTATGCATGTTGGGAACGATATATTTGTAGTGCTGGGAGCGATACATCTGTAATGTTGGGAGCGATACATCTGTGATGCTGGGAGCGATATATCTGCATCTTTGGGAGCGATATATTTGCATTGGTTGGGTGTGATGCATATGTTGTGTTAATGTTGTTCTGAAACCCATATGTGTGTATGTAAACATGAGATTAACCGTTACCTGAGATCCGGTGCGGATCTCAGCTCTTAACATAGCATCAGGGTCAGGAGGACCGAGGACCGAGGAGAGAGGGAAGCATCAAGCTTAGAGATCCGGCTGGAGACTATCTTTTGTTGCCACGGCGTAGGGATCGCCAGGAAGACACTTTTGTTGTTCTTACTTTTGAAAACTCTCGGTTATCGTACCGTCTCTGTAACTGGCCAGTGGGCATTTTGAATATATATATATCAGTTACACTCTTGCTCCGTTGCTCTACTTTGATGAAAAAATTTTATACTGTTTTGAAAAACGGGATGTTACACCAGCCCTATTTCTGGATCAACTGATCCCCAAACTGGTGTATCAAAGGAACTAGCTTCCCCGACCTGGCTTTGAGGTGATGCAGTGTGCTGAAGGAAGAAATGTGAAGTATTGAAAATGTTAGTACATAGATTCTTAAAGAAAACAAAATATATGTAAATCAATTAGAAATCGTAAAGTAAACCTGCTCTGCCCCTTGCTGTGGATAAGTGGGAGTGACAAGTACATCTATACCGCCCATAACAGAGTCGGTAGTAGACGGTGAAGATGACATATAAAGTGGCGGCAACTCTAGGGAAGAGCTAAGCCCTCTACCTATAAAGGGGGCAGATGATGTCGCCCTACTACCTCTAATAGGACTAGGCCGAGCTCTACCCCCATTACGACCACTACCTGAACGCCCTATTGAATGCTCCATCTCTGAACACTTATAAACATTATGTCAAAATATATATAAATATAAGAAATATACTTAATATGTCAATAGTGAATTAACGGAGTATAACAAATCGTTATAAACAAAGAACTAACACAAATCAATCGGACGATTCTTGTTCTTCGACCTCTGCTTGCACAGCTTCCTCTGGAGTCTCATAGTCGTCGAATTCAGATTCACTATCAGAGTAAATCTCTTGTGCCTCATCTTCTGATTCCTTATTGTCAATCTAGATAGGAATAAACTCTAACTCCGCAGTGGAATCAAAGAGATTGCTTGGTACATCATCCTCAGGAATATCTATGGGTAGTACATGTTCCACATCAACTTGGAACGGTTCATTCATATTGTCATTTGATTCATAAATGATATAAATAATGTTAAGAAGAAGTATAAGTTATTGGGTAATCATCTGGATGAGAAATGAGACTCTTTCGACTTGGGTATAATATTAAAGCTCCAATGCCACCAATTTCAGCTCAATTGGATTCTCCGTTTGAGAGTTATACGTGCTTTGGTTTTGATAACTCCCTTCCACTCTTGGTAGGATGTGGATATGATGTATAATAAACTTGTTCCGCCTGTTGAGAAAGTATGAATGGGTCATAACCAACCGTATATCTCCTTGATCAGTGGATATTAACATTTCCATATTTTTCCACTTTTGTCCCACGAGGAGTGTTATCAAACCACTCACATTTAAACAGAGTCATCGAGTTGTCCCACTGGTAATCCAGCTGAATTATGTCAATTAACTTCCCGTAGTAGTCACCTTCGACCCCGTCCACTTGGTCACCTCGACAACATACACCGTAATTGCAACTTAGTGTATTTTCATTCGCTTCTAGAGTTGCAAACTGATACCCATTGATTACATATTTTTTGCATCGAGTAACAACTATTGCAGCTCCGCAAGATAAACTCCATGCAACATCATGGAGAGCTTATTGATTTTCCACGAAGTACGATCAGAACCATTGAAGAAACTCAACGTTTATGAATTGATCAACTTTAGAATTTGGCATCAAAGGATTTTTTAATCGGACCCAATTAGAGAAGTAACTGTAACAAAAAATGAAATTAATACTTTAATACTTACCATAACAGTAAAAATAGAGGAAATCTTACTCTAAGTACGGGGCAGCCTCTTCACAGTTGTTTAGAATGTACCACTACACTACTCACTTATCTCTTCCTTCCAGAGTTGACCTACAATGTTTCCCCACCACTCGGCCTGGAAAATTAAATATTGATATCTTATCACTCGTATCACCGCCATCATCGTTGCGAGGTACCCCCTCCATCTTGATATAATGTTAGGGGGATAATAGTATGATGCAAATTTAGTGGCCTCTTCGACTAGATACGCTTCAGCGATAAATCCTTCAACATACCTTTGATTTTTTGATCTTGTACTTAAGTGTGCGTAAAAACCTATAATGGAAAATCAGATGGTATTTATAAACTATAGCATCATGTGGGTCAATTAATAATTGCGCGAAAGAAATATATATATTACCTCTCAAACGGATACATCCACCTATATTGTTGCGGACCTCCAACCCTTGCTTCGAGGCCAAGTGAATAGGCAAATGTTCAATTGAGTCTAATAAGCTAGAAGGAAACATCATCTCTAACTTGCATAGCGTTATTGGCATGCTCGCCTCCAGCTGTTGTAACTTTTCAATATTAAGCTCAGAAGCACAAATTTCTCTAAAGAACATGGAAAATTCTGTTAGAATAGTCCATATATGCTTCGCTAGTGCTTTGAAGGCCCATGACAACAATCTCTGGAAAAAACATGACAATCATGACTCTTCATACCGAATAACTTTGCCTCATTCATGTCGACACATCTTGAGAAGTTTGATGCATAACCGTCTAGGAGTTTTAGATCTTTAACCCATCGCAACAATTCTAAATTTTGCTCTCTGTTCAATGTGTACGTTACTTTAGGTTTGGAAGTCCGGCCTGTGACATACTCCACCAAATACAAATCAGGCCTTCTGCAAATCGCTTCTATGTCCTATCTTGCATTGACTGTATCCTCCGTCTTACCCTTGGTGTCTATCACGGTGTACATAATATTGTAAAACACATTCCTCTCAATATGCATGACATTGAGGTTGTGTCTTAACAATTGATCTTTCCAATATGGTAGTTCTCAGGATGTTGCGTTTATTCCAATGATGATCAACGCCATATACATCAGGTTTGCATGAAGTAGCCCCCTCTTCAACACTTTGAATGTACTTCACCCTGTCCCATATTTTTTGGCCACTTAAACGACAAGGTTGATTTGCCCGTTCAACAAAATTCTTCTTGAAGTCTTTTTTATTTTTCCTAAACGTATGATCAATGGGCAGGATTCGCCAGTGCTTGTCAAACCAACAGACCTTACGATTGTATTGCAAGCTAAAACCCACTTTCTGTTCAAGACATACCAGACATGCAAGCTTCCTCGACGTTTGCCAGCCACTCAACATCCTATATGCAGGGAAATCATTTATCATCCACATTAAGGTAGCTTGCATGGTGAAATTATGGCTCAATGATACATCGTATGTAAGAACCCCTTCACTCCACAACATCTTCAACTTGTCTATCAAAGGCCTGAGGTACACATCTATCTTCTTTTTTGGGTTGGATGGCCTAAGGATAAACGTGTTAAAGAACAAAAACTCTCTTTTCATGCACATGGAAGATAGGAGGTTGTATGGAGTCACAATCACTTGCCAACAGGAATAATTCATGCCCGTCTTGTTGAAAGGAGCAAACTCATCCAAACATAAACCAAGACGCACATTACGGGGATCTACTGCAAACAAAGGATTTGCCTCGTCAAATTTAAGCCAAGCTTCGGCATCGAATGGATGCGTCACAAATTTTTCATGCCTGCGATGCTCCCGGTGCCATCTCATGTGAGCAGCTGTTTGTTCTAATGAATACAATCTCTAAAGTCTAGGCACGAGTGGAAAGTACCACGTCTTCCTTAATGCTTGAAGGATCGTTTTCCTTCCATTCCTCACAACTTTGTACCTGTCATGTTCACAAAATGTACAATTGGTCCACTCAGCATCATCCTTATAATACAGCATACACCCTTTGGGGCAACAATGAATTTTTCACATCTAAGACCAAGCTCTTTCACATTTTTCTTTGCTTGGTAAAAATCCTTTGGCAGATTATTGTCATTTGGAACAACCTTACCCATGATCTGCATCATTTCGTTGTAATTCTTCTCACTCATATGGTGATCACTCTTCAAGCTTAGTGTTGCTAGGGTTGCCGATAGTGATGAATGTTCACTATTTTCAATGTGTTCGCAACTTTCCCATAATGGACGTTGCGCATCTTGAAGCATTTTATAGAACCTATTGGCTTCTGGATTAGGATCCTCTCCTATGTATGATGGTTCAGCATGAGCAACTGGATCAAAATATTGGCCAATCGACGCTCTCGTGGCATCCATAACCAACTGTTCATATTGATTAAAGTTGTCTCAATGACCACTGTTCCCGTAATAACTAGTCAGTGTCTGTCGGACTTTGCCATGACATTCCCAACATTTATAATCCTTCATGAATCCATTTCTACACAAATGGATTTTGACCATGCCCGAATCTTGAAATTTTAAACATCGACATTTCACACACGGACAACTGATTGCGGTACTTGAATTAGTTGCTTGCACTTGAGCAAATTGGATGAACTTTTCCAAACTCTCTAAGAATGCTCGAGTTAGTTGTTTTCTCTGAGTTAGACAATTATACATCTAACTCCTATCATAATCGCCTTCCATACTTGCCCAACCCAACCCTACATAAGGAGTTTGTTCAATTATGACCAATTTTTGCATCCCAAGCTTTGGTTGGGATGTTGTTTAGGAGTTTGTTTCATTATAACACAGTATACTAACTAATTTAGTTACTAACCTAAGTAACTAACCCTAAATTCCTTGCTAATTAGGCCACTAATATATTTTAGAGTAAATACCCTTTCTGGTCCCTGACAAAAAACATGGACCCCATTTTTGTCCCTGACAAAAAAACTGACCCTTATTCGTCCTTTTATGGGACTAAAAAGGACTTTTTGGAAATTTGTGAGGTCCTTTTTAGTCCATAAAAAGGACGAATAAGGGTCGATTAGTGGACATTTTGATCCCTCACAAATTTCCAAAAGGTCCTTTTTAGTCCCATAAAAAGGACGAATAAGGGTCGGTTTTTTTGTCAGGGACCAAAATGGGGTCCGTGTTTTTTGTCAGGGACCAGAAAAGGTATTTACTCTATTTTATATGCTTTACATATGAACATGTCACAAATATAAGTGGCAAATACAACTGGCCACTTATACCAGCCAATTACCACTTAATCAACAAAGTGGCAAACAAACACATGCATTCAACAAAGAATAGGTCCCAGCAAGCAACCAGAGAATGAGGATAGTACATTAGAAGATGGGGATATACATGTGGAGGGGGCAAACAAAGAATGATAATGTAGACAAGAAAATGGGGACATATTACAAATTATAGGGAAAACATATATGCTATAATTTCATCGCACTGCAAATACACAATTACATGTGCCTAGCAAAAATAGGAATAAAAATAAATTTTCGAGTTTGTTTTTTCATCTCAAAACGTAATATTTATAAAATCTCATTAAAACCTTATTTATTTAGTTTTTTTTACACAATGGTTTAATTTTTTTTTGGTCATTAATAAAATTACTAGCAATAATTATTATCGATGGTATACATCCTATAAATGAAATAAAAATTAATTGTTAAAAATTAATGATAAATCATACAAACTAACTTTATTTTAGGCACTGAAGGATATGATATGTTCTTATGCATAGTAAATAATTATTCATACCATACAATATTTTATATATTCCACTAACAAAAATTTTAAACTAGAAACTTGTACTAAAATCCACTTTACTAGTTAATGAAATAAATAATGAATGGTAAAAAAATATTTAATTACATTGCAAGTTAGTTACATCAAACTAACAAAACTGAATGATTATCAAATTAAAAAATATCTTAAATACCAAAATTAGTCAATAAATCTTATACTATTATCTTCTTCCACATTTGTTAGGTATATAGTCATATTTAGATGATCTAATCAAAATGTGACACAAATATAGTTGTTAATATACGCACAAAAATGAATAATTTAATCAAGATTAAAGAAATAACACATAATATGGTCACAGATCAACTTTGATATCAAATAAAGATATGTTTTGTAAGAATTTCACTCAAAAGAACCAATAATGCGATGCTAAGCTACACAATAATACTCTTGCCATCATTTTATCAAAAACCAAAATAATACTCAAGAAAATAAAATTAAAAAAATCAGATCTTTCCACATGGTGGTGCAACAAAAAGAGAGAAGAGAGGTAGGTTACCAGAAATGGAAGTGTAGGCAGTGACCAGTAAGGGAGGAGGAGGAGGAGGCGAGGGGAGAACCGCAGATACCGAAAGAAACCACGCCGGAGAACGCTGGAAACGCGCCGAACGTAGAGAAGGGAAAGGAGATCGCGCCGCAGAACGCCGGAAACTCGCTAGAAACCGGCTGGACGGAGTAGAGGGAGACGACGCTAACATGGGAGATGGGAGAATGAGAGAGAAGAGAGAGGCAACGTGGCACATAATTGATCGGACCAAGAAGAAATGAAACGTATGTAAAGATTTGCGATGGAACAAAATTCCGTCACATATCTTTAAGTTTGCGATGGATTGGAGAGATCCGTCGCAAACCACTGGTTCTTACACCGCCGGTTTGCGATGGACGGTGGGTACGAATAATCTTATTTATTGCAAATCGACGGCCTAAAGACCATCAGTTTGCAAAGGATAATGCAATCCGTCACAAACCGACGGCTTTTGTTCGCCGGTTTGCGACAAACTTAGGAATCTGTCGCAAACGGATGCTATTTACGACAGAGTTTCTAATTCCGTCACAAAATTAGTATTTTTGCGACGGAATTAATAGTTCGTCACAAATTCCCTAAAACTTGCGACGAACAAAATTCCGTCGCTATTTTCTTGTAGTGATTAGTTATTATTAGTTTATCAAAAAATAGAGGACACACTCTTAGGATCACTCGAGTAATCTCCTAAATAAGATCACTTCACTTTCTGTCATCTACGAGTGACTTGCTGTGACCTCGCGAGTTGCTCACCATCACTCAAGTGAGCTTTAGTTAACTTTCAGAAAATGCGCGAGTGACTTGAAAAATCTCCTTGAGTGATCACTAACACTCGAGTGGTCACTTGTCCGCTCGAGTGTTTTGATCTAATCACTTGAGTGATGAAATCCATCACTCGAGTGATCTGCCATAACTTTCACAAATCCTGTGAGTGACTCACTGAGTTCCTGTAAGTGAAGGAGAATCACTCGAGTGTTAACTTAGCCACTCGAGTGATCTTGCATCACTCTTCAATCTTTTAGCGATTGACTTGCAAAATCAGTAGAAATTAGGATCATCACTCGAGTGCATTACCTGTCACTCGAGTGATAATCTCATATCACTTGTAGTCTGGTTGATTTAAGTTTTAGTTCAAATATAGTTCTATCACTCGAGTGCCTAGAAATACACTTAAGTAATTTGAATCATCAAGTCCTCATTAGATTCCAAGGTTTGTTATCATCAAAATATAATCTGAGAACTAACAAAAACCCTACCCATCCAAACTAGATCATTGAAGAGGAGACAAGAAGTCATACTAGATTAGCAACAAGAAGTCATACCAGATTAGCAACGAGAAGTCATACCTTCAACGCCGACATCCTTACTGTTGTGAATTGGTCTTGCTTGATTTCATTTGGGAAAGGCATAAGGAATATCAAAATTCCACATACCTTCAAAATCACATCCTTCGTACTGTCACCATCTTCTCTCCTCCACCAATCAAACCACTCTACCCTTAACCCACATGGAAACCACTAACGGACTCAAAGAAATAAAAGACCTAAACCCTTGAAAGATGCACCCCTAACCGGACGACATCCCATTCGGCCTGCAGTAAAGAGAGATAAAGAGACTTCAACTCGGGGAGAGAAAAGGAAAATCCCTACATGTTGGATCATATTTGTAATATCATGTTGTAATGTCTTTAAGCATGATGAATGAAAAACAGGAGAGATGGTGAAAATGCTACAAAGCAAGTAGGGTCTCAAAGTGCCAAATACTACTTCGGTTTCATTACTTTGGATAGATTCACGTCAACTATCAATCATAGTTTGGTTGTGTGTGTTTTACAAGCACAAAAAATCGCATCTATGTAGAAAATTATACTCCATCCGGTCCTAATTATAGGACATATTTAACCGATTTTAGGGAGATTAAATAAAAAAGTTAAATTAGTTAATTTTACTCATTTTCCTAAATTGCCATTATATAAATTTAAAATAAGTAAAAGTAAATCAATAACTCCTACCATATACCTCTTTGGCCTAAAATTTTCCTTTCCACACGCTATCTAATTGAAATAATAGTCTTACTATATAACATATATGTGTGTGTGTATCTCTGTGTGTGTACATATATCTACACATATATATGCATACACACACACACACAAAGATATATATGTATATGTGTGTGTGTGTTCATATATGTACACACATATATATTGACAAACACACACAGATAACATATATGTAGTGTGTGTATGTGTCCATGGGCGGACCTAGGTATAAGGTTTGGGGGGCAAGTGCCCCCCAATTTATTTGGGATTAAAAAAAAATGTTTGAATGATTGTCCACCCTTAAATTAGGTGTTCACCCTTAATACATTAAGGCTACACTTCGAAATGGGATGAGGGGTGAATGGTTGAATAATTGTTTAGTGCCTTATATTGAAAAAAGATGTATTTGATAGCATTGATAATAAGACAATTATGATGGAATTCCAAAAAATAAGGCTTAGAAGGATGACATTATAATTATTTTTATTGTAATATACTTTTTTTATTAAAATATATGTACTTGAACTTATTGAGTACCCACCCTTTATTGTTATTTATGTAGCTATGACAATACTTAGCCTTGCTTTTCTAAATAACAGGTTTGTAAAATAATTGTCTCTCTTATTACATCATCAGTATTCACTTGATTTCATAAATATTATTTTGATATATTTTTTTCTTGTTTATATTTTTTTTGTTTTTGAATGCATTTAAAACTTTCCTTAAAAAAAAAAAATCGAGGGCATTGCTCCCGAATCCCCCACCAATTGTGCCCCCTCTTCTATAATTTTCTGGGTCCGCCATTGTGTGTGTCTATATATATATTTGTGTGTAGACACATACATATATAAAATACATATACACATACACAAATATATATAGACACACACACACACACATATATAAATACATATATATACAGACACACATACACAAATATATGTAGAGACTCACACACACATGTGTGTGTCTATATATATTTGTGTGTAGACACACACATATACATACACACACACACACATATGTATCTAAAAGTTTTATTGATTGGAAGAGTCTACGCACCTACATTCATATACTCTCCAAAAACCAAATACATTTAAGAGAATAAAATAGGGGTATATATTTTAGGAAAAAATTGACAATTATTAGAATGTTGTCCTATAATTAGGACCGGAAGGAGTATAACAGATTGTTTGATTCAATTCTTTCTTAATAATTACTTCTTCAAATGCTAATTAATAAAAAAAAAAAATTGATATGGAGTTTTAAAAAGAAGCAGATAGTACTTTTCTCGTGAAAGCATGCATGATTTTAAATTCAGATTCAGTATAATTCCTGATTTAATTCCATATTTTTGTTATCTTATTTTATCATTAATTAAAAAATATGCAATTTAATATCTATCTTGTATTTATAAATCTAATCTGAAAATAAATATTTAATGACTAACAAACATGTTAAATATATTAAAAGTAATTCATTGTTTAAAATAGGGTTAATGGGCAATTTGACCAACCAACTATTGGCTCAGGAGCATCGAGCACAAAAAAACTATTAAGGGTTCTAAAAATACCAACAAACTCACAACGCCGTCCTTGCCCGATCTCAAACATCAAAGGGACAATAATATCTTGGCATAAGGACGAGGACAACCTAGGACTGGGAATTGGTACTAGAATGGAACAGGATCCGGTCTTGTCCTCGAGATATCCTTGTCCAAAGTCTGGATTCCATCAATTGAATTACCCTTTTATCTCTTTACCAGCCCTATATTCTTCATTTCTTCTCACTCATTGAATGAGAAGTTTTTCAACATTACTTGTCGGGTCTATTATATTTTCTTGACAATTTTTTATAACATAATTATCTTGACTCTAGATCAATTTGTGTGATAATGATCAGATCTAATAGGGTGCACTTTTCTGATAAATATTTAAATTTAAAAGTTTAAATAGCAGTCAAGATTTTAAATTTAAAAGGCTGAATTATACAAAACTTCTTGAACAATGGTGTAATTGCATAGAACCTCCTTAATATTTTAAATTTTAAATATAACTCCCCTAATGTTTTATTTGCTTACCATATACCATTTGCCGTTAATTCACCATTATCTTTTTAATGAAATTGTCCCATTAGATCGATCTAAGACACATAACATCCTACACGGCATCATATATAATCTAATAATTTTACAGTAATTACATATTGTTTAGCTAAGGGTTAACTTGTCATCTTAACCTTAAAAAAAAAAAAAAAAAAAAACCCCTAGTTCTCCTTGTATCCTTTTATCTATCGCCTTCAATGTATCCTTTCAACTTTCAATTCCTTGGGAAAAAACCATCAGTAAATGGAAATGAGCAGATCTTGTTTAATAAACAAAAAGCATAAGGTTCTGGACCGAATTATAACACCCGGATGGAGACCTTCTTGCCAAGATCTGCAAATGGCTGGAGTGGGATTGACATGCTAGTGTCAAGTGCTGTTGTAGATACATATCAATCGTGCAGCTGATACATTCACCAAGGATGCTCTAAACATTGCTAATTAAGAGCATCATAATATTTCAGCCTCCACCTAGTTTTGTGCAAATTTAACAAAATATGAACTTTTTTTAAATGTGCACACAGTACAATTAACTTTTGTTTGGTCCGAAAGTAGATATAATCACGTTTTGAGGTAGCAAATATGGCAAAGCTGTTAACTTCCATTGCTTTTTATACTATGAATCTTACCAATATTCGCATTCTTTATTATTTTAATATATATTTAGAAATATAGGCCTTTTTTAATGGAAAAATATCAATGGAAGCAATTTTATTTCAGTCAACTACAAAAGATTTTGAAATTTTAATGTACACCTCTTTTGGTTAAAATGAAATTAAGGTTTGTCAATAAAGAGATAATAATTCCTTATTTTATTTTTTTATAAGAATATTTACAAAATAAATAAGCATATTCATAAGACAAATATGAATATTTATAATATGGATAAAGGAATTTAAACAAATTTGGGGAGTTAAAAAACTTTTACATGACAAATGACGAATATGTGAATGACGAACATTTTTAACTCCCTCAGTCCCTCGTCTCGGGATTTTTTTTAAACAAAACGATTTATTTCAATTATATCTCAACGGTCCAATTCTTACCACGCTCCTCGTGCTATTTCAAATACGCTGTGCGAATTTTGAGACAGGGATGTGATGGTACCTCAACCGTCTTTCATTTTTCTTCATACATTCATTGATTATGCCTCAAAGTTCAAACTTCAAATTTCAAACGGCAGATGAAAGAAGGTACAACGCGAAGCAAGAAGCGAGATGAAAAAGAGGGAGCAGAGTGAAGCGACAATGATGCAGAAGCCTGAATCAAGAAGCACAAGCGTAGAGACATGAAGATGGAGAAGAGGCCAAGAACTCTTCGGATCAAGAGAGAAAGATCTATTTTCGTTTATAAAGCTTCTTCCTTTTCTGATGTGAAGCTTCGGATAAAATCGGAGACACCGTTACCTGAAGCTTCATGAAAAGGCCGTCGCGTTCCAAGTGGAGGCGAAGAGATCCGTCGGGAATCCTGACGCGACCTTTTCATTGGTCCGTTTCGAGAGATCTGAGAGATAGAAAGACGATGGTCGTCTGAGAGACGGTGAGCAACTTAACGGCGTAAAATTGGTCTTCTCTCTATCCCTACTACTCTATTTCTCTCTGTTTTTCTTTTCATTTTAATTTTTGTAATATCTTCCTATTTTATTCTCTCTCGTCTGTCTATTTTCCTGGATACCGATTTCTAATAATGAGTTTTCTTCTCTGTCTAAATTTTTATTATCTTCCGTGGGTCTGTGCCTGGAGGGAAAATGGGAAATCCTTGAAAGTACCTGAAGGGGCTTCGGTTTCTAATGTGTTAGACATCACTCGCAAGCTCAACCACAAGGTAATAATTATAGTGTACTCTCTCTTGATAAATTTTCGTGGCTTCTCTGTATATCGGATGTGCTTACTGATTAAGCTTAAGTACACCCTGTGTAAATGACTCGGAGAACACAATTTTATCGCAAAAAGAACTGGCTTATGATTATTTAGTGAAATGAGAATTAGTGATATATCCACCTTTGTTTTTTGTCTCACTACATATACTGTCTGTATTTAGGAGGAAGATGTCTTGAAAAGATATTGGTTTGGATGGTACTGGGGTCTTGCTATAAAATAAGGTAATGGAAGTTTTAGTGATGTAGTATCCTCTGGTCTGCTTTGCGACATTTTAGACTTCAGTCAAATGTTTGCTTCATTAAACTTAGATTGTTCAGTTACGTGTTATCAATGTTCCGTAGAAATGTTCACTTTGATAGTCATATTGTTATCTTCGAAGTGTACATTTTTGTTCATGGATAAATAGCTCTATGCCTTTCATTCTTGAATTTTTCTCCCTTCTTCGAGTGAAAACTATATGAGCTGTAAGAAAAGTCTTTGAAAATTGACTTAGCCTTCATGAATTTGCTTTAGACTAACTCAGCCACAGGCTTTTCACTAGCAGGCGTCACAGGTTTAGAGAAGTTTTCTATCTTTCCTTTCAACTGAAGCAAAAGCTCTAAATTCTTAGCTTAGAATTCATACCTTTTTCGTATGTATCCCATATGGTTCTTGATTTATATTAACTAACTTGCTCTTCCTACAATCATGTAACCATATTACTAACATCTTTAACGTTTAATACTCTTTTCATACTTGTTTTTTTTAGGGTACAGCCATGTATTTTATAGGTTCTTGCTCCTTTAAGATTCAGTCTTTAGGAATAAATTTCTCTCCATTTTAGCAGGTATGGCTCTTCCCTTGTATTTAGATGAGCCTTTGATTTAGTATTTAGATGAGTCATATTGCCAAATCGAGTACTGAGAATTTAACGTCTCCATGTATAGGTTATGAGATTGAAGATGCATGTTGATGGCAAATTTGATTGGGGTTGCTTAATAGCTGGTACTTGAGGTAACAGTACACTAGCTAGGATTCTCATTTGTTGACTTGGTTCTCGTGAAATGAAACATAGAATTTTGATCATTATCAAGAATTAACGCTGATTAATTTTTTATCTCCCCGTGCATCGCATGAGAAAGTAAAATCTGGTTTGGATAAGGTCTTTGTGCTATTTCAAATACACTCTGCAAATTTGAAGGGTGAGATAGAGGAGATGGAGAAATATGAGAGAAGCAATCAAGGGTTTCATTCAACAAAGTATGAGTTATTTTCCTCTCACTCTTCGTCTCATTCTCTGTTTTTTTCCTCTCTCTCTCAATGTCCTATGACAATTTGCAGTATGAGTGTTTTCCCTTTTGTTTCTCCTTCACTTTTGCATAATTGTATTCTCTACTTCTTCTCCCTTGCACATTTTGTTGGAGCTATGATGCCTTTGGTTTCGGAGAACTGCTTAAGTTGATTGGGTGAGACACAGACAAATATTTGAAATTTGGAAGCAGGATGATGTTCTGTAAGATCTCTATCTTCCTACTGGTTGTCTACTCTTCCTCTTTTCCTCTGTTTTTGTGTTTCTCTTCTTGTATAAGATCTATCTTCCTCTTGGTTGTCTGGTTTGTTTTTACTTTCATGCAACATAATCATTTTCTTGATATTAGATTTGTTTGTTTGTTAAGTTAGATTACCATTGTGTTTCTATTGTACCTTGTTTGTGTCTTCTGCTTTTTGCTTCATAATGTTCGCTTTATAAACTTATTTTAGCTTGTGAAACAAGGACGATCTTATTAACCAAGAGGGTGGATGTATCAGGATCCTAATAGCAGTGTTGTATCAAAGATACCCTCCAGCAAAGAGCTAAAGAAAGCAAAGACACTGACACCAACAATGTCATTGAGACCTTGATCTATCTTATCTGTTAACTGGAGTTCCCATCTCACAGATAAACTGAAAAATACTATACTTGAACTATTGCCCGGAGATGTATACTTTGATGAGAAGATACTATACTCAATCTAGTGGACAGTCCGAGCTTTGTGAGCCTCATCTCATGCTCATATGCTTAAGGACACTTTAGGATTCAAGCATCTTCCCAATCAAGGCTTACAATACTGGCATACTCGGTATACCAATTTTCAGTACTCTTTCAATTGGATTGTGATCTTGATTATGTTTTGATGCACACTTAGAATCCAAGAGGCAGATAATAATAACATACTAAGAACTCATGCTTTCAGAAGCATAAGGAGAAATTTAGAAGGAAGACAAATTAAAACAAACTCTGGGATTTTATTGTTGATTGCTTGATGATCTACAACTTAAGATAACCATGCTTTTATAGAGAAGCAGTGGTGCATCAGGACAAAGATGATAAAGACATTGAGTACATACATTTATGATATATAAAGACACTAAGTACAATCATTTATGACATAAGATAGTACACATAATTAAAAGTAAGGGACACGTAACAAACTTATGAAACACATGATAATAGCTACAAGACAAACTAGCTAAAAGATTGCTGATAGTTAAACTTTATGGAGACCCTTTGCAAATAGGCTCATGACTCGGAGAGAGGTTATTATTGTCACAATCATCATCATAGTTCTAGAGGAATCGAAGTGGGTCAAAGTCATCATAATATGGATTTGGGCCTACAAAATCATCTGGATCTTAGGCCGGAGCCTGAATACAGTATAGTGGATAATGAGAAGAGATGGGCTGAAATTGGGCTGAAATTCCAAGTCTTTATTATGAATTGCAGAATGCACCACCTCAATATTCATATATATGAGACCACATCCTTTACTGCAATATTGTGTTGATAGTCATGATCAGTTTCCACATCCTTCTCTGTTATGGAAAAATTAAGATTTTTTCATCAGTCTTCTTTTTAAAAGGAATGAGGACATTAATCCTACTACTAAAGCTTCTCATCCAGGCATGAATCCAGATGACTTGAAGCTAGCAAGAGAATAATGTGTTGCATTGTTGAAGCAAGGTCTTATTGAACCAACAAAATCTGAATGGGCTTGCCAGGCCTTCTATGTTAAAAAAGGATCTGAATCAAAAGAAGTAAAAAGAGGCTTA
The DNA here is from genome assembly GCA_025563575.1 of Acacia pycnantha. Taxonomy (NCBI): domain Eukaryota; kingdom Viridiplantae; phylum Streptophyta; class Magnoliopsida; order Fabales; family Fabaceae; genus Acacia; species Acacia pycnantha. The sequence goes on from JAMWYP010000044.1 coordinate 2,000,294, forward strand.
TGATTGACTATAAGCCTTTGAATCATTTTTTGCAAGATGACAAATTTACTCTTCCAAAGCCCACAATTCTTTTTGCCCATCTCAAAGCACCGGCCCAAATCATAAATTTGATCTTAAAACAGGATTTTGGCAATTAGGTATCCTCCCCAAGACAGGCCCAAAACCGCCTTCTGTATTCCAAATGCCCAATACCAATGGACTGTTATGCCCTTGGAACTTAAAGTTGCTCCATCACTGTTTCAAAAAGCCATGATAAGAATCTTTGAGCCTATCATCAATGAAGCCCTTATTTACATTGATAATATCCTTCTCTTCTCTGCTTCTGAAGCAGATCATAAGTCACTCTTGGCTCAGTTTTATTAAATCATATCTCAATATGGCATTATGCTTTCCTCTAAGAAAAGTGATATCAAAGTTACATAAATTGATTTCCTTGGCATGCATTTTAAAGATGGAAAATACAGTCCAGGTCCACACATTACTAAGGATTTATTCAAATTTCCTGATGATAATCTCTCTCGCAAGTAGATTCAACAATTCCTCGGGATTGTTAATTTCTTAGAGATTTTATCCCTCAGTTGTCCTATCATACCAGCCACCTATCCAAAATGCTCAAAAAGAATCTACCAGAGTGGTCCCCAGCAAAGACAAAAGTTGTCATAACTTTCAAAAGAATTGCACAAAATCCTCTACCACTAAAAATTCTAGATCAAGGACAGAGAATTTTATAGACAGATGCTAGTGATGATTCTTGGGGTGTAATACTTATTGAAGAAGTTAATAGGACTCAACATTACTGTGGATATGCTAGTGGTCAATTCAAGGACTCGGAAAAGCATTTCCATTATCTATAAAGAAATCCTTGTTGTCAAGTGAGGCAATGAGAAATTATGTTTTTATCTGAGCCCCTACCATTTCATTGTGGAAATGGACAACACGTCATTTCCAAAGATGCTAGATTGAAAGAAAAAATCATTGCCGAATGCCCAGTTACTTCGTCAGAAAGACTGGTTATCTTGCTATAAATTCACAGTGAAACATTTGAAAGGCCCTCAGAATATCCTTGCTGACTTTCTTTCCAAACCACAGAAGTCTCCTCCTCCTCAAGCAAAAATCCTCTAATCCAAACCTCTAGACATTCTCACCCTCTCAAACAAATATCCTTTCCTTACCATGTCTTACTACCGCAAAGCAAGACCTCTTCCCTCGAAACACCAACTTACGTACTTTTGCTGAATGTAAAAGATATACTGAAGATCATATGTTCTCTTGGCTTCATCTTTTGTTTGTCAAGACAAATCTCCTTCGCAAACCTCAGCATTTTAGTTCTCTCTTCCCATACACTACTATGTCGTTCATTCAAGGTCATATACTTGAAGAACTTCTTTGGTACGTATGGTCTTTAACTATATTGTACTTCAGTGCTATTGCTTTTGCTCCTTTACCTGTCTACCATTATATCTGTAACAACAAAAATGCAGACTCTTCCCTTGTTAAGCTTCTCTAGCTTTTTGCTCATCTTCATTATTGGAGAGGTGAACTGTATAATATAATAGATAAAAATGAACTTTGGTTTGTTGAAAAAAGAAAACAAAAAAGATCTTCTTGTGTTTTCTTCCTTCGCAGATCTTGCCTTGCTCCTACAAATACTAATACTTATCTTGAGACTACTGGTAATCCCTAGCTTTGGTACTTGATTGGGTTCAACTAGATCCCTCACATCTGAAAGAACTTATTGCTCTCCTTGTTGATTCTAATAATAATAAACAGAAGCCAAAAAACTGTGATATTCTCGGCCCTGTTACCAGTGAAGTTGAAGCTGGATTGCGCCTATACTTGTGATGAGTTGTACTAGCCCATGCCACATTATGTAGATACAATGTGTCTCTCTCAGGCATAGCTAGACTTCACATCTCAAGGAAATGTTCTCCAGGATTAACAGGACCCTTACGATTTTACTCAGTTATATTTGTCCCCACTAGGATCCTCAGCTCAGTCCAACTCTTCTTAGTATCCACTATAATGTACTCAGCCTCCGATCCAAGATCTAGATGATGTTACAGGCCCAGATCCGTATTATGATGACTTTGCACTTGGCTTCCTCCAAAACTATGATGATGATAGTGACAATAATAACCTCTCTCTGAGTCATGAGCTTATCTACAAAGGGTCTCCATAAAGTTTAAGTGTCGGCAGTTTGTCTTATAGCTAGTTTGTCTTGTAGCTATTATCATGTGTTTCATAAGTTTGCTACGTGTCCCATACTTTTAATTATGTGTACTATCTTATGTCATACATGATTGTAGTTAGTGTCTTTATATGTCATAAATGTATGTACTCAGTATCTTTATCATCTTTGTTGTGATACCCCACTTCTTCTTTATAAAAGCATGGTTATCTTCAATTTTAGATCATCAAGCAATCAATAATAAAATTTTCAGTGTGTTTTAATATGGCTTCCTTCTAAATTTCTCATTGTGCTTCTAAAAGCATGAGTTCTTAGTATGTTATTATTATTTACTTCTTAGATTCCAAGTATGCTCTGCACTTGCCTCTTTAGAGGAACCTGTGCATCATAACAGAATCAAGATCACGATCCATTCGAGAGAGTACTGAAAACTAGTATACTAAGTATGCCATTATTGTAAGTCTTGATCCAGAAGATGCTTGAATCCTAAAGTGTCCTTGAGCATATGAGCATGAGATGAGGCTCGAGAAGCTCGGACTGTCCACTGGATTGAACATATTTCCATCAAAGTATACATCTCCTGGTGATAGTTCATTATAATATTTTTTAGTTTATCTGTGAGATGAGATCTCCAGTCGTCAGATAGGATAGATCAAGGTCCCAATGACATTGTTGGTGTCTGTGTCCTTGCTTCCTTTAGCCCTTTGTTAAAGGGTGTCTTTGACATAACACTGTCATTAGTATCTTGATACATCCACCCTCCAGTTTGGTATCAGAGCCTAAAGGTTTTTGTAGATGATAGTAATATATTTTGAATAAAGGTGAGTAAGAAGCACATTTTCCAACCATGAGTGAATCACAATCTTCAACCTCCAATCCCTCAGACTACTTGAGTTTCTTTATTTGTTCCCAGAAACCTTTCTTCTTCTATGAGATGAACCCTTTCTAATAAAATAGAAAACCTTATAAAGGTTATCCATCAACCTGATTCTCCAATCGATCAAACTAATCTACCCCTTCTCAGTCCGTACAATGTATATCATATATCTAACACCTTTACCATTTCTATCAGGACTCTAATTAGAACTCCAAGATCTCATGCTAAAGAAGTTGTTTAGACTACCAAATTAGATTAACAAGAATAGTACTATACTATTGAGATCTCTCTAGATCTTATTGATTTGTGGAAATTCAAGGTTATACTCATCTCCATTTTGGTGCTATTTGCTTGATCCTCACCCTTCATGGGAGAAAAGGACTTCCTGTTACAGCTAAAGTGGCGCTTTTAGATTCAACCTTTAAAAGTTACTCAAATGCTCTTATCAGTGCACTTTTCACCATTCTTAGCAACGACAGTGTTAGTCTCACCATCTAGCATGATTTTAATGTTAACTTATTTGATCTAACCCTACCTAGATGGCTTAAGGTACAAGTTTAGATTACTGGTGCTGAACAAGATTCTCAAGCCATCATGGCTACTCTTCACCATCAGATCATATACCGCCTTCAAAATCTTTCTCTTGATCTTCATCTTCCAAATTCCACACAAGATGCCCTTGTTGCGATTTCAAACAGAGCTTATGATACTTCTATCATCCAAATTCCCAGACAAACTCCAAAAGAACTTTCCCAGTTGATGCCTATGGAATGAATCAGTAACTATGAAAATCTTTTTCATGGGATCTAGATAGATGTCCATACTACTACCCCACCTACCATCAAAAAACTACTAGATGGAACCACAAAAACTATTTTCACCAGACCAAGTGTATTAGGGTTTCTCCTAATGCTTACACACCTTTTAGAAAAGACCTTCCTATTGCTTAGGTAGATCAGAATGCCAAGCCATGTTATGTTTCTCATGTAAATGGTCATTTCTTATGGGATGTTCCAGGTTCAGGCATGTGTGATCCTAACTGTGAGTCTGATACTCCAGAATGATAGGAAGATTCAAATGATGAACAGGGACTGTACCCCTATAAATATGCTCTCAAACAGGAACAAAAGAACAAATCCTCCAAAAGATCTCCTCACAAATCTCATAAATCTAAGAAGTTTGATTATAATGATAATTATGGTTCTTCACGGCGTTCTACACGTTGCTGGCAACCTCCTCCTCCACCAGAAAGATCATCCAAGGATATGTCTCTAGTTGAATTGATGTTAAAGACACCCATCATGATCTTGTGCAGAAATATTTGAAGATGAAATATCACCTAGAGGGGGGTGAATAGATGATTATAAAATTCTTTCGCTAGCTCAAGAACTCATAAAACAGAGACAGAGAGAAGAACATAACGACACAAGAGATTATCTTGGTTCGGTCTAACTCTTCGACCTACGTCCAGTCCCCAGAACACCTAGGATTCCCACTATCTTTCAAAGACAATTACAATTACACACTGTACTCGGATGATCCTCTCACTAGGACTCACTCCTCCTTACAAGTTGTAATCGTACACCTACAGTTAAGGTTCCTCAACCTTAAGATTTTACAAAACAATAATCAAAACAAGTGTTTAGAAACTCCTCACGAGTAGATAAAAGATAAACACTGAAGTACACAGAAATATCTGAAGATATTAATGAAACAGTAGTTGTAATAAATTCGAATTGAATGCACAGCGTTTCGGTAGGTAGCGAATTCAATGCTTCCGGAATTTATAGTTGTTGCAATTAATGACTGTTGGTGAAGCTTGAAGATTGATCGTTGTGACTCTTGAATATAGCCGTTAGATAGTTGAAGCTCGTAAGTCACTTTCGTCGTTAATGATCCAGGTGGATTTGTCGTCACAACATTCTCTTCATTCCTTTTGTTTTTGCTCGTTGTGAAATAGCATTAATTGCGCAGATGGAATAGCAATAAAAAACTTTAAAATGATCAGAGGATTGGTTATTGTGAATATGATTCGATTTGGAAACTGCATTAAATGCTTCTCTGACACACAAATTGCTTTATAGTAATTTGTTGTTAATCCGTGATATAGTCATTTGAAACTCATTAGCAAACTGATTAAAAGCATTTAGGAATAGTAATGAGTAAAGATATGAAGTAATGAACTCATAATCAAGAAGTTTGGATTTACGAAGACGGTGATTTTGAAAAACAATGAAGTTTAACTTTCAGTTAAAAAGTTGATGCCTTGAGGTAATGTGTGACTCGAGTTAAGTTCATTCAAAAGAAATACTTAAAGTCTGGAAGTGTTTTAACTCTATATTTTGACTGGAGGCAATTTCGTTTTCCAAGAGTTAAAAATGTTTGTAAAAAAGGAAATTGTAATTTGACTCGAGGGAAAAATAATTGCCTGGAGTTAATGCCTTGAGGCAGTAACTTGATATGCAAAAGTCAAAACAATTCCATTTCGAGATACATAAGTTTAATTTTTAACTTGAAGGTAGCAAGTTATTGCCTTGAGTAAATGCCTTGAGGCACTAACTTGATATTTAAGAGTTAAAAACGATGCTTTTAAAAAATGCAAGTTGAAAGGCTTAACTTGAAGTCAAAAAGTAATTGCCTTGAGTCAATGACTTGAGACAATGACATGATACTCAAGTTGGAATTGTCTTGACTTTTGCATATCAAGTTACTGCCTCAAGGCATTAACTCCAGGAAATTATTTTTCCCTCGAGTCAAATTACAATTTCCTTTTACAAACATTTTTAACTCTTGGAAAACGAAATTGCCTCCAGTCAAAATATCGAGTTAAGCACTTCCAGACTTTAAGTATTTCTTTTGAATGAACTTCACTCGAGTCAAACATATTATTACCTCGAGGCATCAACTCTTTAACTGAAAGTTAAACTTCATTGTTTTTCAAAATCACCATCTTCGTAAATCCAAACTTCTTGATTGTGATTTCATTACTTCATATCTTTACTCATTACTATTCCTAAATGCTTTTAATCAGTTTGCTAATGAGTTTCAGATGATTATATCTTGGATTAACAACAAATTACTATAAAGCAATTTGTGTGTCAAGAAGCATTTAATGCAGTTTCCAAATCGAATCATATTCACGATAACCAATCCTCTGATCATTCTAAAGTTTTTTATTTCTATTCCATCTGCGTAATTAATGCTATTTCACAACGGAAAAAAACAAAAGGAATGAAGAGAATGTTGTGACGAAAGTGACTTACGAGCTTCAACTATCTAACAGCTATATTCAAGAGTCATAACAATCAAGCTTCACCAACGGTCATTAATTGCAACAACTATAAATTCCTGAAGCATTGAATTCGCTACCTACCGAAACGCTGTGCATTCAATTCGAATTTATTACAACTACTGTTTCATTAATATCTTTGGATATTTTCTGTGTACTTCAGTGTTTATCTTTTATCTACTCGTGAGGAGTTTCTAAACACTTTTTTTGATTATTGTTTTTTAAAATCTTAAGGTTGAGGAACCTTAAGTGTGGGTGTACGATTACAACTTGTAAGGGAGAGTAAGTCCTAGTAAGAGGATCATTAGTTTATAATTGTAATTGTCTTTGAAAGATAGTCAAAATCACAGGTGTTCTGGGGACTGGATGTAGGTCGAGGAGTTAGACCGAACCAAGATAATCTCTTGTGTCGTTCAGTTCTTCTCTTTGTCGAGGTTTTAAGAGTTCTTGAGCTATTAGCAAAATAATTTTATAATCATCTATTCACCCCATCTAGGTGATATTTCATCTTCATTTAGTTGGGCTTAACATATATATCATGTAGGGGTGGAAACAGGCCAGGCCATGCCTATTTCGCAACAAGGTGGCCTGAGCCTGGCCTATGGCCTGTTACAGGCCATTTTTTCGGCCTGAGCCTGGCCTGTGGCCTATTAAGAGGCCTGTAAAAAAATTAATTAATATCAACAACAATAAAATCTTTCATACAACTACGTACCAGGCAATTTGTATGGAGGTCAACATAATACAATCAACTCAAAAATCAAATAAAATAAAACAGCATACTTATTCGATTATCACCGAGAAAGTAAATTTTGAAAACAGAAAGACAAAAAATATAAAGAACAGAGAAAGATAGTTATATCCAATGGTATAATCAATTAATCATAAAATTAGTGAATAGATTAAAAAAAAAAGAATACAGTTCAAGTTAAAAGAAGAGAGGAATATGACGAGGATGCCTTCAATTTGGAGTCGAGCAAAGCAACAATGCCTGTGGATCGCCACCGCGCAATCTGTATAGCCTGTATAAAATGAATGATACAGCATGAGAAAGGAGGCTGAAAGAACATATAGGACATATATGCATGAATAAGTGATTAGGCTAAGAATTTGGTTTCACGTATTTAATCAACTATGGACTGAGAATTTCATTTTAATAGTGAACACCACGCCATAACATAAAGTGCTAAAAGTGGCCACACAACTAGAAGAGCTTGAGTTATTTATCCATACACATAATTAGATAAGGGAATGAAGATGTATAAAAGGATGTCATCTTAACTTTCACTTGGTAGCACCTACTACCTATTAATTAGCCACAACTCGGTTCCTTGCCTGTCATCTAAGGATAATTGATAATAACAAAGTCAACCAAATCCATCTAAATTGATTATCCTATTAGAAAGTAAGCTTTATAACTATGGCATAGAACTTTATACTTTAAAATATGGAAAACCTCAAGATACACAAGGCATAAAGATGTCACCATTTATCATCTTGTCCAGCAGCACCCTGTTGCCCTCCTATGTTGCAACTATGGACCGCACATGACTGGAGACCACACAAATATGAAAATAAATGCTTCTGTTCTCCAATTGCTAACTTATCCAAGGAAAAAAAAATGAATCCATAGACTTGCCTGCTCAAGCTTTCAAGTACAGCACTTTCTGCTTCCGCTACAGAGTCAAAAAATGCTTGAGAATAATTAAAACAAATGATGAGTTTTCTTGTTTTACCAATAATGTGAAGGGAAGAAGATGAGCCTACACTTGCCTGAAAATGGGAAAGAAAAAAAATTAAAGCATCAGAGCATATTACATAGCCTATAGTATATACTTATAGCTTTCAACTCAACGTGTGTGTTTGTCGGCCATTGGCGAACAGAACCAGCGAGCCTTAGCTAGCTTTAACAGGTTCAGACGAGTGACAACAGAAAATAAAGGTTACAGATATCTCGAACAAGAAACAAATCAAAGTGATGAGACGAGTGACGAGCAGAAAATCGAAATGGAACTTAGGGTTATTTTGAAAGAAGAAACAAGTCAAGACTCAATACATTATGTTAGTATAAATTTACAATTTTGCCCTCTTAACAGGCCGGCCTGACAGGCCTAAAAAGCTCATTAGGAGGCCTGGGCCTGGCTTGTTAAGACAAATAGGCCATAAAAGAGGCATTGGCTTGGCCTTTTAGCCTGACAGGCCAGGCCTGATCAAGTCTTAAACAGGCCAGGCCGCAGGCCCCTGGCCTATTTCCACCCCAAATATCATGGAAGGAATATTGTCTGACGGTGCCTCAATCAATCAACCTCCAGGATTCAATGGCGAGCACTATTCATTTTGGAAAGCAAAATTCAAGGTGTTTGTGCTACCTACTAAGTATGGACTCTGGCGAATAATAGAAACCAGAGATTACGTTCCTTCAAGAATCGAAGGCGGAATTGTTGTTCCCAAAACAAAAGCTGAGTTTGATGAGGCTAATAGAAAAAATATTACTCTCAATAGTAAAGTTGTTTTAATGCTACAAAGTGCTTTCAGTCAAAAGGTGTACTTTCGGATATGTAACTTGTCTACTGCAAAAGAAATGTGGAAGGCTTTGGAAATAGCATATGAAGGAACTTCTGGCATTAAGGAAAATTGTATCAATACTCTGACCATTGAGTATGATTTAAATGAAGTCTGGAGAAACTATTGCCGAATTTCAACTTCGCTACACTCATCTGACCAATCAATTGGCAGTCTTGGGCAAAACGTATGAGCAAGGTCCTCAAGTTAGAAAAATACTCAATGTTTTGACAAAAGATTGGGAAGCCAAAGTCACAGTAATAGAAGAAGCCTGTGGAGAATCAATGACTTCAGTTGCTACTCTATTTGGAAGTTTATCTGAATATGAGAGTAAACTGAAATTCAAGAAGGGCTTGGACGAAATCAATAATAGTAGGAGCAAAGGTATCGCTCTTAATGCTATGAAGGAAAAGGAAGATAAAGATGATGAGGATGATGATGAGATGGGTACGTTCGTGCGAAGATTCAAGAAGTTCTACAAGAAGGATAGAGAAATAGATTCCAAAATGGAAGCTCAAGTAACAGACGCGAATTCAAGGATAGAGATCAAGTTATCTGTTACAAGTGCTAAAAGCCGGGTCATTACAAATCAGAATATCCTCAGCTAAATGCAATGAAAATGAGAAGAAGAAGAAATTCAATCACTTTAAGAAAAAGGCTTATGTATCCGCCATATGACTCGCAACCTACATATGATGAATTATTTGATGAGTATAATGACTTACAATCCGAATTTGAAAAGGTTGCAGAAAAATATATAGCTTTGAAAAAGAAGAACATAGTTCTTGAACAACAAGTTAAGAATCTCTCTTGTGAAAACGTTGTTTGTGAAGATTGCCTTGATTTAGAGAAAACGAATTTGTATCTCACAAAAATGCTTGAGAAGCTCACTAAAGGTAGTGAAATGCTCAACGTAATTTTGAAAGCTCGGAGATTTAGAAATGATCATTCAGGCATAGGATACAATCCCATTTTTGACAAAAAGAAAGGCAAGAAGAAAACTGGTGGATAATCCTATTTGAACTATTTTCAAAAAACAGTTCACACCTCAAATCCTTTTGCTCACTGTAATTACTGTAATCGAAAAGGTCATAGTACATGATCTTGTTTTCATAAGATAGAAGAGATAAACATGTTGGTGCCTAAGGGAACCTATGTTCCTAAGGCCCGAACTAACCCCAAAGGACCCAAGAAAAGATGGGTACCTAAAACTTAATCTCTTCTGATTTGTAAGTTTGTCTGAGAGCATCAAGAATCAACAAGTGGTATATTGACAGTGGATGCTCTAGACACATGACGGGGGATCAAGACAAATTTGTTGCAATGAAATCAAAAGATGGTGGCAAAGTCACCTTCGGAGGTAATCAATCCGGGAAAATTACTGGCATTGGTGAGATTGGTGCAAAGGATGGACCTCAAATCAAAGACGTATATCTTGTGGAAGGTCTTTGTCATAACCTCCTGAGTGTAAGTCAAAGTGTCGACAAGAACAATTGGATCATCTTCGATTCAAAAGAATACCTCATTGCCAACAAAAATGATCTCTCAATTGATAAAGGTAAACTTAAGGTACTATTCAAAGCTCCTCGTGAAGGAAATTGTTATACTTTAGATTTACCTAAAATTGATTCTGAAAAATGTTTTGTTAGCAACTTAGACGAGAGGTCGCTGTGGCATAAGCGTCTGGCTCATGTGAACATGTTCCAACTGGATAAGTTGTTAAGAAAAGATTTAGTTCTTGGTTTACCTAAACTTCGATTTAAAAATGACATGAGTTATGATTCCTATCAAAGAGGTAAACAAACTAAATGATCTTTCAAAAATAAGGCTGAAATCTCGACCAATCGATCTCTTCAACTACTCCATGTGGATTTAGTTGGACCGACAAGAGTTATGAGCCTTGGTGGTAATTTATATACTCTGGTGATTGTTGATGATTTCTCCCGTTTCACTTGGACTATCTTTTTATCTTCTAAGGATGAAACATTTGATCTGGTTGTTGTGTTTGACAAGAAAGTGCAAAACGAGAAAGGTATTTGTATTTCAGCTATTCGAACTGATTATGGAGGAGAATTTGAGAATCTTTCGGAGAGTTCTGTGACGCGCACAAAATTGATCACAATTTCTCGACTCCAAGTACACCACAACAGAATGATGTGGTTGAAAGGAAAAATCATGTGCTCACTAAAATGGCTCGTGCAATGTTGAACGAAAATCAGACTTCAAAAGTCTTTTGGGCAGATGCAATGAGCACGACCAGTATATTTCAAACTGAGCCTATCTCCGAAAGAAGCTCAACAAAACTCCATATGAACTTTGGAAGGAAACCAAATCTGACGAAGATATATTTCTTGGATATTCTAATAGGAGTAAAGCATATAGAGTTTTCAATAAGCATACTCGTTTTGTTGAAGAATCAATTCATGTTGTGTTTTGTGAATCCAAATCTGATGAAACTTTGGAATCTATAGATAAAAATCAATTCTTTCAAAAACTACTCTTGCATCTCTTGAAAAACCAAAAAATGTTTTTGAAAACGATTCTCAAAACTCTTGTGAAAATCCTGATCAATTTCAACCTAAAGCTTGGAAGTTCATTAGGAATCATCATTTGGACCAAGTAATGGGAGATATAAATCAAGGTGTGAGAACCAGAAACAATACCTTGAATGAGGTTACATTTTCTGCTTTCATATCTGAGATTGAGCCCTCTAAGATTGACGAAGGCCTTTCAGACAATGATTAGGTGATCGCAATGCAAGAGGAATTACATCAATTTCATAGAAATCAAGTTTGAGACTTGGTACCTAGGCCTAAAGACCATCCGGTCATTATCACTAAATAGATATTCAAGAACAAACATGAAGAATCCGTAATCACAGTTAGAAATAAGGCTAGATTGGTTGCCAAATGCTATAATCAGGAAGAAGGAATTGATTATGAGGAAACATATGCTCCAGTGGATAGATTGGAAGCTATACGAGTACTCTTAGCCTTTGCATGTATCAAAGGATTTAAACTTTATCAAGTGGATGTTAAGAGTGCTTTTCTAAATGCTTTCATTCAGGAGGAAGTATATGTTGAACAACCTCTTGGTTTTGAAAATGATCATCATCCAGATCATGTTTACCGTCTCAAGAAAGCCTTATATGGACTTAAACAAGCTCCTAGAGCTTGGTATGAGCGGTTAAGCAAGTTTCTTCTAGATCAAGATTTTGTTAGAGGAAAAGCGGACACAAGACTCTTCATTAAAACGAATAAGCTTAATGAAATATTAATTGTGCAAATATATGTAGATGACATAATATTTGGTGCTACTAATGACTCTCTCTGTGAGGAATTTTCCAAGAAAATGCGGGGTGAATTCGAGATGTCCATGATGGGTGAATTGAATTACTTCCTCGGATTGCAAATCAAACAACGGAAGAATGAGATTTTCATCTCTCAAACCAAGTACCTTCGTGATTTGCTCAAGAGTTTGGGATGGAAAATTGCAATGGAGCCGACACTCCAATGAGCTCAACTGCCTCTCTGGATGTCGATGAAGAAAAAGGAAAGGACTTCAATATAACCAAGTATAGGGGAATGATCGGATCCTTACTATACTTAACTGCAAGTCGGCCTGACATACAATTCAGTGTGGGAATGTGTGCGAGATTTCAATCCGCTCCTAAAGAATCACATGTCGAGCATGTCAAGAGAATATTTCGCTATCTTGCTGACACAAAGGAACTTGGATTATGGTTCCCAAAAGGTCAACAAGAATTCTTGGTCGCATATTCAGACTCGGATCACGTTGGATACAAAACTGATAGAAAAAGCACTAGTGATCAATGTGAGTTTCTCGAAGGTTCACCCGTACCGTGGTTCAGCAAGAAGCAAACCACTGTGGATGTATCCTCCACTAAAGCTGAATATGTTGCTGCCTCAAGTTGTTGCACTCACAAGCACAATAAGCTTGGAAAAAAATCTCGTTCAACATACGAGAACCAAACACATTGATGTAAGACATCACTTTATCAGAGATCATGTGCAAAAGAAAATGTCAAAGTAATGTTTATTCCTACTCATTTGCAACTAGCAGACATCTTCACCAAACCTTTGGCGAAAGAACAATTCAATTTTATTCGAAGGGAATTGGGAATGGTAAATCCCAATGAATTGTAAGGAAAAAAATGTTAGTTTATTGTCATTAAGTTCTATTTTGATGATAATTAAATACTAATTTAAGCATCGGAGCTTTTAGTTTGTATTTTTGCAGGACTCTGTTTAGAAGATGAAAAAACAAAGGCTAACAGAGTAAAGAATGACTTCAGTCACTATTCTTGATGCCTCAAGTTGATTTAATCAATATTGTTAAATTGAAGTTTCAAAGTTGAAACTTTAAGTTAAGACGTCTTAAGGTAAAAGAAAATTGATTTCTAGTTAATTCTAATGGGTGTTGAAGTATGCAGAAAATTATCTCTGGAAGTCTTAAATATTACATTGAGTCATGTACCTCAAGTTGGGTGAAGTGGTGCCTGGAGTTAAGGAGAACCAGAGTTAAGGAGAACCAGAGAGCAATTGATTATGTGAAGGTATCCACCTCCAGTCATATTAAATATGCCTCGAGGTGTGCTCTTTTTAATTTTTATTTCATTCTCTCATTTTGTCGTTTTCCCCTGATCTGGATACCTCGGTTTATCTCCTTTTGTACCTCGAGGTGTGTTATTTTTAATGAAAAAAAAAAACATGCTATTTGTTTATTTATTTATTTTGCTTCATCAGAATTTTTCCTTGCCTAGGGTTCAATTTTTTTAATTGTTACGTCTTGAGTCGCCAGGAGTCATTCCTTCCTCTATTACTTCTTCTTTTGTTCCGTCTCTCTTTCTTGGCGTTCCAACATATTACTTCTCATCCTCTCAATCTTCTTCAAATTTCTGTCAACTCCCCTCAAAATGCCGTCGAGAAGGGCCTCAAAATCTAGAGACTCGCTGGATTACTCACTACCCTCTTCATCTTCAAAACCCTTGGTTCGTCCTAAGCGCTAGAAGAGACCACCAAAGCGTTACCTTCCTAAGGTCGCCAACGGAGCTCCTACCTCTACACCCAGATCAAACGGCGTCGTAATTAAGGATCCTTCATCTGTACCAGCAAGTTTGAAGTGCGTATTTGAGTCTGGGAAAGGAAAGAGATCAGTTCAAATTAAAGAACCAAGCAAGTGAGTAAAGACAATAGTCTCGGCCTCTGATTTTAGGGGTGGTTCGACCTTAAAGGTATCTGACTCTGCTCCTGTATCTAAGACTGCTCTTGTGTCTAATCATATTCCTGAGACTGGTCTTGTTCCTGATTCCTCAAAGTTTTCTAGTTATCCTAGGCCTGAACAGAGTTTTGTGAATAAGCCTATCGTTTTGTCTGATAATGATCTAAGGCTATTTCAAGATAGGTTTGCCAATAGAAAGTTCTGTCCTACCATTTTTGTTGATCTGGAAAAACTTAAAAAAGATTGTAACTTAGATCTTGCTCCTTGGCTCACACCCTTTGAAAACCTTCTTGCAATTTCAATTCCTTATTCCCCTTTTGTTGTCAAGAACTTTTATTTCTATATGAGAATCACCAATCTTCTAGATGCCAATAGTGATCTTGAAGAAGCTAGAATGACAACTTTTGTTAGAGGAAAAAGGATCATTGTCATTGCCAAATATATTAACACTCTTGAAAATTACTGATCCACCTCCTGTGCCTTCTCTCAAATACACAGATGAGGAAATCTTTGAAATCCTCAGACCAGGAGAACCAATAGAGCCCCTAAAATTTGCTCCCGTTATTATGTCACCTTTGCACAGGGCTCTATGGTATATCTACTATAGAAACCTTGTGCAAAAAGGCAATAATTTTACTCACTATGCCAAGGAGATTATGCATTGTTCGCTTCCATTGTCGATAAAACTCCTTACAACATTGGTGAGTGGGTTTATTCTGAAATGCTTAAGTTCAAACTCAACTCTTCACTTACTGCTCCTATTCCCTTTCCAAATTTGATTTCATTAATGTTGTATGAAGCTGGCATTTGGCATCTTGACTTAACTGGAAACCCTGTAAAACCCCCAATGTTCAGCCAATTTCATTTAAATCATATGAAAATTACCTTTAAGGAGGGAACAAGACAGTCCAAGCCTCAATCTAGGTCACGAGCCTCTCAGTCTCATGCAACTGAAGCTCAATCTACTCCTGCTGATACTGGTGCCCAATCTCAGCCTTCTCAGCCTCCACCTTCATTTGCTCAGTCTTCCATTTAGGCTTTGCTTCAGTCCTCTATTCAGAATGCTCTAGCTCCTTTTACTCAGAAAGTGGATTCCATTCAGAAGGGTCAGGTTATTTTTCATCAGCTCACTGTCAACCTCATCAAGACTATGTCGGCTGAGATGGTGAATCTGAAGGCTCATCTGGATCTTCAACTGGACTCTGACATGAACACTATGATGGAAGATATGGATGCTAGATTCTCTGTTTTATTTGACCAACAACAAAACATCAAGTTGGTCAAAGGCTGAGGAGGAAAATCCATGATGTTGTTCCTAGTAGTCCACCAGAACCCTTTGATCAACCACTCAGTTGCTACTCAGCCTATTCCCTATATTGCTATGCTCAATCCATATGAACAAGATTTCCCTCCTCTTGAGAGGAAATATAATGAAAACACTAGGGTATCCTCAAGGCCTTATGCTTTTCGCTTGATCCTCACCCTTCATGGGAGAAAAGGACTTCCTGATATAGCTAAAGTGGCACTTTTATATTCAACTTTTAGGAGTTAAAGGTGATGGGTAACCTCTATAAGGTTTTCTATTTTATTAGAGAGGGTTCGTCTCATAGAAGAAGAAAGGTTTCTGGGAACAAAGAAAGAAACTAAAGTGGTATGAGGATTGGAGACACAGGCTCATCCAATACAGTGATGAAACCCCCTATTCTTCCTCCTAAAGAATGGCTCATGACCAATATATCTACACGGCTGATGCTAAGCTTTTCAAGATTAATCTTATTACCAGAAGAAATATTGGTATTAAATTCTTCCCATAATGTACCTTAAAAATCAAGGTATTAAGAAGTGACCTTCCAGGCAAATATACTTTTCTTAGTTTTAATGCTTTCTATCATACCAAGAATCTAATGATACTTCCAAAAGAAATTAAATGGAAAGGCAATTTTAGTCCTCGGACAGAAATTGCAAGTCTTTATGAATTGCAGAATGTACCACCTCAATATTCAGATATCAGAGACCAATTCCTGCAATATTGTGCTGATAGTCATGATCAGTTTCCAAATCCTTCTCCGCTATGGAAAAATGAAGAATTTTTCATCAGTTTTCCTTTTAAAAGGGATGAGGACATTAATCCTACTAAAGCTTCTCATCCAGGTTTGAATGCAGTTGCTTCTCATCCAGGCTTGAATGCAGTTGACTTGAAGCTAGCAAGAGAAGAATGTTCTGCATTGTTTAAGCAAGGTCTTATTGAACCAACAAAATTTGAATGGGCTTGCCAGGCCTTCTATGTTGAAAAAAGATCTCAAATCAAAAGAGGTAAAAAGAGGCTTGTGATTGACTATAAGCCTTTGAATCATTTTTGCAAGATGACAAATTTCCTCTTCCAAAGCCCACAATTCTTTTTGTCCATCTCAAAGAACTGGTCCAAATCTTTTCCAAATTTGATCTTAAAGTAGGATTTTGGCAGTTAGATATCCAACCCCAAGACAGGCCCAAAACCGCCTTCTGTATTCCAAATGCCCAATACCAATGGACTGTTATGCCCTTTGGACTTAAAATTGCTCCATCATTGTTTCAAAAAGCCATGATAAGAATCTTTGAGCCTATCATCAATGAAGCCCTTATTTACATTGATGATATCCTTGAGCACATGAGCATGAGATGAAGCTCAAGAAGCTCGAACTGTCCACTAGATTGAGTATCTTTCCATCAAAGTATACATCTCCTGGTGATAGTTTAGTATAATATTTTTCAGTTTATCTGTGAGATAAGATCTCCAGTCGTCAGATAGCATAGATCAAGGTCCCAATGACATTGTTGGTGTCCGTGTCTTTGCTTCCTTTAGCTCTTTGCTAGAGGGTGTCTTTGACACAACACTGTCATTAGGGTCCTGATACATCCACCCTCCGGTTTAGTATTAGAGTTAGGTGTATAATTTTGGATCTGTCTAGGTAGAGTATCATCATTCGAATATTCAACAAATGATTCATCCATTCCTTCTTCTTCATTTGGTCTTACCATATCGATTCTTGAAATATCAGCAATTTCGGCTTCTTAGTCAGAGGTAGAATAATCTTGTGATGAGTCTTGAAGAGGGGTAAAAGGATTGGGGTTATGGAGAATTCTCATGGTACCGGTATGAGGTGGTGGTGTGGATATAGAAGAGGTTTGAGAGGACTATGGTATATTGGCAGTCATATCAAAGTATGTAAATGGTTGGGTAATAGGAGAAGAAACAATTTGTTTTTCTCTTGAGATGGAGGTATCTGTGATGTGATGGTGGAGTAGAAGATGGCTCACTTATACTAATACCTTTTACCAGTGCACTTGAAAAGTCCAGTGGCAAGTTTCAGGGGACATGTACATAGATCTTACCTTCCAAGAACATAGATGATTAGTTATTGCCTCACCCATGGCAGCACGAGTGGAAAGGATGGTTCTACTTCCAAATGGTGCAAGTTCCAAAAGTAATCTGGTACCACGTTTGGTATACGGGTCATAACAAATATCAACAAAAGAAGGAACAAAGTAAACATTCAAATTCAAAATATTTATAAAATCAAATAAATGTATTTTTAAAAATAAAAAAATTAAAAAAAGACATTAAGGAGATTACTAAATAAATAACTCAAACACACAGCCAAATAGATTAGTTGGTCTTCATTTATTTTGCTTACTTTCAAGCTTTAGAGAATATTCACCAAGCTTGCATCTCCCCATGCATAAGTTTTTATTTCATCTGCATCCCTAAGGAGATTAATAGACCTCTTATGGAACCCACTTTCCCCCCATCTTGGAAGATGATGTTTCCTTTTCTAAGGAGGGCTATTGCTTGGCATGCATTTGTAATTGTTAGTTCTCAGATTATGTTTTGATGATAGTAAACCTTGGAAATCATGAGGACTCGATGATTCAAGTCAATTGAGTTCTGTGTTTCAAGACATTCAAGTGATAGATCTATATTTGAACTAAAACTTGAATCAACAAGAATTGTCAATTCAAGTGATCTGAGATGATCATTCAAGTAGCAGGTAATGCAAAGTTAACACTCGAGTGATCCTCTGTCACTTGCAGGAAAGAATGATCGAGTGATGATCCTAACTTCTAGTGGCAAGTCACTCGCTGAAAGAATGAAGAGTGATGCAAGATCACTCGAGTGTCTAAGTTAGCACTCGAGTGATCCTTTGTCACTTGCAGGAAATCAGCAAATCACTCACAAGATTTTTGAAAGTTATGGCATATCACTCGGGTGATAAGCTCAGAGCACTCGAGTGTATAAGTGATGGTGATCACTCTGTGGTATTTTGCAAGTCTCTCGCGTATTCTCAGAGAGTTGTATGAAGATCACTTGAGTGAATTGTTTGCCACTCGAGTGATGGTGTCCACTCGCAAACACTTGTAAGTCGCTCGCCCATTGCCTGAGAGTTGAGTAAAGTTCACTCAAGTCAGTAAGATTTCCACTCAATTGATGGTGCGCAACTCGTGAGTTTATTGCAAGTCATTTGCTGATAGACCAAGAGTGCAAGACTTCTCGTCTGGAGTCTACTCGAGTGAACCTAGGAATCACTTGAGTGACACAAGGTCGCTTGTAGTATGCACTCTAGTCACTAGTAAAGTTGAAGTTATTTTACAAACAAAATAGAAAACACTCGAGTCAAGCTTTCAATCACTCGAGTGATCGATTATTGCGATACTTCACTACTTAAAGTTCATCAATAATCAAGTTGAATTACAAAAGCACTCGAGTGATGAGCATTCAAGTGTAAGTTCTTGCTTCAATTCACAATGTCTCCAAAAATTCACATATTGTGTGATTAACATCTATTTATACTTGATTACTACTTATACTACTTCTCAAAGCTACTAATCTAGTTTTTATATAAGTTTCAGATGTTTAAGATCATGAATTAACTCCAAAAGCTCGAAAGTGATTTCCTGTGTCAAAACATTAAATGCATAGCAAAAACAGAGCACACGAAAGCAATCGCAAAACAAACCAAATAGATTTTGTCCAAAGTTTTCATTGCAGTAAAAACGAAAGCAACTGAACCTTAAGCAATCTCAGAGTAGACCAAGGGATGTCGTCTGAAGGTCTTATCACAGTGAAGACAAAAGTGACTGAACCTTGAATTCTTCCAACAACTCCAATCTGTCTCTAACAGAAAGTTTGAACACTCTCAATGGTTACAAATGGCATTCATCTATAAATAGCTGAGGATTCAATTTAGAGAAAATAACCAAGTAGACGATCAATATTCTACTGATTTATTGCTCATACACTTTCTTCGTAATATCTTATGATATTTATTATTCATCAGTGATTATATATCTACTCTGTGAGAAAGTCATTTACAAACGATTTTAACTCTATAAAATCTTAAGGTCGTAAGACCTTGAGTGTGGCTATTGGATTACGATTTGTAAGGGGGACTAAGTCCTAGTGATTACTCTGTATTGTGGTACCAAGAACCAGTAGAATCTTGGAATGATAGTGAAAATCTCAGAGATGCTCTAGGGATTAGACATATGTCAGAAAGTTAATGCTGAGTTAGTATAATCCACTGTGCACACTTCGATGATATTCTTCTAACTCTTTCTCTTCGATTTAATTGTGTATCATCTTTGCTTTAAATTTTTAAACATCATCAAATTCATCTCCCTCTTGGGTGAAACGTTGAAACTAATAGTAATGTCTCCTCATCAACATTCACACCATCAACATTATTGTTAAAATCAATTAAAATCTTGAATGCTAATTTTATTATTTTGAGGGAGAACCCGAACAAGTCTCACAATACCCTCCTCTTCTAGATTTGGAGTCGAATGCTTAAAAACAACTAGTTTACCATCGATTGGTAAATCAATTATCATCGATACTTCTTCAAGGCCAAAATATAATTTATTTTGCCCAGTCTAAAAAGCCCCAATGTTATCCTTATTGTGTGTTCAAATATAAACTCAAATCCCGACTCATGCAACTTATACTTGATGCGTGAGTGGAGGTTGACCAGACAATAATGAGAAATTAGCTCTCTGGGGTTTAGCCAACTACCATCACCTCAAAAATTGAAGAAGTCATTAGAGGATGTATCAATAATCAAGAGTCATTATAGAGGCTTATGATGCCACTATTGGGGGCGTTTCAGATTGGGCAAAAGAAATCATATTTTGGCCTTGAAGATGTATTAATGATAACTAATTTACCAACAATTGGTAAACCAGTTGTTTCTTAGCAATCGACTCCAAATCTAGAAGAGGAGGATGTTTTGAGATTTGTTTGGGTTCTTCCTCAGAATAATAATGTTAGCATTCAAGATTTAATTGATTTTATCAATAATGTTGATGGTGAGAATGCTGATGAAGAGACATGGCAACGTGCATGCTGAGCAACAATCCTCCTTGGCATAGGAAGCATCATCTTCCAGGATGCGGGAAAAAGCAGGGTCCATTAATTAGATGTTCATTAATCTCCTTAGGGATGTAGATGAAATAAAAACTTGTGCATAGGGCAGTGTTAGCTAGGTGAATCTTCACTCAAACTTGAAAACAAGCAAAATAAATAAAGACCACACTAATCTATTTGTTTGTGTTTTTGGGTTATTGAAAATCTCTTTAATGTCGTTTTTAATTTTTATATTTTAAAAAATACATTTATTTGTTTTTATAAATATTTTACGTTTGAATGTTTACTTTGTTCTTCTTTTTTTTCATTTGTTATGACCCATATACCAAAAGTGGTACCAGTTTACTTCAAGAACTTGCAGCATGTAGAAGTAGAACTATTCTTTCCACTCGTGCTGCCATGGGTGAAGGCAATAACTAATTATCTACATTCTTGAGAGGTAACATCTACATACTTGTCCCCTGAAACTTGCCACTAGCTAGACTTTTCAAGTACACTGGAAATTTTTTTGGTATAATGGATTTGCTTTTATTTCCTTTATTTTTTTTTTTTTATAATTGGTTCTAGCCAAGTGAACCTAGTTGAAGTGGACTGTAAGCTCCCTTCTATTTCACGAATATCATTTAGTTTCAGTATGCTATATCCTTTTCTATTACACTAAAAAAAAAAACTTATGTTGATAGGAAAAATCAACAATCAATCACTTTCAGCTCATAACTTTGTATAATAAAAATCAGATTTCAATCCGCCGTCCGCGTTGCCTCCACCGTCCGCCATTCGAGTTGCCTCCACCATCCGCCGTCCACCGTCGCGATGCACCTTTCAACTTCTGCGATTTGAGGATGGAAAGTATGAAAAGAGAAGTATGATTTGAGGATGAAAAGATGATGAGTCACGGGTTTAATTTGGGGAATGGGGAGGGTCTAAAAAAAAAAAAAGAGAGAGGAGAAGTCTGGTGTCTGTGCGTGAAGCCCGAGAAAGAAATGTACACAATAAAGAAAGGAGCTGGTCACGTACGGGTTTAATTTGGGGAATGGGGAGGGTCTGAAAAAAAAAGTACAGGAATTTGAAATGATTTTGGCGTCTAAGTTTGAAACTTAGACACCAGCGCGTCACTTTGACGTCTAAGTTTCAAACTTAGACGTCAAAAGTGTTACTTTTGGCGCCAGGGCAATTTTTGGGCGCTAATTTTTGGCGCTAGGGTCCACTTTTGACGTCTAAATATTCAACTTAGACGCCAAAAACATCAATTTTGGCGTCTAACTTCCAAAGTTAGACGCCAAAAGTCAACTTTTCTCTCATATAATTACAAAAATGCCACCGCCTTTTTTTCTACTTCCTTTTTTTAAAATAGGACGTTAATTAGGGAAGTAAAAGCTACTTTTTGTAGTAGTGGAAGCTAGGATTACGTTGTGTGTGAATAATTTGTAGTGTATGAAATTATCCAAAATTGTAGCGGTTACGTAACCGCTACTAAATATATCACCAAATTCTTAAAAAATGGTGGCAGCAATTTGTAGCGGTTGATTAACCACTACAAAATTTGATGAAATTTCAAAAAAGGCACCAAAGTTTCAAATTTTAGTGTAGCAGTTAGATAACCGCTACAAAATATTCCCGCCATTTTTTTTTTTTTGGAAAAAATTTTGCCTCCTTTTAAAAAAATTTAATCCATCTTTGTAGCGATTGTAAACAGCTACAAAATGACAGATAAATTTTTACGAAATTTGTAGCGGTTATGGAACTGGTACAAATGAATAAAATTTTTTTACAAAAATTAAAAGAGTTGTTTTAGATTATATTAATTAACTAATAATTATAATATAAATGATTTATATTCTTAGTAAAAATAATTGTTATTAAAATATGCTATTTGATTATATATGGTTATTATATAGGTGTTAAAAAAATGAGAATGTGTAGGTATAATAACAACTAATTATGATTTCATTTAAATAATATTTAATTATGAAAATAATGTATGTGAAAGTGGTAGGAATGTTGAAAAATGTTAGTAAAATTGTGAATTAAAAGGAATTAGTATCACAAAGTTAGAAGAAATAAGAAATATTTGGATGATCATCATATTTGATCCGCTTGAACAGTTCTTCAAACACTTAACCTCTTCATAAAATGTAGATGGATGAGAGAAACCGAGAGAAAAGTGTGTAGAAATTGAAGCTCAAGCATATAAAATAAGTTGTGGTAGGGGTATTTATATTGATATCTGTGTAACACTTGTAGCATTGATATGACCTTTTTTTGTAGTGGTTTAGGCGACTGTTGTTGTAGCGGTTTGTGCATTTATAGCGATTGGGTTTACTTTGTAGTGGTTTAAGAACCGCTACAAATCCTATTTTGGTTTTTTTTTTTAAAAAAAATAGAGGATTATTATTTCAATACATAAAATAAAACATAAAACAAATTCACATCATTATGATTCAAACATGTTTATTTATGTCTATTTAAAAACAAGCACGGACTCCCCGTGCGATGCACAAGTGCAACAATTTTATAACATGAAAGTAAATCCTTACCTTCCATTAAGTACCATAATACTCATTATTTACCTTTCTCTGTCATGTCTTTTCTTTTTGTAGTTAGAGAAAATTTCAATTATCTACCCCCCTCTACGTCATTTTCTTCAATCCCCAAGTTCTGTAACATCCTGTTTTCCAAAAGCAGTATAAAATTTTTTCATCAGAGTAGAGCATCAGAACAAGAGTGTAATTGATATTGTATATATAAAATGCCCACTGGCTATTTACAGAAGCGGTACGTAACTGAGAGTTTTCAAAAGTAAAGAACAAGAACAACGTTAACACAACATATAAATCACACCCAACCAATGCACATGTATCGCTCCCAGCATGCAGATATATCGCTCCCAGCATTACAGATGTATCGCTCCCAGCATTACAGATGTATCGCTCCCAGACAACATACTCTCTAATTTTTAATAATTATTTTATTGCCTCTAAGGATTTTTCATAATTTCCTTAAGTCACTTCATGCTCCACAAGGGCATTTTCGTAATTTTGGCACTCTAATTTTCAAGAGATTTTTCCCTACAAATTTGACACCACATATTCACCTATTTCAAATAGGTATTATTTATTAAAATATAATATTTCAGATAAATAATTATCCGGGTATTACAAGTTCTTCCTTATTCTTATTAAACAAATTAGTTTTAATGGTGATGGGTAAATATAAAGAAATTGAAGAGGATCATAATCAATCATATTATGATTTTTTTAAAATTTATAATTTGTTCATATTATTAAATATTTTTATATATAAATTTTATAAAAAGTTTTAAGTTGAATATGATAAACTATAAATTTTGATAAATTCAATATGATTCAGATTTAAACTAAATTGTAACATTCTTGTATTTTCATATTTAATTGCAATCAACATTAAAATTATATTACAATAATTATTTAAAAACATACCTGTCCCTGTGGGCTCCTCTTGGCCTGGACAAAACTCGCCCAGCTGTTTGGGTCGACGCCATCTGAGACGCTCTTGATTAGCTGCTGCAGAGGAATCGTCTCATCGATCTCCATTCATCTTGTTGTAGAGACGACCCCTCCGGTTCTTCTAGCTGTCCCCTATCTTCAGCAGTGAGTACCTCTTCATGTTGCCTCGGACTTTAAACTTATGTTGGATCATAATTTAATTATTATTTATTTAATAAATAAATAAACCATCAATTATACTATTTACATGTAAAATATAATTAAACAAAATAACTTGCTTGCACATTTTCCTCAAATGCCGCGTCCTTTGCCCCCTTCGAAACATGGTTCAAACTCTGGAAGTGGAGGGCAAACCGTGCCTAATTCCCCGCTCAGCTGTGTTATGTAGCGGTTGAACAAGTGACCACTGTTGTCGATCGGCTGGTCCATGTGCTCATTCCAATCGACTACGACGCGAGGCCCCTGCAACAGATTCACACCGGGAACATCCAGTGTCCTCCTGCTGATGTTCCCCTGCAGATCTGCACAATTATAAAAACATTTTTGTATTATATTTAAATATAATTTAATTAACCGTAAGGAATTTAAATTTAAATTTTGTTACAAAAATAATTACATTTACCTTCAACATCCACCTCAAATCCAGTGGAACGCGAAGACGACGGTCAGGGGTTCCCTAAGTCCTGCTCCTCATCCTGATCAATAAACCGCTCTGCCTCGCCAATAGGAAAGTCAATCTCAATCTCAGCATTTTCATCATCATCAAGGTTGCTGAAGGATAGATGTACGCCCTATCATCCCCCACGGTCTCCAGCTATGGGATTGGCTCATCAAAGAAGAGTTGATCTATCTCAATCCCCACCTGCGCTGGTAAAGGGATATTTCGACCCCCACGCCCCTCCCCACGGCCCCTCTACTACTGTTTCCCCTTAGAGGTGCTCTACTGCATACAACCTCTTTCACTTTCCCAACATCTCCCCTAGAAACCATAACTCCTAAATCTTACAGCTAAACGTAAGAGAATGAAAGTTAAAAGCGATATATCAAACCTTGTGTGGTTTGATTTGAGGGGAAGCGCTGTTTAAAAAGGCGTCAAAGTTGTAACGGTTGTCCTATAAAACCGCTACAATATTTGACATTTTGTAGCAGTTTAATTAAAACGTTGCATAAACCACTACATAACACAAAACCCTACCTCATGCAACATTACAAAATGCTTGACCATTGACATTCTATAGCAGTTATTGAAAAAAAACCGCTACAAATGTCTGACATTTGCATTTTGTAGCGATTTCAAGGAGAAACCGCTACAAGATTTCTTAGTTACTGAAGATAGTATAACATGCCACGTGAAGATTGGATATCCAATATAGATGCCAATCTCCGATGAAAAAGTGAGCGACTTATTTTCATCAGAGAAATACAGCTATATTGCAACCCAATCTTCCGTTGCATGTTGTACTATCTTGTGAGAAAAATTTGAATGCTGGGGGTATATATAGTTTGAATACTTGTAGCGGTTTTATCGTAAACTGCTACAAATTAAGAATATTTGTGGCGATTTATGCCTCTCTTTTCTTAATCGCGACAATTATTGTGTCTCTTCACATTCTGTAGCGGTTATTTTCATTCAACCGCAACAAAAATAACTGCCACAACCTTCACGCTATAACACGCCGAGCTAGTGCCAACTTTATAGCGGTTTATTTCTTGTAACCACTACAAACTCACCACCACAAATCTTCGCGCCAAGCTGGCGCTAACTTTGTAGCGGTTTTATTTATAATAAGCACTACAAAGTTTGTTACAAACAAACCTGCACTTTGGTGCCATTGCTGCTGCTACGAATTTATTGTGGTTTATGCGTAAATTGCTACAAAATTGAATATGTGTAGCGGTTTAGATTGATCGCTACAAATTAACCGCTACAAAAGATCGCTTTTTTTAGTGTCTCCCCTTCAATGTGAATGAGAGCAAATGACCACGATCCAAATGAAAACAAATAGAGTTATTTCAGATGATCCAAAGTATAATAAGATATGGATTGAGCAAAACGTGTAATAAGAAATAGGTGGGCCCTTATAAACTTGGACTACGTTTATACATAGGGGAGTTGAAAACAAAGAGCCCACCTATTTCTTATTAGGCCCTCTTTTTTTTTTTTTTGACAAATATTTCTTTATTAGACTTTAAACTGATGTTTATTTTTAAAAAAAAAATAGAATTGGGGGGGTGATTGTACTGTAAGATTTAAAGGCACAACATTAATCTGAAGTGGGTAGTTATGAGATTGATGTGTTTTCATAAAAGAAATCGTAACCATTGTTTCACTGAAATTTTACCAAGCCTCTACAGTGTACATTTTGAAAACATATATAAACTTTGCTTGCAATTAAAATGCATTTTAAAGTAACATCCCTTGTATATTTAGTATTTTATTTTTGTCCATCCAACTGTTAGATAATCATTAAGTTAGACTACCAAATATTTATTTTGACTAAAATACCTTTCTTTCAACTAACGGATAAACATTCATATTTGCTTAAGAATAATTTTTCATACAACCAGAAAATAGTTCTAATACATATATGCTCAAAATTTCCAATATATTGTAAAATTTATTAATTATTAATTTTATTGTATTATAAAATTTTATCTTTTACCATATTTATTGAAATTTCTTTATTTCTTTTCCTTTTAAATGACTAAAAATGTATTTCCTTGTTTCCTTTTTGTCAAAAGACCACAATTGAAAACATACTTGAAAGACATATTTTAATATATCTTATATTATAAATAATGTAAATTTGAGATGTTATATAACTTATCTTAATTTTAAATTTGAATGTTTAAATCCATTATTTGCACGAACATTTATAAACATGTTTATTTAAGTATGCATCTAACAAATGAGAATTGACACAAGTGGTAAGTAACTTGTGTCTTTTAAGCAAGGTCTCGAATTCGAGCCTTGTGAATGTAATAAAAAAAAAACCGTTGGAAGACTCTCCCATTAAAGCCAGGTACGTAACGCGGGTCGGATCCGGATTAGTCAAGGCAAAACTTTGGATACCGGATAGGCAACCAATTATTTAAAAAAAAAACTATGCATCTATTAAAAAAAATTAATCATGTTTTAATTTAAGTTTTCTATATATACATTAAGACATTAATCAACCCTTTATCCCAATATGATAAAAGTTTAACAGATAACTATTTGCAAAACTCAATAAACAAATTAAGAAAAAAAAAATTCTCAAAATACTTCAACAGTTTTAGAAAAAATTAGGGAATTAATAGTGATGAAGGGTAAATTAGTAAATAAAAATTATTTTAACAAATTTGAAATCAAAAATAAGAATTCTTAACGAAATTAACGATTTGGACTTAAGTGTACGTATGTTTTCAAAATAGAGCGAGATCCATGTAATTAAGGCAAAACTCAAGGGATGTGAGAGTATTTTATTCTAAGAGAAAATATATAATTCATAATGATACGCGCAAATGAGTTGGAGTGTCATTTATTGAGAAGAATATAGCAGAAAATTAGTTGAGGTGATTTGATTAATACTCTTGCTACTCTCTTAATTCATAGAGACCATAGTAATAATATTAAAAAAATTTAAGGTTAAAGTATACTTTTAGTTCTTTAAGTTTTACCTGAGATATGATTTTGATTATTTAACTTTATAAAGAATATTTTTGGTCTTATGTTTCTAACACTGTCAATGTTACTATCGGAAAAATGTTGATGTAGCAAACTGAGGTGATGATTGTACGGCTGACAAAACATATTTAAGTTTTGATTTTTTTTAATATAATATATTTAAATTATTAAACTAAAATAAACTGACAACAATCGAGGTGTTGATATTAATTCTTTTTAAACTAATACAATCAAGGTTTTAATATTGACGGCTTCATTAGGTTTTTAAATATTTTTCAATTTACACATATATTAAATTTAAGATTAATAACATTTAATTACACGGTCATCACTTAAGTTTGCTGCATTGACGTTTTCCGTTAACAATATTAATTAACTGTTAGAACTATAAAGTTAGTGGACTAAAAGTATACATCATATAAACTTAAACCACTAAGAGTATACTTTAGCTAAAATTTAATTAATACTATATCTAATGAGTTATTATATAAAACAAATTATAATTAGTTATAAGTAGGAATTTTAGAAGACTCGGCCATCCATATGCCAATCCGTCTAGATTCAAACGAGTTGAGCTTAGTGACGGTAGTGAATTTCCATAGCGACAGAATTTGTTACAACTAATTCAAAATGATTGGTCTAGATTTAAATTGAAATCCTTTTTTAAAAATAAACTGTGATGTTGAACATATGAGAATAACATATCTGCTTTTAAGGCAGACAACAACTTTGCAGCAACTTTGAAACGACACAATTTCATACTTAATTTTTTTTTCCCTTTTTCTATCTATTTTACCATCTACATTGGGAACGAGTTTTAGCGCCGTGAGACTCAGTGAACCAGCACCTTCGCCAAGCATCATCACCAACCAGAGGGCTTCGATGGCGGTGGAGGTCCTCGATTTGGTTGATCCTCCACCATTATGTTTGCCAACAACATCAAGCCTCATGCTCCCTCATAAGATGATTGCCATTCTGTCAAATAAACCTCGTTAGAAGAAAAACGATCCAGGTTGAATTTGCAAAAACTGCTTCTTCATTGTCATTTTCCTTGAACCTTCATTGTGGGTTGCGTTGGGACGCCAATTCCAAGGACAAAGAAATGAGCAATCTTTCTCCAGAAAGGATAGAAATCGAGGATCAACCAAAGTGCTAGCGCTGAAACTCATTTCCAATGTAGACAGTAAAACAGATAGAAAGAGGGGAAAAAATAAGTATGAAACTATGTCGAACTTTGGAGAAAAAGTAGCGCTGAAACTCGTTTCCAATGTAGACAGTAAAACATATAGAAAGAGGGGAAACATTTGTTGTGCATATATTGTTTATAAAATAAGTATGAAACTATGTTATTATGTCGTTTCTGCTTCAAAAGCAGATATGTTATTCCCTGAATATATATCTTGTAATAATTAAATTAATGATGATTTTTCACACATAGCCTGATGAACTCTAGAAATCAGATGATTTATATGAATGACTTCCTTGCACAAGTCTTTATTGGTTGTTTATGACTACACATAGAGCGTGAAGGCATATATGTTATTCCCTTTAAGTTATATTTATTTTTTTCAAAAAAAGTTTGACCATCTAAAACTTAATCAGAGGCCGTAGAGGCGTGCAACAGTGCAAGGGCTTCTCCGGCATGCATTTTTTGGGATGTCCTGAGTTTCCTGTAATGTTCATAAGAGAAAGGAAGGAAGAGGCGAGGGTGATGATGAAGGTCCACAAGCTCCTTTGGTGCTTCAATGTCTCCCTCCTTTGGTCCCAACAGGAATGAAGCTATTGATACTCTCACATTTGCTTCCTTGCACTCTACTCTATGCTTCACCGTCTCAAACCTCCCATTGCTCCATACCTACACACATAAAGTTTTAAAGATTATTAATTGTATTATTCACTTCAAAATATGTAAATATAATGCCATTGGTTTGTACACATTCATACGTTTAATCTAGTCTCAAATGTAAGCTAGTTCAGATTTGCTTTGGTGTTAAATACTTTCTCTGGTCCTTATTATAAGGACCCAACTAACAATTCTCATAAACCAATAAAAACAGTTAAAATCAATAAAGTTGTCCTACAATTTAAGTAACTTCCAATACTAATTGCACCAAACTCTAATATTATTTTAATTATTACTCTCACCCACTACCCTTATTAATTAGGGGCATACATGGAAAAAATAATTAATGCTTCTTAGGAACAAGCAAGTGCCTTATAAAAAAAACCAAATGCACTTACTAGTTGGTGCCTTATAATAAAGACCAGAGGGAGTATAAGACATTAATCTACTTTGAGTCCCCAATATATAAAATTTTCCCCAAATTAATCCCTATTAATGGCATATATTAAATGGGGTTTCCATGAAAGAAGATATTTTAGGAAAATCAACACACATTTGTTATAAATAACTAATTTTATTAATTTTATTGAAAATCTGCAAATTAATTATCTAGCCTTACATTCAAGACTAGAATGAGTAGTTTGAATAAATTAAACAATTTAGGCTTATGATTTTTTTACAGACATGTAGTTTAACCGAAATAAAATAAATAAATAAATATTACCTTCACATGATTCAGGAGAAAAAGTAGTTCAAATTTATAATTGAAAAAAAATAGGAAAAAAATAGATATTGCATCCCCTAATTTTAAAAGAAAAGAACAGAGTATGTAAGTAACAATTTAGATCAGTCAACTACTAAAAGTTAAAATCCAGACAAATTGAGGGAAGTTGCAAAGTCCATAAGCATAACTTTCAAGCAAGGTTGCAAAAAAATAATCATACTCTAAATCATTTTAATTTGGGAAATCTTCTTCCACTAATAAAAGAAAATGTGAAAACCTTTCAAAATTCAGAACTTGATGATGATTTAAGATTGAGGGCCAAGAGATGTATTATAATATATAACTTACTGGAGCAATATCTCCAAGAATGATGAAGAGGCTTCCTGGGCAAGGAGGGACATCAACAAAGGAACCAGACTTGCTCATGACTTGAAGGCCTCCAACCTCTTCATCATCTTGAAGAATGGTGAAGAAGCTTGAGTCTGTGTGGATCTGTACCCCAGACGACCCAATAGTTTGTGGTGTGAAACTGTACTTATTAATCCTGAACTGACATACCCATTCCTTGAAATATTCAACTCCTTCCACTCCCAAACTCTCTGCCATCTTCTCTGATATATCCATCATCAACTCATGAATTGCTTTCCCATATGCTTCTATCACCTTCCTGCTTCACACACATTCTAGGTGAGTGTGTGTACAGTGTATATATATATACATATAGTTTGGACATCGGCAACAGCAACAAGTCTTATCCAACTAAGTAAAGTCAGCTAACTAAATGAATACAGCGTAATTGGTCTCTATCAATAACTAACTACGTAGGTATACCATATACCCTATGAAATCTCATTGTGTAACTTCCTCACAATGTCCTTAGTAGGTTCCCTTCATAAGGTCTTCTCATAGGGCTTAAAGGCCATTTTGCTATCACACAAGTCAAATACATATACTTCTAACAAAAGCATTTCTTTGTGTGAATTTGGATTCAGGAAGAACTAAGAAGCAACGCGAGTATGTTTTTTTTATCAAAGTGAACACAATTACCTTCCCACACATAAGTTATAGGAAAAATTAGAAAGAATGACCTAAAGAGAATAATATTTATTGGGAAAGACGGTAAAAAGTGTAATTATTTAGAAGGACCAAATTATTAAAATTTAAAATACTAAAATACCCTTAATTTAACTTCTTACATTCTCTACTTCAATATCTCCCACATTCTATTTTAAAAGTAATTTGAATTATATTTTCGAGCAAAATTACAACTGCCAAATCATAATTTTTTTAACTTCAACTAACATCTACATACATAGTCACATCATTTTAATTATTAATATAGACATTGACACATTTTAATTCATATTTATTGAAAAGTTGAAAATGAGCGGTTGAGATGGACTCTTATCACCTTTTATTGAATCAAGTCCACAGTTTGAAGTATAATTTAGGGAAAATTAAAATGAAGGAGCTAGATAATACTTCAAAACAGCTTGTTTGTGAATTTGATTCAATAAAAGGTGATAAGAATTCATCTCGACCGTTCAATTGCAACTTCATAAGATCAAGTCTCTTTCACCTCAACTATCTGTTCAATATTATTGCAAGACCCACTTTCATCAAAAGCACCCACTTTCATCAAAAGCACTCGTCAACTTCCTGCAAACCACACATAATCTCTCTGAAGTGTTTCTCTTTTTCTTAGAATTTTTCTCAAACACTACACAGAGACTCACACACACAGAGAATTTTTGAGGCAGAATTTTTCCTCAATTACTTGATGCCATTCGATAATATAACACCTAAATGTAAGGGAAAAGGGGAGAGAAACTTACGTTTGGTGGGGAGAGGCATCTAATCGAGAGCAGAAAGATCGAACGGCGTGAGAAGAAGCCATGTCGTAGAGTCCCAAACCCTCGTAAAGAGGATTCGTAGCACTTGGAGCCATATAGCCACTTCCTGCAATTACTTGTTCAGTGTTTCGCATCTTGATCTCTAGAGGAAGATCAAGTAGAGATCCCACCACTTTCTTCATCTCTTCCATTAGGTTCAAATCGATCGGATGATTCGTCAATCTGAAACATCCCCAATCCTCGCACGCTTCTCTCAGCTTATTCCTCTTCAGCCCTTTAGGATTATCTGCAAATTCTTGCAGATCAATCACTGGTATGTCGCTGATCTTTGCCATTTTCCCTCATCCTCCCTGCCTGTCCTTGCCCTCAATATATTGGCCCAGCCGAGGATGAAGTGTCTTCAAACTGCGGTGATATCGAGGACATATGGGTCCCACCATGTTCCCCGTTTGGCTATGTTCGCCGCTTATTCTGCTTCTTCTGTCGTCGTCGTTTACCGCCCAGGCGCCCACCTGCTAGCAATAATCCGCAAAATATTTATGGTGCGAGTTGTACTTTTAAGAAAAGTTTAAAAATGTTTTTGTAATAAACTCAATATAAAATTTAATTAACTTTATTAGAGAAATTATGAAAGTAAAATAAGTTATTTGAAATTATTTATATTTATTACTTTTATATGAAACTAATTTATCAGACTTACAAATTAATATATAATTAAATAATATATCACATATTTTATGATTAATTAACTCATTTGGTCTTTTAATCTCTTAAAAAAAGTTAATTTAATCTTATATTAAGAATTAAATAGTTTTCTAAAGTTAAAACCCGACTCTTACACTTGCGGCTCAAATTATCACATGGGTTTTGGGCAATTTTAAAATTTTCAATTATTTTTACTTAAACATCTCATAAAATTTTTAATTCAAATTAAAAATCTTAGTAAAATAAGGTGTCAGATGAGCCCCACCCGAAATGGAGCAAGCTCGAGTTTAATAAAGTCTGGAAAAAAAATCCACTTATTGTAAAATAATATTGGACCTGTTTGGATTCCACTTTATGAAAGGCAAAAATATATGGTTGGGCTTTAGGAAAAAAGTTCAGTAAAAAAAAAAAAACCTAATGGAAAGTGTTTGGGTTGAGCTTTAAGTTCACTGGACTTTAAGTCAAAAAAGCTCAAAAAACCAGTTAAAGAAAAAGCTCCACGATTGAGCTTTTTCTAAAACACTCTCAGCTTTTTGACATGGGCCCACTACTTCTACCATTATCAATTCAAATACAAATCATTATTTACAACCTGACTTTTTTTCTACCGAACTTTTTTTAAAGTCAGATAACTTTTAAATCACCATTCCTACCGCAAACCCAAACAGACCCATGTTTTTTAAATAAGCCTAGTCATCTTGTATCAATGGGAAAAAAAAAAAACCTAGTCCTCAAATTAAATGAGTTTTAATCCGGCCTAGGGAACGCCATCCCAAAAGTTATTTTTGTATGTTCAAATATGTTTATGGTTGCTTTTGACTTATTGAATATGTTTGTTATAACTTTTTTATTTAGGCTTTTGAAAGAAAAAACATTGAAGTTATAAATCAAAATTTCTTATTTTTCACTTTTCCATGGTTGAGAGAAAAAAGTAGTTTATAGAGGAAAAATATTGGGTCCCACTTTTTTTAATTGAAATGCTATTAAATTTTTTGTTTTAAATATAAATTCACTTAAAAGTTAATAATCATGATAATACTTTGATTTAGGTCTATGAGAAATTTAATTGGTGAGAATTACTTGATAATTCTTTATATAAAAATCATGACAATACTTTTATTTAGATCATTCTTACCAATTAAATTTTTAGTAGAATTTTTCTTAACTTTTCTAAAAAATTTAATTAGTTCAGTATTGAAAAATTTCCCCAAATAATATATTACCTTTTTTTTATTAAATTTATGCATTTTTCAGTCTTTTACCTTTAAACTTGATTTTCCATTAATTATTCAAACAATTTTCCGTATTTTTCACAATACCCACACGTATAATATATATGTATTATTTAATAAGATTAATGTCTTTTTCAGTTATTTTTTTTTATTTAAACTTGCTTTTTAAAATAAACATCAAAACAAGTTTTTAATTTCAGAAAAGTCAATTTTGCTACCGTCATTCAAAAATATAAATTACATTACACAATCTTACTTTTACTCAATCTTAAATTTACATAAATCAGATTACAAATAAATCAATTTTCCCACCACTTTCTCAAACACACTCATAAGTCAAAAACGCCAATATCTTTGCAATCAGATTCAAAAACAACAAAATCATGACCCAAATCTACAGTTAGCATGAGGGCCTTCTTGAGAGCTAGAGCCTCAGACATAAAAGCCGATATAGATTTAATCTTATCCACATATCCCCACTTAAAACCGCCATCGTGGTCTCTGCAGATAACTCCATATCTTTGCTAGTTGAACTAAGAAGAACCTGCGTTTTTAAATGCAAAATCGACAGATGTGTGGGTCCTAAATAGCTTATTTTGGCTCTAGACACAATTCATTATTCATAAGTCGCATAGAAATAAACCACAAATAAAATAATACTCCTCAGGCTTTACGTTAGCCATTCTACTTGCACCAAATAAATCAACGGGCATTTCGTATAGTCACGGGTGTTTGCCCATAGCATATATCATCATTCATATTTTTTGAATTATAAGGCGGCAGACACTAATGGCCTGAATTATAAGGAACAGGATCGAACCCATAACCTCCCACTACTTGGAGAGTACCCCATACCACTAGGCTACAAGGCCTTTGGTATCATCATTCATATTTCAAATTACAAAACTTGCCTCGTATAGTGCATATTGTGCGCCTAAAAAATTTCTCTCATCTTTAGGGTTTTAAATATTTAAGGGAAAATTCATTTTAGGTCCCAAAGAATCAATAAAATGTCAAAAAAATGTCAAGAAAAATTCAGATATCAGAAAACTCTCATTAAACAATTCTCATTTATGGGATTAAAAACTTCATGGATGAGATTAATTAACAATTCTTTAGAACTTTTTCTGATATCTAAATTTTCATTAAGACTTTTTTTAATCCTTTGGGAACTAAAAGAAATTTCCAATATTCAATGTGCTGCGTCTTCTATCTCTCCGTAGCCGATTTGACATTCTAATCTCCATCAACCCTCCATGGTCTCTCATCTCTTCCTTGGCATCTATCTAATATTTATAAAAAGGCTGATAACTTTAAAATTTAGAATTTAGAATTTGTAATAATAAAATAAATCAAATACGTATTTGTAATCACATGTATTCAGTTGGAATTGTTGCATATTGTCCGCATATATGGGAAATGCTTTATATCAAATCATCAAGGGAAAATCTCTTAAAAACAACTTTAAAAATGTAAAAGGAAAAAATGTATTCTGAATATGCATAATTTCAAAGAAGTGTTAGGGTCTAATTCATGGTTTTCAAAATTAAAAGGAAATGACTGAATTGTCCATCTAAGTTTAAAATTAAGAACAGAGAGGAATGTATGATTCACAAGTTCTAATAAATGTTTTCATAAGTTTAGATAAGATTTTTTTATAATTTCTCATAAGAATTTCACTAGTTCAAATCAAAATTCACAAGATCTTATAAGGGTTTTCGAGTTCGTATAAGGTTTTCACAAGTTCTTAAAAAAAATTCACAAGTTACAAATTTTGATTCAAAATATCTTATAAGGGTTACATAAGTTCTGATAAAGGTTTTCACAAGTTCGGATAAGGTTTTCACAAGTTTTCAAAAATAATTTACACAAGTTGCAAATATTGATTCAAAGGATCTAATAAAGGTTTCACAAGTTTTAATAAATATTTCAAAAGTTAGCGCGAGATTTTCACAAGTTCTCAAGAATTTCACAGCTTTTTTAAAGAATTTAAGAAGTTGCAAATCAAAATTCACAAGATCTTATAAGTGTTTCACAAGTATTAATATGTAACAGTCTCCTAATTTACCATATATTAACAATTTAAAACAACTATTGATTAATTCATTAAGTATTGCTATGGTAAAAAAAGGAAGAAATCCATTACAAAAAGTCTACCACAGAAGAAAAGATTTGATTAAAACACTTAAAGAACAACGATGCTAGAAAAAGAAAAATGTTCATCTATAATGGTTAATGTTGGAATAGACCTAGCCGTCACTTATGGGTCTTTCTCACTTAACCCCTAATTTAGTATGTAATCAAATCTAATCAAATATGTTATGTGATCAAATCTGTTTAAATTTCATATTATTGTTTCTTTGATTATAGGAGAGATTCTAGTGATCATATTTCTTAGATTATAAGAGAGATTCTAGTGATTAAATTTGCTAGATTATAGAAGAGATTCTAGTGATCAGATTATATTTTTTTCTCCTATATATGTACACACATATCAGATTAATAATATATGAAAAGCTACGACTTTAAATATTTTATGGTATTGAAGCCAAGTTGTTGGCTCAATGTCATATAAGGCAACTTTAAACCGTCAGCTACGGGTCTCCGTCGTTGACGATGGAGATCATCATTCCTCGTCAACCACCTATAGCCTAAAAAGGATTGACACACCGACTAATATGGGAAACCATGGTGTTGGTCTAGTTGGGCCAGCACTGGATTGCCTCTCCCAAATAATGATAGTGCATCGATTGAATAAAAACAACTATCTTCAATGGTCCCGAAACATATTGATCTATGTTTGAGGAAAGAAGAAGGCGAAGTATCTCACCGAATATCCACCCTTAGCCAACTTTGCTGAATTCGAGACCTAGTGTGCAAAAATAATATGGTTATGTCATGGTTAGTAAATTCCATGACCGTGAAGATAAGTGAAAATTATTTTCTTGCTACTTCTGCCAAAGAGATTTAGGATTCTGCCTGAAGAACCTTCTTTGTCTGGCAGAATATTGTTGCAATCATCCAAGTAAAACGAGCACTCCGAGAGCTATATTAGGGTGAGAAATTTGTTACTTAATACTATACTACTTTGGTGAAGTTGTGGCATTGATTAGACTTATATGAAACTTATGAATGGTCCTGCCATAATATGTCATGTATCATGAACATTTACTTCATTGAGAAAGGTGCTATGATTTTCTCCTTGGTCTCAATGAGTCATATGAAGATGCCTGAGGACACATAATGAGTATAAAACCTCTATCTTTATTGGAAGATGCATTTAATATGATCAACTGTGAGGAAAGTAGAAAGATTTTTACTCGAGACTCACCAAGCCAGGCACAAATTCCCCAGGAGACATATGCCCTTGCTGTTCGTGGAAATTAGGGAGATATGAAAAAAAGAAATTATGCAAAATGGTGTGATCATTGTAATAAAAGTGGTCACACCAAAGAAGAATGCTGAAAATTACTCGACAAGCCTGTTAGTTCTCTATATATTTTGATGATAACTGACAATTGTAAACTCAAATTGAAGTTTGTCTTTGTTAAGTTGAAAAACTTATTGTCAAAGGAAAACTCGAGTTTGGACTTGACAAAGAGTTGCTCAAAGTCTTCAAACTTAGACAAACTCGAGTTTGGATTGTCAAACTCGAGTTTGAATCAAACAGAGAGCACTCCAAGTTTTTCAAGTTAAAGCAAACTCGAATTTGTCATGGTAAACTCGAGTTTGTGTTGAACAAAGAGTTTTCTAAGTTTTCCTAACTTAAGCAAACTCGAGTTTGGATTTGCAAACTCAAGTTTGCTCTTGGCAGAGAGTTTTCCAAGTTTCCAATCTTTTGAGGAAACTCGAGTTTGAGTGAGCATACTCGAGTTTGTGTAAAGTAGAGAGCTTCTCACTATTTTAAACTTAAGAAAACTCCAGTTTGATTTTGGAAACTCCAATTTGAACTTTGTGAACTTAAACATATTTTCTCTTCAAGTCTCAAACTCGAGTTTGTCACTTATTAAATCGAGTTTGCTCCTATTTTAAAATGTTGTCCAAAGCTCAATCACGATGATCTTTTCCAGAGAGAACCAAACTCGAGTTTATGTTTCCAAACTCAAGTTTGGCTCCTAAGTGAAAGTTGCAAACTCTAGTTTGCCTGAACAAACTCGACTTTGTATCGCTCAGTTTGAAAATTAGCTTTCTCGATTTTGTGAAATCTTCATGTTTGATATACATACTTCTTATTATCAATCATTATTATTATTAACTATGTTTAATCAGTTTGTTAGTGAGTTTTAGATGATTAAATGAGTATTAGATTGAAGATTAAGCTTAAAGCAAAAGGTGACGTCAGCACATTTATTGTTGGTCCAGAAAACTTAGCATCCTTTTGGAAAATCATTCTCTCGACTTTGCAAAGGTTTAAATGTTTTCTTTCTCTCTATAGAAGCATCATCTCCCAACGGATTAATCTGAAGGAAAGTCAACAAGACTAGCTGAGCACCTAGATTAACTTGAAGCAAGAGAGAGATTGGACCAAGTTTCAACCTAACAGCAGATTAATGTCTTTAACGGTTACATTAATGAATCCAACGGTCATTTAATGCTCTCTTCATATATAAGATGTAGCATTCAAGTCTCTACAACAATTCATATACAAAAAACGAAAAGCATTCAAGTGTTCATCTGCATTTAGTGTTTTCACCTACTTGTAAAGTATCTTTTGATACATTGTACTTGAGTGCTTATTCTATCTTCTCTTTTAGAGAGTATATCATTGAATATCATTTACTATAAGGATCTCAAGTCTTGAGACTTGGAGATTGGGTTTATCAGTTTACAACTTGTAAGGGGGAATGTATCCTAATGAGAGGATAACTTTCGAGTGCAGAGTGTGTAACTGATTTTGAGAGTTAGTGAAAATCCCAGAGTGTCTGGGTACTGGACATAGGTTAAGAATTAAGACCAAACTAGTATAAATCCTGTTGTGTCATTCTTCTCTACTCTTCCTCTGTTTGCCCCTGTTTTGCTGGTTGTGTTTGGTATTTTAAAAAGAAATTTTTAAAATCCCCATTTCACCCCCCCCTCTTGGTGATTTGCTCCATTTACAAAGCCCCCAAACATGAAGCAAAAAGGAAGATATGATAAGAAATTACTAATGGTCAGTGCCCCTAAAACTGAAGGTTATAATTTAAGCACTGAAGAACTCATGGTTCTACGAAGGATTCTAGACAAACATAATGAATCATCCTCAGCAAAATATTGTGAGAAAAACACCCCTTATGTTACCTTGGCCAAATCAGTTACTACCCTTACATGTGCTCTTAATGGTATGTCTATATCCAAGGATGTCTGGGTTGTGGATTCTACTGCAACGGACCATATAACAGGTCTTAAGGAACTATTTTCTAATTTTACTGAATACTCTAAGCATAATTCAGTAGAAGTAGCTAATGGCCAATTTTCAAAATTCAAGGATTAGGCACATTAGTAATCTCTAAAGACATCATATTAAAAATGTTTTATATGTTCCAGAGATTGAGTGCATCTTGTTATCTGTAAAATGTATTGTTGATCATTTAAGCTGCATAGTATCCTTTGACAAAATTGGCTGCCATTTTCAGGATTTGGCTTTAGGTAAGGTGATTAGGAATGCCAAAGTATAGAATGAACTCTTCTACATCCAAGGATCACTCTCAAATAAACCTCGTGATGTGTTCTCTGTCATGTCTACAAAAGACATTAAATTGTGGCACTCTAGGTTAGACCACCCCAGTCTCACCTCTATACGTTTTTTTGTTTCCAAACATTAGTACTATATTTGTTTCATATTTTCATTGTGACTCTTGTCAATTTGCTAAACAAATTTGAAACTTATATCCTTCTCATTCTTATAAACCCTCACATCCATTTGATCTCATTCATAGTGATGTATGGGGTCCTTCTAAGGTTGCAACAAATTCAAAAGCTAGATGGTTTGTAACATTTATTGATGATCATACTCGTTTAACATGGGTTGCTTTAATGAAAGAAAAATCCGAGGTGTTCACACTTTTCAAAAATTTCTATAATTTTGTTCAAAATCATTTTCAAACCTCTATGAAAAATTCTTAGAAGTGACAATGGTCGGGAGTACTTGAACTCCAACTTCAAAAAAAAAAAATTGACTAAAAAAGGGATATATCACCAAACTTCTTGTGTTTATCTTCCCAACAGAATGGAGTGGTTGAAAGGAAGAATTGTCATCTCCTTGAGGTACCTAGGTTTATTGTGTTTAAAAGTAATGTTCCTAGTAGATTTTGGGGAGATGTTGTTCTTACCTCAACCTACTTAATTAATCGCATGCCTTCAAAAATATTGAACTTTCATACTCCTCTTCAAATATTTACAAAAACTTACCCAAATTCCCCACTT
The DNA here is from genome assembly GCA_025563575.1 of Acacia pycnantha. Taxonomy (NCBI): domain Eukaryota; kingdom Viridiplantae; phylum Streptophyta; class Magnoliopsida; order Fabales; family Fabaceae; genus Acacia; species Acacia pycnantha. The sequence goes on from JAMWYP010000044.1 coordinate 2,040,762, forward strand.
ATTAATTCTCTTTCTACACGGGTTTTTGGTTGTACAATTTTTTTTTTTACAGTGAAGGATGAGGTAAATTAGACGCACAAGATTTTAAATGTATTTTCTTGGGCTATACTTCAGGTCAAAAATGTTACTAGTGTTTTTGTCCAGTTACAAATAAATTTTGTCACTTTAAATGTGAAATTTGTTGAACATCAACCTTATTTCTCAAAACCACCCATTTAGGGGGATAGTATAAGTGAATGACTTGTTTATGAAATTGAACATAAACAGAAAAAAAAAAAAAAAAACTTGAGCATAATCAGCAATATAATGTTTCCTCATTTGGGCAACCTATTAATGGACTCCAAACACCACTACCACTACACATTCCAGATTCTTCACCTATTTCTTCTAATGAAAATCATTTTGATTCCTTTGGAAACAACTTTGAATCTAAAACCTCAGTACATAAAACTCTCAGAAATATATGCTAGCACAGTCCTTAAACAGTTGAACTCTAAACAACAAATCCTTTTGAGCCTCTTAACTTGATTTATGAATCTGAAACATATGAGACTAGGTTAGACGAACCTAATACAACCACAAAACAACAACATGATGAGGTAGATACAAGTTCCACACCTCAGCAGACTCATGATCCTATATTGGAGACAAGTTTTGAGGATCTATTTCCTATTTCCTTAAGGAAAGGGAAGAGAAATTGCAGTCAACATCCTATAGCTAGGTATGTCTCATACAACAAATTTTCACCACATATAAAAAAAAATTAAAAATTAAAAATTGGTTAATGTTGAGAAGGAAAGCATACCCAAAATTTTTGAGGAAGTTGTTTATGATTCGAAATGGAATTAGGTGATAGAGAAGAATTGAGAGCTCTACATAAGAATGAAACATGGAAAATCACTAATTTACCTAAAGGGAAATTCGTGGTTAGCAGCAAGTGGGTCTTTACTGTGAAATATAACCCTAATGGGAGTGTGAATAAGTACAAATCCCGACTAGTTGCTCAAGGTTTTACACAGACTTATGGCATTGATTATCAAGAGACTATTACTCCTACAACAAAACTTAACACTATAACGATTTTGCTATCCCTTGCAGCTAACTTAGAGTGGCCTCTCCATCAAATAAATGTGAAAAACGCCTTCTTAAATGGGGATCTTGAAGAAGAAGTATACATGGATGTGTCATTGGGGCTACGAAACTCAAAAAATTCCAATAAAGTGTGCAAGCTTTACAAGTTATTATATGGATTAAAGTAATAACCAAGAGCATGGTTTGAAAGATTTACTCGGGCTATCAAGGCTTGGTGTTGGTCAAATCCTCTTGTGGCAAGCAAACCAGTCGAACAAGTAATAAAGAGTAAGTAGAGTATCGTTCCACAAAAACTGTAACACTAATTATGCAGCCAATTTTCAATTGATGATGGTTATTTTGAGTGTTACTACTAATAAACAAAAATAAAATAATTGATTGGGAGTCAATTGAGAAAATAAAATTTAAAGTAGGCAGAGCTTAGTATTCATCTTAAGTCGCATTAATTCCCTAGTTCGCATCTAACACATTGCTATAACATTTTACTGCATAGCTTCCGCAATGCTACTGTAACGCTCCCATATATCTCCCGATCATTATCAGAGTTAATACACAGAGAGCGTGCAGATTGGTTGGACGAATGAGTAACTGATAAATTTTTAAACAAATTATAACTTGGTGGTAATTTAAAACTTAATCCCTCCGAAATAATTAAATATATACAATCATCCCAAATTTAAAACTTCAAAATTAAAACCTTATACATTATCCAAAAAAATATATACAAAACAAAAAGGAACTCACCCTGAGTCCAACAATCCTCTGCTACCGCCTATAGCACCACCTTCCCCTTCCATCTTGATCCACTACCTATACTTTTATTCAAGTTTGAGATTCACGAATGAATCTCAAAGTAACATGTTAACTTTTATGCAAGGTGTATAAGTATATGTAATAAATTAACTACCACAACAAGGAATACAACTGAACATACAAATAGCATTAAACATAGTTCAAAATCATAGTACTAGGAAGACATGCGCAAAACCTACCCGGTTCAGAATTCCATAGTATTTGAAAAGACAAAAGCAAAACCTACCTAGTTCATTACCTATCTCTCTGAGGAAACATATATACAAAACCTACTCAATTTTGAATTCCCCTACCGAGGAAAATATATGTAGAGCCTACCCGGCCCTGAGTCCTCAACACATAGGAAACCACAAGTGTGGAACCTACCCAGTCCCGAATTCCTTCGCACATTGTTGAATGGCCAACAACAAACTTACTATATGCAATCAAATATGTTTATAAAACACATTCCACAAATCATGACATTTAACTATACACAAATATACACACAAACATGGAATATTAGAGTTACTACTTGTGTGCATAGTAACCTTAACTGCGTCCAAGTAATTTGCGGTGTGAGCAGGCTTGGGAATTCCTATACAATTCAGCATAATTGGTTATTAATTAATCCATATATTAAAATATGATAAAGTACTCCTAATTATCATGTTTATTTCCCATATTTAACCTTTGATATATTAGAGTTTAATTTAATAATTAACTTGGTCAATTCCAGCCTTCTTCCTTGATTGTCCAGAAAAATAGAGTCACTTCAACCATTTTTAATTAATCTCACAAAAATCCTTTTTATGAGCTTCCAACTCTCACATGCTATATGACCTCTCTAATATCATGAAAAAATAATTTTATAGGTCAGAGTACATCACACCAATCCCAATTTTTAAGACTTTGCTCACTATCCAGTTTGGTTTCCAGAAACCTGTCTTATATTTAAAAATTCATATTCAATTTTTTAGAGCTCCAAAAATTTCCAATTTTATATCCAATTAAAGCTCTGACAACCCTCTATCAATCTGGAAAGTTTCAGGATTTTATGAAATACCAATTATTCCCAGTTTCCAAAAACATATAAGCTGTCTAGTGTGTTTTCCAGAAACATGTCCCAAGTTTAAAATTTTGTATCTCACTGATCAGAGCTTTAAAAATTACCAATTTTACATATAATTAAATCTTTGAGAGTCCTCTGTATGTTTGTACAATTTCAAAATTCTCTGGGCACTTTAACCATGACAAACACCACGTACAAGCTCTCTGCCTAGTTTTAGTTTCCAAAAAATAGGGTCATTTTGGACAATTTATTGCTCACGGACCAGAGCTAAAAAAAATACAAAATACCCACCATTTTAAATCTATGTGTGTCCTATACCATTCTGGAATTTGTAATAATTTGTAGAGGTATTTTACTTGGTCAAACCATACAGACAAGCTATTGACCTTCAGGTTCCCAAAACTAGCAATTTTTACTACTTTAAAGAGCTTGTTATTTTACGTTTGAAAGTCCCTTTAAAAATTCATTCACTAACATATTCCCACTCCATTTTCCATGAGGAACATGTTGGTGATCTTAGAGTTTGCAAATTCCAAGTATTTCTTTAAGTTCACCACAAATTACAAAATCTGGGTTTCCACCCGAAAGTTTCAAAAACTAGAAGAGGGAATGGATGTTCTTACCACTAGGCTTGCTATTGAGCTTGTGGTCACTATTACTACTTCAATACTTTGGCCAAGCCTTTGAAAACCACATGCATGTGAGTTTTCAACCATCCAAAATACCAAGTTTGAGTTCAAGTTTCTCACCTTGAACTTCTTGCTCTTCCTCTTATGCTACAAACCGTGGTTGATGTTGTTGATGATGATGAACCTGATCTATGTAGGAGGAGAGGAGGGTTTTGTCGTGAGCTTGATAGGATGCAAAGGGAGAGGTTTATGTTGGTCGAAGTTGTTTGAGCTTGAGAGGGAGAGAGGCTGAGATAGAGAATGAGAAAGGAGACAGTTTTTAGATATTATTTTTCTTGTTTTCTAAGTGTGAAATGCAACGGCCAAAAGAGAGTAAGAGGGTGAAGATCTGATTTTAGTGTGGTGTTGGCATGTGTATGTCATGCAAAAGGCCACATGTTAAGTTTAGTGAAGAGAAAATGCCAAGTGTCATGTTTATTGCATGTGTGTGACAAGTGTTACACATGCAAAGTGACATGTGTGTGTGGTGTATTAAGATGGCGCCATGTGTCCCTAGATAAGTTTGTATGTTGTCTCGGTTTACGTGTTTGGGTTCCAGTGTTGTTATCTCAGTTTACGTGCTCGGGTTCCCGTGTTGTTGTCTCGTTTTACGTGTTTAAATTCCAATGTTATTGTGTTGATTTGCGTGTGTGTGTGTTATGTATTTTGCACCAAGTGTCAAGCCTTGAGGAAGATTATGCTATGTGTCACCTTCTTACACCTAATGGCACCACGTGTCAATCCCTGATTCACGCCAAGTGTATATTTAGCTCTTCCTTTGGTGACACGTGTCCCAAAACAATTTCTTAATTACCAATTACTCCATATTAAGCGATAATGACTGGGCTTTCTTTGAATGTCCATATTACTTTTTCAGTCCTCATTGACCTGGGCCTAATGCCTTAGCCAGTTACAAAGCCTGATTGCCCTTTTTCTTTTTACCATTACTTTTGGGCCGAAAACCTTGGGCCTTCATAACAGGTCCACTTGGTTTTTCCTCCTCATTTATTTTGGACTACAGTCCATATACTTAAACCATATGGCCATCTTGACACGCTTTCCTGTGTAGGTGCTTTTATCGATATTCGTGTTGTTGAGGTTATTGTTGGAGTTGGTTGTTGTTGGGATTCGTGCTGAGATATTGTGATTGAGGTTTATGTTATGGTTTTGTTTTGTTGTTTCAATTTACGTGTTGCTTGTTTGGGTTTGTGGTTGTCTTGTTTCTTGTGTTTGAGTTTTGTTGTGAGTTTTCATTGTCGGTTTTGTTGCACGTTTTTCGAGGAGGTATTGTTTTGGTTATTTTTCAATGTTTGTTATCCAACTTCTCCCAAATAATCAATATTCAATAATAAATCATATCTCACAAGATATTCAACCTTGGCAAATATTATTGAATATTCTCAATCATACAAGATCTTTGGTAAAGCAAAAGCCAGTTCATTACAGCTACAGCAAAATGCCTATCGCAATGTTAGCCAGTTCATTACAGCTACAGCAAAATGCCTACAGCAAAAGCCAGGTCATCCAGGCACACTTAAAGACAGTGATTGAATAAAGCAAAATCCAAAAGATGCGGAGGATCGAAAGAAAGAATGGAAGAATCTCGCAGTATTTAAAGAAGGATCAATCAACTAACCGAATCTAAGATCCTGGACCCGATAGATTTGGAAAGCCCAACTAACTGGACGTGAAGCCAAGGAGACCTAACTATAAGAGGAAAGCACGGCAAAACCTAAAGTAGACGAAGAACCGCAAGAAAAAGTAGTAACTCAATTCCGATCCAACTGAAACTCAAGCGGAAGGAACAAGAGAGGAGACAAACGAGAGGACAAGAGATCAGACCAAGTTTTTCCTTGGAGTAAGACGGATCGTAGAAGACGTGGAGATGTCGCGTGGCAGGACACCTTCCACACCATCAACCTTTCGACAAGCTCCATGTTTTCCTTGTTATTTTTATTTTCATAATTTTGTTATGGGCTGTTCTACAATACTCTGTGTTATGTGTCCCTCATCAGTCATGAACTAAATTCTCTTTAGTTGAGTGAAGATGAATTCCTAAGTTTTAGAATGAACTCAGTTTGTTAGTTCTTCAAGTTAATAAATATAGTTTGTTTTAATAGTGTTTTATTTCATAACCGATTAGGGGACGCTAAGGGTTATCTCAGTGGTCTTTGATAGCTCGAAAGGAAGTCAGGACTAGACCTCGGTTAAACATTACTTGCTGGGCGAGCCCAAGCACAGCTCAACCTAAACTGTAAATGCCAGGAATGGATTTACCGCTCATAACTAGAAAACCTAGAGCTAATCAGATAGACTAGACTTGAAATCACCATAGGAATATGGGAGAATAGAGCGAGGACTGTATTTACATGATTGCAGAAGCTTCTATATGGGATAGTGGTGGGTTAACTAGATAACATTGTAAAAGGTGGTTATGTTGCAGCATTGCGGAAGCTGTGCAGCATGATTGCTATAGCAATGCGTTGTAGGAAAACTGGGGGATTGACATGACTTAAAATGAAATCAGAGCTCAGCCTACTTTTAAATTGATATATTCCTTCAACCTCCGACCATTATTTGTCTTCTGTCATTAGTAATAGTAAAATAAACCAAACCTAATACAACTTTTACATCACACATTTGTCTTTAGAAACAAGCATCATCTTTAGTATCAACAGTCTCTGTGGGACGATAACTCTACTTACTCTTTATTACTTGTTCGACTGGTTCACTTGCCATAAGGGAATTCGACCAACACACACACTGCTTAACAAAGGTCTAACCTTAACTCCTTTCCAGTAAGCTAAGACCACTGACCTTGCCTATTAGCGGCCAACCAACAGACAAGATGATATAACACAATTAGGCAAACTTAATTTATTTAATTAAGAACTAGAAAACTATATTCATACTACAACTTAAGAATTCATCCTCACTCAGCCAATGAAAATTTAGTTCATGACTGATGAGGAAATCAAAATCGAAATTCCAGAGAAACAATCCATGTAAAAATTAAAGAAGAAAAATAAGACAGAGAAGGTCGTCAACATATTCGATGGCATAGGGAACGTCCTGTCACGCAACGTCTCTATGTTTTCTACAGTTTCATCTAGTCCTCAGATACAGATCGGTCCTTTTGCAACTCTCTCAGGAAATTCTCGATTTCTCGACTTGAGTCGGGTCGTATCAAGATTTGGACTGTGTAGTCTCAACTCTTTTTGATCTCGACTCTTTGACTCTCAATTCTCAATTCTTGGCGATTCGACAACGACCCTAGATTTAGATGTCTTTTTCCTTTTATATATAGGTCCTTCCTACTGTACGTCTAGTGAGTTAGGCTTTCCAATTCTGTTAGGCTCGACTCCCAAGATTTAGTTGATTGATCCTTTCTTTAATTTCACGGGATTCTGTAGATCTTCTATTCGATTCTCTGTGTCTGTTATTTTCGTCTCTATGAAGTCAATCGTCGTGTTAACGTTCATCTTGATTACCTGTACTCAATTCCTAAAAAACTCTCGAGAAAAGGTTAGCATAGTCGTAGCGCATAACAACTCATCACTTATGATGCTACAACATTGTGATCGCGTTATGGTGCTAGTTCATAGAAGGGACACAAAATGTTGTAGCATTATATCAGCTTCGTTATGCGCTTTCATAATGTGATGAAATGCATCCTATTCTTCTGCCTACGTGCGAGATAGTATTAGAAATGCAACAACTTACTTCAAGTATCCTTTATTTCCATTTGTGCATGATTTCTTATATGTTTCAACAGATCAATCACATTCAAACTCAGTTTTACCATGCTAAGCAGTCATAACACATAGGAAAAATATAGCAGAAATATGACTTATCAAACTCTCCCACACTTATCTTTTTGCACTCCTAGGCAAAAACAAAGACAAAAAGTATGTAGCAAGGTAACCATGCAGCTTCATTCATGTCCTAAAAACTATGTATCCTATTGTCATCTTAAGTTTAATTTTTTCGTGTAAACAATCCCACTACCCAACACTTACCTGACGTTATATAGGGTGTTGCTCCAGCAAGAGTGTGTCCAGAAGCTCTCATATTAAGTGTTTGTTGCACTCTCACCTTGGGGGATTTATTTCACTAAGCTTTACTAGTCCAAACTTTTTATAGGCTTGTCAAAGTTCTAGAGTTTCTTCCTTACATCTAAGTCTACTTGCATCAAAAGGACTTTCTTGGGTTATAATGTTAGGGCATGGTTAAATGTGTTTAGAGGGTGAATAAAATGGAATTACTACAGCAGGATACCAGACAAACTTGCAGTGCAACATAACCATGATATTGTGCTCAACATTTCTTTTTATATTGTTGCATTGTGCTCTCAATTTTTTTTGTAAAGCAAGCATCATTTTATCACAGCATTTGTATTTGTGGTCAGTATGCTATAGCATTTCTTAAATCATCTTGTAAGTATACTTGTTTGTCGGTTCCTGTTGTAATAGTGTGCAAAGGTTCAAGGGGGTTGGCAATGAAAATGCGATATCAATGGCTTGTGTATAGGATTTTGGTTGCAAAATGAATGCCTTAATCATGCGCAAGTCTACTCGGATGCAAATTGTCTCAAACCTAAGAACTAGGACAGATAGTACTAAATCAAGCAAGCTTACTCAATGAATAAAAGAAAATTTAAGGCTCAAAATCCTTCCATGTGGCCTAAGTTTTGTGTTCTCCCTAAATTTGCTTTGCCCTATACATTGCTTAGCCTAGTGTTGTCAATTTTCCAAGTCTACATGGTTCACATTCCTTAAGGCAACTATAATCTACACAATTCTGCAGACATTTATTCTACTGCTAGATGGTTTCTCTCAGTTTAAAATCGGCCTACTTTGCAAAATGTTAATTGTTGGGATTCGGGTAAGTCATTCATCATGCATTCAACACAAATACCAGCACACACAAAAGAATAGACCTCCCCTACACTTAAATGGTGCAATGTTCCAATTGCAAGTGGACTGCAGCTCGAGAGAGAGGCATAACAGGACAAATAAGAGAGAGTGCGTGCAGTATGAGTTGGTATAAACAGAGCAAGAGGGATGCACAAAGGGAGAGTAGGGAAAGAAGAAGAGGCCAATGAGAAAGTGTGTGCAATGTGAGCATGTATGTTTGTTTGTTTGTTTTTTAGCCCCTGCTGCTAGTATGCAGGGGAATAGGTATAAAGAAATATCAATGTCAAACAAAAAGAAGGAAAAACAAGGTCAACAGAGAGGTATCGAAATAGAATGGGACAAGCCAGTGCTAGAGCGTAAGGATACTTATCTGCCACTCCGGCAGTGCTTTGTGGATGCAATGCCTTCATCATCCACGGCATTCTCCTGCGTTGTCTCTTCAGCAATTTCCTCCAACAAGCTTTGCCCTACCGTCGTTTGTGTGAACCAGATGCATCATGAGTAGGTGGTTCATCGTCCAACCCATTCTTCTTGAAAATATCTTCAGGGAATGATGGCAAGGGTGTATATTTGGGAACGTTGGCCTTGAGGTTGGTGGCCAAACAGCGATCACGGTTGGCAATGTATTGCCAGACCATCTGTTGCTAGAGAAGCAAGGTGGAGACTTTGAGGTGGAGACTGGAGTCTATATGAGGTGTTTAAGAGGGACCCGCTAAGGACTGACGGGTTCAGCTTTAGAAGCACTGCCCGGGGTCTTCTGGCTGGATAACCGCTGAATGGTGATCAACGAGATAGGGGCCGGAAGCTAGGGTCATTCCTCAATGGCATAAAAAAGGATGCCATTGTCACGGCAAAGCTTGGTGATAAGGGCGAGAACCATAGGTTGCATGTGGTGGTCTTCATAGCGACATAGAGCTCGTGGTAGATTATGGCGTCGATGTCTTTTCCTTCAATGATGCAATAGAGCAAAAATGCCTTATTCCAAGAAATGTTCTGAGTATGCAGCTTCGGCAGAAGGCGATAGCGGAGAAAATAGAACCAAACCCTAGCTTCAGGAAGGAATAGGAACCTTCCTTCGAGGTGTGCCACTGTTGGTCAAAATCCTCTTGTGGCAAACGAACCAGTCGAACAAGTAATAAAGAGTAAGTAGAGTTATCATCCCACAAAGACTGTTAATACCAATTATTTAGTCGGTTTCCTTGTGAAAGTTGTATGATTGGAATAGAGTTATTGTTTATTTATCTATTACTGCTAGCAAATAAAAGTAAACAAATAATCAGAAGTTTGGTTGAGAGATATCATATTAAAAATAAGCAGAGCTCAGATTTCATCCTAAGTTGCATCAATCCCCCAGTTTGCATGTGACGCATTTGTTGGAAATTATGCCCTAGGGGCAAGTCATTGTACTTTAAACGTTTTTGTTATTTGAAATATTTCTCCATTTAGTTATCATATCATTTGCATGTTTATAGTGATAACTGTATCCTTGGATGTATCTTATAGATTATCCTAAATGTCCCTAGTCGATCATCTACTCGGGAGCGAATATGAAATAAGACCAGTATGACTTTGATGAGGTATGGAGATACGAATCAAAGTCATAGGTACTTGTAAGAGTACAAGGTGCTGGACCGACCCACTATGAGAAAGCTGCATGGATTAAGTCATAAGCTTTTCTCATGTATAACCGCGTCACAATGCCCTTTGACCTGAGATCATCATGGATTCCTACATGATGAGTCGCTGATCTTTGACTTAGTCAAAAGTCACCTTTGACCGGGTGATGATAAAGGCTTGGATCGGGATCAATGGTTTTCATGCAGAGGAATGTGAATGGTCAAGATGGAATTTGTCCCTCACATTTGTAGAGAGATAATAATGGGCCCCTCGATGAGTGAGTCTGAGAAATGTATGGCCATACTACGCTGGAAAAGAGTTTCCATTTCAATTGTTAGACTACTCAAAAATTGAGAAAGTAATGGTCAAGAACAGGAAGTTGACATTATCCATGCCTCATCCTTGACCAAATTATCGCGTGACAAAAGGGACGTGGCCTGGTTGTACGATACGATTGTATCGTATCATCGATTCCCATATGAATTGGGTAGTCGCAATGTCTTGTTAGAGGCCGCTTGCGACTTGTGGGTTGATACAATATTGGCCCGCTGCCAATCTCATGTGGGCCTGTAGGGTCGCACACAAGAATAACCCAACACGAGTAAAAGTGTCCAGATTCATTGAATCTTATATATGTCTAAGATTTAATGAATAATGTATTTAATCTAGGATGGATATATATATATATATATATATATATATATATATATATATATATATATATATATATATATATATATATATATATATATATATATATATATATTAAATTTGAAAATAATAATGATATTATTTATAGAAAATAATATTTTTATAATGTATTAAATTTATTTGATAAATTAAATAACTATAATAAATTGAGATATTGTATCTCAGATTTAATTTTCGAATAAAGATGTAGTATCTCAAATTTAATTAAATTGAGATATAGTATCTCATATTTAATTAAATGGAAAGATATCATATCTCAGATTTAATTTATAGAAATAAATCAAATCAACAGGCTTTTGATTCGGATTAAATAAATAGATTAGATTAGATCTGTTGGACAGATTTAATTAATGCTATTTAAATCTAAAATTCGAATTCAATATCAATTGAGATTAATCTTAAATATTTTAATACGACCCAATTAGGATTTTAGAAGCTTTATAAAAGATATTGATCTAGTCGTATTAGAATGAGGAACTGCCGCGAAAAAACCTAGAGAGAAAAGAGGTGAGGCGCAAAGTAAGAAGGCGCTAGCACGCTGCCTACGTGTTGGAGAGCTGTTCGGTGTGGATACCGGTAGAGGGAGTGGATTCGTAGAGTCGGCTCTTAGAAATTGATCGAGCAAGAAGGTGTTAGCCCACGTGTTCGAGAAAGGACGCATACAAGCTCATATAGGTACAGTTTCTCTAACGAACCTTGATTTAAACGCCGTTGATAGATCCTCTCTATGGGATTCGTAAAATTTTAATGGATGAGAATCCTCCCGCTACGTGTACGGATCACAACAGCATTGCTACATCATTTTTCTGCACAGCTTTTGCAACTCTACACCAAAATACCTATCGCAACGTTATTCATTTAACCCACCACTAATCTATACAGAAGCGTCCGCATACTATATGTACACTCCTTGCTCTACTTCTCTCATATTCCTATGAGGATTTTCTAGTTTAGAGTGTCAGTTTAACCTAGGTTTATTAGCTATGTGAAGTAGACCCATTTCTGTAGCCTACAATTTAGATCGAGCACTGCACAGGCTTGCCTAGCATACACTATTCAACAGAGGTCTAACCTCGACTCCCTTCCAGTAAGTCAATGCCACTTATCTAGCCTCTTAGCAGCCAACTAACAAACAAGACATTAAATCACAATTGAACAAACTGAATTTATTGAATTAAAAACTTAGTAAACTGGGTTCATTCTATGACTTAGAAATCCATCCTTACTTAGCTGACGAAAATTATTTCATGATTGATGAGGGAAACAAAATACAGATTGCGGCAAAACAGCCCATGGAAAGATTAAAGAAAGAAAGTAAAAATCGAGAAGCTCGTAGGAGTGATCGACGACATGGGAAACATCCTGTCACACGACGTCTCTACGTTTTCTACAGCCTCATCTAACTTCAGGAATGGATTGAGTCTTTTCTGCAGCTCTACGTGAGTCAAGTCGGATTGGATTTATACTGATTCTCTTACTCTTCACGACTTCGACGACGTTTTTAGATTTAGCCGTACTTTCCTCTTATAGCCAGGTCTTTGCATCGTACGTCCAGTGAGCTGGGCTTTCCAAATTTGTTAGGCCCGACTCCCAAGATTCGGTTGATTGATGCTCTTTAATTTTGTAGGATTATGCAAATATTCTACTCAATTCTCCTCAACTTCTATTTCCGTCTTCGTCAATTCAACCGCCATCTAAACGTCCAACTTGATGACATGTATTTAATTCCTGAAAAACCCTCAAGGAAATATTATCGTAAAGTAGCGCATAACTCCACATTACTTACGATGCTACAACATTGTGGTTTCATTGTCTTGCTAGCACAAAATAAAGATATCCTATATTGTAGCATTATATCAGCTTTGTTATGCATTTTCACAACAAATCAAAATGTAGCCCTTTTCTTCTGCACATATGTAAGATAATATGGAAAATGCAATAATTCACTAAATCTATCCACTATTTCCGTATGTGAATGAATTCCAACATATTTTATCAAATAGAACAAAATTAAGCTCAGAATCACCATACAAAACAGTCATAACACATAGCGAATACATGGCAGAAATATGACCCATTAGCTACTCAAAACCTGGTACACAAAGTCTAGAAATAACTTGGTCGCGCAGCTCCGAGTCATCTCCCTTTTGGAGCAAAGCAAAGTACTCATCGTCGACCGCTTCTAATTTGTAGATTTCATGAATATCCTTCAGTGTTGTAGAGACTGACTCTCCACAAACAGTGATGAAATATGGGCAGCCCCTAGAGTAGTTAGCACAAAATTCATAGACCAGGGGGTAACGACCTCAACGAGACTGAGGCAGAACTTCTCCCACTTACAGGCACAAATCACTCGCATCACATATTCAGGGTAAGCACCCTGATTGAGTAGCTCTGCATCAAATCCGCGTTTCAGGACCAAGGATTTGTCAGTTTGTAGGGTCTAAAACGCAATTTGGCTTCTCAGGTGACAAATGTGGTATAACTGGCCTTAATGGCAGAAGTTTTGTGACAAACTCTTTTTGCACGCACCATTGTCAAATTCGAGCGATCAGGAAAGACGGGCATAATACATAGGGGATTGTGCTAAGGATTTCGAGTGTCTTGAGTTTAGCGGGGGGAGCGATTGCGGAATGGGTTTGGTCTTTATATGGAGAACGGAGACGGGTGATTAGGGTTACGAAAGGTGAGAAGACAGGATTAGAGAGGGTGAAGTTTAGGTGATTTGGAGAGTTGAGTGGAGGATGTGGATATTGGAAGTTTCATCGTTAGGGGGATTGGAGAGATAGTGTGTAGGGCAGTGGAGTTATGGCAAGCAATTTTGGGGGGCATAATGGGTAGTTAGAGAAAGTGTGGTGTGTGTTGGGAAGTGAACTGGAGGGAAAAATTGGACTTTTGGGCGATTCCTGTGTCCACCACCTGATGTAGGCCGTGGCAGCAATTTATCCAAATTGCCCCCGGTTGGGAGGTATCTCATAAAGCCCGCTAATTCAACTTAGCCAATTGCATATACTACTACAACAAGTCATTGCTATAGCAAACCACCTCTGTTTCTTATGGCATCGCTCTTCTAGTGTTCACAACCCCATGTATTCACACCTTGCTACAGAGTCCACTCTTTTTCAAGATCTGCACTTGACACAACCTATTCCCTACTTATCCCATGGTACTATTCTCTTGATTTGCTTTAGACTAAATTACCAAATGAAGAAGAATCAAACAAGAAAACTAGGCTGCCTCCCAATAGCATTGGGTTTTGAGTCTTCAACCTGACTCTTCCATGGTAATTAGTTTGGGTACTGAAGAAGGGTAATGGTTGCCCCCTTATTCTCATTTCCATCCCAACATATTCAAAACTTCAAGTCATTCGGTGACTTCCATATTAGCATTTGTTGGTTTGTTCTTGGTAATGCATCCTTGCTCGAGCCATGGTGATAGGATAAGTTCTAGACTTCGACTGGGCTAGATCAGTGTTAACATCATTCACAATTGTAAGGGCGGAGCATTCCTCTCCATCATCTAGATACTGTACGGCCCTTGGGACTTTGAAAGTTACATGCTTACCATCAACTCTCATCATAAGCTCTCCTTTTTCAACATCAATTAATGTTCTGGCGATGTCAGAATAGCATATTGATATGCGTTTACATGGTAATAAGAAACAGAGCAGTACTAATACTGCTGAAAAGTAATATAGGAAAAAAAATTGTAAACTGAAAAAAAAAATTATTATTTTAATTCTTTTGAAAAAAAGGTAAACCCCTGCTCTTCCTTATAAATACCCTCTTCTACTTTTTAACCCCTCCCAGCCGTCACTTCTCACTGTTGCAGGTATCTCTCTCTTTTCTTCTTCTAGTTCGGCATGTTCACTTGTTTCTATCTTGGGGGGGAATTCTTACTTTTCATATTTCCTCCTTTCATGACTTCCTATCTTGTCTTATTTTGAATGCCTTGTCTTATCTTTTGCTTCCCCAAATCATCACCGCACTGTTTCCACCAAACCACATATACATGGCTCCAAATTTAATTCATCTCTCCTACCCACTTCTTGTCTTCGTTTTTGGTGTGGGTATCTTTTATAGGTACTCAGTCTCTCATATTTCATTTCAACTAGTTTATTGATATTTTAAAGGGTTAAATAGTAAATTTATCTAGGAAATTTTTGCTGAAGAATAATATTATCCTTAAAGTTTTTCTTGTCTCAATATTGCTTGAAAGTTTCAAAATATAGTAATGTTGTTCATTTCAGTTAAAAAGTTAACGGTCAACATCAATTTTTTGACAGTCAATTATTGTTTTTTAACGGAATAGAGCAAAATAGCTACGTTTTGAAACTTCCGGGTAACATTGAGACAAGAAAAACTTTTAGGGCAACATTGTTCTTTGGCCAATACTTCCAAAACAGATTTACTATTTAACCCTCCTTTAAAAACTAATTTCTTTTTCCATGAGTAGTATTGTACGCGAGGGTGTTGTGCCTCTATGTGTGTGTGTTTTTTCCCCTTTTCTCCCACCTCATGACCCAAATCATGTTTTCGCCATTCTCTCTGGGTGTGTACATCTCAGTGTATATATAAGTGTGTGTGTATTTATTTATTTGCTCTCATGCTGTTTTGTCCTTCCTTCTTTAGTGTAAGTTTGTAGATCTGCATATTAGAACTCATTTCTTATTTTCTATTTCACTTCCAGCCATAAAGTTTCATGTATATACATATTTATTACATCCCTTCAATCCACTCAATATTTTATCTCTACTCTATTTCGCTTCATGCGCGTCCTTCCAAGCTTTTATATATACATATATATATATATATATATATATATATATATATATATATATATATATATATATATATTGGGGCGGACCTAGAAAATTACATAAGGGGGGGCACAATTGGTTTTTTTAAGAAAAGTTTTAAATGCATTAAAAAAATAAAAGAATATAAACAAGAAAAGAAAATAATATCAAAAAAATAATCATGAAATCAATTGAATACTGATGATGTAATAAAAGAGGTAATTATTTTACAAACTTGTCATTTAGAAAAGTAAGGCTAAGTGTTGTTATAAATGCACCTACATAAATTACAATGAATGGTGGGTACTCAATAAGTTCAAGTACATATATTTTAATAACAAAAGTATATTACAATAAAAATAATTACAATGTCATCCTTCTAGGCCTTATTTTTTGGAATTTCATCATAATTATCTTATTATCAATGCTATAAAATACATCTTTTTCAATATAAGCCACTAAACAATCATTCAACTATTCATCTTCATCCGATTACAAAGTGCAGTCTTGATGTATTAAGGGTGGACACTTAATTTAAGGGTGAACAATCATTCAAACATATATTAATTTTTTTTTAATAAAAAAAACTCCAAATCCAAGGGGGGGCACTTGCCCCCCAAGTCTAATAGGTAGATCCGCCACTGTATATATATATATAGACACACACATACATATAAGACCCACGCCATTTTTATTCATTAATGCTAGTGTGAGAGCTTATGTTTACATCTATTATACACACATACCCTATTCATGGGCCCACATTCACTGATTGTTCTTTCTTCATTTCAGTCACCACATTGAGCATTTCAAAAGGATACATATTTACAATACTTTCCTCTCTTCTTTTTTCTTTTTTTTTCCCCTGGTACCAAGCCTTTTATGTCATTTTTAATGCGGGTTCACATAAACATACAGGTCCTTTTTGTTCAATTATAGCTATATTTTTATATTTACTTTCAGATACATCCGGAATTTATAAAAAGAAAACATAGTTAATTCCTATGGTGTAGCCTTAGAATAACTTTGGAGTAGTTTGGGTCAAATATTGATAGATGTTTATAATTGTGACCTTGTAGATTCTCTTTGAGAGCTTTAGAATGGCTCTTTGTGTGATTACCTGTGAATTAGAGAAAAGCAGGTAACTCTAAATTCTTTCATATACTTGTGAATTGTGTATGATTGTGAATTACTATCTTTTATATTAAAAAAATAGACTGAATTATATGTATATGTATTATAAATTCTCAAGTAAGTAATGTTACAAGTAAATTTCTTTGTAACTCACTTTATTCACATAGTTAATAATTTAATTATAATTAATATATTTTTGGATTATTGTTTCCTTTTAGGCATGTGTGAATATGTGAAGATAGCATGATTTGTTGTACTTTATCTTTTAATATTAATTGGTGATTGAATATAATTATCATGGTGGTTGCATTTGTTATAGGTTGGAGTAAAGATAAATTTGTATGATGAGATCTTTTACCACATGGTATGTCATCACTTGGTGCATAGTGTGTGGCATTTGCCAGGGCCCCTTCTTCCATGTTTTCCTTTGGTCAGGATTGTATTGGAGTTGTGAAACATGTGACATCTCCTTAGTTATATTCTTTTAAAGAGTGGAGCCATAATCCAGATTTAAGTTCTTCACCTTAGGCTGGGTGTATTTTAAGAACTGGTGAGTTTGAGAGAATCCAATAAAATAGATGAGTTTCTATTGGATTATATATTAGCATATGGCTCCAGTCAGCGGTATAAGGATGGGAGTGGATATAAGAGTGGTTGCATCTAGCATATTGCATAATTATATATTACATGTTGTGATGAAAATATATATTATTGACGTAATGATGATTAAATTTGTAATTGTTTTGAATGAGGATATAGTACATATGCAAATATATATGTAATCAGTTCTTTATTTTAAATCATATGTGCTTTGCTTGTATATAGTAGAAACTTTCAGTAGTTACTGAGACGTGGAATCTCATCCCTTATATTTACATTTTCCAAGTGATTGTTCTAGTAGGAAGTAAATGAAGACACCTATGGAGTGAGCCTTAAAGGCTCTCTTGTGCTCCTAGAGCACATGTTATGTTGCTTTTTTTATTTGACATAACCCTAAGACTTCCACAATTTATCTTTACTTATTAAAATGTTTTGAGGATTCAATTTGACACTACTGTGAGTTTTATTTGAACTAATTTCGATGATTTGGATGTTGAACATTTTTATTGACGACTTTTGAAATACTTTGGTTAAGTATTTGGTTGTTTGGTTTGGGGTGTTACAATATTGGCTTCCAAATTCCCATATTCAATTGCAAGTGGTTAACAATAGTGATGTCTTGAGAATTGATGACTTAGATTGATACAATTGAATTTGAATAAGTAAGAGTACAAAGATAAGCCTTTTATTTTAGCTTCTCAGGCTAACCAAGTGTTATACGGCTGTGATCCTTCTAAATATAGATGGTCTATCATTTTGTTGACAAATAAAGTAAATGATGAGGAGATAGGTTATAGTGATGATGTAGTTAATGATGATCCATTAAATAAGACACCAATTAAAACATCAAATTTTGATGAAGAAGATGCTTTGTATGTCAGGTACGATCACAATAAAGACATTTAGATTTCGAAGAGGGAAACATTATTGCTTAACAAAAAGAGAAAAATTCAAGCTAAGAAGATTAACTAACAAAAAGCTAAAACTAGGAAACAAAAACAAGACACTCAATTGCAATCGTTTTGGTTATTGCTTTTGTTTTAATTTTCTATTGCTGGTTAAATTCGTGCGTTGATACTCGATATTTTTTTCTTGCTTCTATTTTAATTTGTTGGTTATGGTTTCTGTTTTGACTGTGCATTTTGGTCCTTTCTTCTGTTTTTCTGATGCTGGTTTAATTTTTATGTTTTGATTGTGTATTGTTGTTTCTTTTTGTGTGTGTATATGAATCAAGGGGGAAACTGAAAGCAGAACCCCCTATTTACGGCCTTACTAATCCTCAATATTTAACGGGTGCTTATTAGAACCATTATTTATGTTACTAAATAAATCACAGTTCAAAACTGCTATGTAAGTGTGCTAAGAATATATAACATCACCATACATAACGGTTTGCAAACATGATGCATAGTCAAAAATAACATTGATGAGAGCCATTTTCAATTGTAGTGATTGTTCAATTTGAGGATAATGAGCCATATATTTTTGAGATGCACACATCAAGTTTATTATTTGGAAGACAAGAAACATAAAGATTGAAATATGGTTGTCCATCTTAAGCTTTAAGACCTTTATAACATGGATGGTGGTGACAGCGGCGGACCCACATTGGGGCCAGTGTGGGCAAGTGCAGACACTAAACTTTTGATAATATATATATATATTGAAGGAATCCTACATCAACTTGCCTAGATGGCCTAGTTGGTTAAAAGTCTACATAGTTAATTGGTAAAGTGACCCCTGTTCGATTCCTTCAGGTCCCAGGTTTCGAACCTGGGACATATGGGTGCGCTGCACCCTAAGAGGATGCAGTATACCAGTTGAGCTATGCAACCTTTCATTGAGGGGAGACGCAAAAAAATTTAAAAAGACACCTTTCATTTAGTTTACTTATCCATAATTTATTGATTACAAATACGGTCTTTTCATCCTTTGGATGTTAATTTAGTTGACTCTTGATTATTATTTTTCTATGTTAAGTTGAAGTTTTTTTTCTTTTATTGTTTATATTCTTTTGTTTTTTAATGTGTTTAAAACTTTCCTAAAAAAAATTCGAGGGCGCTGTCCTCGAGTCCCATCACTAATTGTGCACCCACAAACCTAAAATCCTGGGTCCGCTACTGTGTGGTGATGACATCACCATCAAAAGTGACCCGTTGTAACACCCTCTCTATTTTAACATACTCTCAGTATGCTATCAAAAAAAAAAAATTACTCTCAGTAATGTGAGATTTCAA
Organism: Acacia pycnantha; assembly: GCA_025563575.1. Classification (NCBI taxonomy): domain Eukaryota; kingdom Viridiplantae; phylum Streptophyta; class Magnoliopsida; order Fabales; family Fabaceae; genus Acacia; species Acacia pycnantha. The sequence goes on from JAMWYP010000044.1 coordinate 2,060,399, forward strand.
AAAATATTTGTGGATAACCTCAATAGAAATGGAATTGACTCCCTTCGAGGTTATCAAAGTTAACAAAGTGTGACGTCACTCATTTCGAATTTCTTAACCATGATAGAAAAGAATGGACGAGCAAGTAGCATATCAATTAAAATAGTTCACAAAGTCACATGAAAAGAAACGTAATAAACATATAAATGTGATAAACACAATAACAATAGGAGCTCCGCTCCAGACCTTCGGCCACAGTTCAAAGAATATCAGTCAAATCAAGCCTTATCATTAATGATAACATAAAGGTGCTTTAGGTCCAAAAACTAAATAAAACAATGGGTGATATAGAAATCTGTCTTGGAAGTATAGGTTCAGGAGTAATATTACCTTGAAAGTTTTTCTTATCTCAATGTTGCCCCAAAAATTTCAAAACGTAGTAATATTGCCCTATTCCATTAAAAAATTAATGTTGACAGTCAAAAAATTAGCGTTAACAGTTAACTTTTTAACGAAAAATGGGCAACATTGCTACATTTTGAAACTTCCGGATAACATTGAAATAAGAAAAACTTCTAGAGTAATATTACTTCTCAGAGAAAACTTTCAAGAGAAATTTGTTACTTAACCTAAAAACAAATAACAACTTAGGACCCGTTTGTTACAAAGAAAGCTTGAGGAAAAAAAGGGAATATCCCAATCTTCCCATGGATTTTGGGTGTTTGTTAGAAAGAAAGTCCAGTCAGCAACTCACTGGAAGTACTAATCTTCCCTTATTTGAGGGAAGATGCTTTCCATCCGAAAATGGAAGAAAAGCTGCCATCTTCCCAGGAAAGTGGTTTTTTGACAGATTTACCCCTGAAATTCAAATTTGGCGGGAAGTTCGAACTTGGCGGGAAAGTTCAAACTTCGCGGGAAAATTCAAATTTGGCAAATTTTTTTTTTTTCAGGAGTTCGAACTTAACAATAATATATTTTTTTAAAATATATTTTAGCAAAAAAAATATTTTTATTTTTTATTTTGAATTAATTTCTTTTGAGGGTAAAATAGACATTTCCTAATTTTTTACCAACTTTCCCTCTTCATTTTCTTCCTACCAAACAACTCAAGCCATCTTCCCTCATCTTTCAAATCTTCATTTCCTTTCCTTTCCCTCCTCTAAAGTTCCTTTCCCTCCCCACCAATTCTTTGTAACAAACGGGTCCTTAGGCCTCTCCAGCCGTCCACTAGTGAACTCTGACGAAACGATAAAATAAAGTCTGAAATCAACATAATGGGATAAGATGCAGTCCATTGAGGTGGCAATAAAAGTAACTAACTAAAGTACTAAACCATGGGCTACTAGTCACAGCAGCCTCAAGCATCAGGTGTCTTCCAGCCGCGCCTTCCCTCGAGCTCTCAAGTGAAAAAGATTGAGAGTAACAAAGTGAGACCAATGTCTCAATAACATAACATCAACCCACCTTACCTACCAAAACTACCCGTGGGGTACCAGGTGAGACTATCAAGCAAAAATGCAAGTAAGAGATGATAACAAATAATGTATATAGCAGCAATGAACAATTATCACAGTATATCATGTTGCATCACAAGCTAGTACACATCAATCATTATTTTTTTTTGGGTAAAGGAGCAAAAATACACATGTGCTTTACCTCCGAAAGCGTCCAGCACCATATGCTTTTTTTGGGAGCAAAAATACACACGTGGTTACCATTTTGAAGCAAAAGTCACATCTCACCGTTATGTTACTGTTCACCGTGATGACAGAGAAAGAGCTGAAGTGAACAGTAGCATAACGGTGGGATGTGGTTTTTGCTCCAAAATGATAACCACATGTGTATTTTTGCTCCCAAAAAAAGCATATGGTGTTGGGCGCTCCCAGGGGTAATTAAAATAAATTGGAAACGGGACCAGTAAATGTCGTCCACCCATGATCTACAGCTTTGACAATTTTCTCCCATTTCATCCGACCCCGATCGCGCAGGGCAAGGATCGGCCTTGAGACTTGAGAGTCGAAGCCGCTGGGGAGCTCCAGTAACTCACTAGTCACTACCTAAGCTGAAAAATCACCAAGCTCTTTTTATACAGTGCATAATTATCTTCCCGACCGTCGTACGGGTTTTATTTGAAAAATCTCTCAGTCTTAAAAATATAGGCCCAAAATTCCAAGGCATTTGCGGCACTTGATAATGCAACTCTCTTTTGATTCTACATTGATGTATGCCAGTAGCATTGATTAAATCAAAAAAGTTGGTACTTAAATATGTTTAGACCCCTCGTCCTTGGGTTCAATTGGCGAAGGGATCGGACTTCCTCACTTTAAGGGAGGGGGTTCGATCCCTACGTTGGTCAAGGCGCTGGGGGAGGCATCTTAGGGGTCTAGGAAGCAGTAGAAACGCTAGTAGAGGTGGAGGCATATGTACTCTCTGTCCCGTATGCCCTGTGGACTGGGTTCCAAGCGCCCTGCCCTTGGATTGTGGGTGAGCCCAACCCCTTTCCTAAAATTTTTTAATCAAAAAAAATATGTTTAGAATTTATCACTTTTCTCATTTATCTTTCTTTTCTTTTCTTTTTTAATGGTCATACTCTTATTTAACGAATAAAATAAATGTAAAAGATTTAGTTTTATTAGCTGATTAGGGCAGCTCTCTTATAAATGGACAGCCATCGTCACATTATGCGTACTTCATAATTAATAACAATGTAAAAGTAATAATAGATCATTCCTTGGTTTTTCTTACCTCAAGATCATTCAATGCATGTTACTATTATGTTATAACTATTTTTTATAAATATTAGAGCTTAGGAGTGTTGTAATAATAAATCGTTCTACTGTTATAACTTATCAATAAAATTCGTCAAAATATTTGTTAGATGTATAAAATAAAATATCATTGACCCTCTCCACTAATAATTTATATGATTAGCTTCCTAAGCAAAATTTGCAATAATGTTTCCACGCATGTTACTATTCTGTTATAAGTATTCTTATAAATATTAGAGCTTAGGTATGTTGTATTAATAAATTCTTTCATCTAAGTCCTTTGGAGGTGGGGAAATGTAAGCAAAAAAAAAAAAAGTGAACCTTCAAAAAAAAACAAATGTTAGAATTAAGATTCAGTAATTATCTCATAATATAGGGTTTAAATTCATGGTTGTTAGTTGTAATTATTTTATATATCCATTGCATTTGTATTTTTAGGGTTGTCTATATTATTTATATTGCATAATATAGCTTTTAGATATAATAATGTCCAACATGATTTCTGTGAAACAAAATAAATCATCCATTTAAAAAAAAAAAAAGCCCACTTTTTAGATCGTGTATGAAATTACCTGGTCTAAAGAGTGGACATTTTTTTCATAAATTAAAACTTTTAACACTGGTCATCTAACCAACCTGCCTGAACAAGTAACTTTTAAAACTAGTCATAGGTCCAGTCTTAATAAGAACAGATTTTTTAACACTACTACAAAAAGGGGTTACTACTTCCCTAAAAGACGTCTTTATTTTAAAAAGGGAAAGAAAAAGTATATGCGGTGGCATTCTTATAATTATGTTCTTGAATTCTGAGCATTCGGCATCCCAAAATATATTTTAGGACACCTAAAATTAATTTAGGTGTTCCAAAAAACTTTCAGGACGCCTAAAATTAATTGTTTGGCGCCATTTTGGGAATTTTTTTGGTGCGGTAGGAGATTTTTAGCATCCCAAATTAATTTTGGGATGCCTAAAAGGTAATTTTCTAGAATTTAGGCGTCCTAAAGAATTTTCAAGACGCCTAAAAGGTTTTTATTTTTGCGCTAGCTATTTTTTGGAAATTTTTTGGCGTCCTGTATAATATTAAAGACGCCTAAAAGAGAATTTTTGGTGTCCTTAACATTTTTCAAGACGCCAAAATGCCTTAATACTCCTACGTATTGTTAAGGCTCTCACACTTCCAGTCGATCGAACGAGAAATCCTCCCAAACGCTCTACTTCAGTCGAATTCCCGAAATCCTCCCTCACTTGTGCGCGTGCCTCCGTCTCCCCTCTTCCATCATCTTCCTCAAAGAGAAATTCCCGGCTGCAAGCTCTACCATTCCCCCATCTCGGTAACCGCTCCGTCTCTTACTTCGAACTTGTGTTGTTTTTCTCAATTGCTCTACATAATGTTTCGGTTCTTGTGCTATGCAACTTTGTTCATGTACTCCACAAGCTTCTAAACCTCAAAAGCCAGGCACCAAATCTCTTTGGTCTGTGTCTCTCAGGTATATATTGCTCTCTGTGCTTTTTCCCACTTCGGTTTTTGGTTCATTTACTGTTTCTTGACGCTAGGTTGGACTGGTTTATCATGTTGTTCCTACTTTCCTGCCGATGGGTTTTGTTCTGAAATAGAAGGTTAAAAGATTTGTTAAATGGACAATCTTTTTTCCGTTTGATTGAGTCTTCGTCTCTCAAAATCATGGTTTGTGCTCATTAATTAATTTTGTATCTCTCACTCTGAGTTTGGAAAACCTAACATGCAACTTGACTTCCCTTTTTCAATTTACAACTAGTTCCTTTTTCAATTTTGTATCTCTTTCACTCTAAGTTTGAAAAAGTTAAAGCTCAGTGAAGTTCAGTGTTGTAGAAATCAGAGAGAGAAAGATAGAGAAAATATATTCTCAAATGGATGTGTTTATTCATATGCTCAATAGGATATTTATACACAAGAGAGAAGACAAGAGAGTAATGACTCATTATGATGATTGATTCCCTAATCACTCATAATTCCTATAATCCCTGATTATATGCGATACTCATTAATTATGATATATTTGCACTGATATATTTCCTAACACTCCCCCTCAAGTTGGAGCATAGATGTTAATCATGCTCAACTTGTTACAAGAAAACATAATATAAATAAATCCAAACAAAATTATTTCCTTCCTAAGAACCTCTTCACCCAATTTTCACACACTCCCCCTCAAACTAAAAGCAACTTGAATGGGAGCAGCCATATTTAATCACCAATAATTTGCTTCTTCATGAGATCTTGAAGTAAACAACAAACATTACCAAATAGTACTCCAAACGTCTCACTAGAAACCAAACATCAAATGGCCTCACTAGAGACCAAACAATACTCCAAATGTCTCACTAGAAACCAAACATCAAATGGTCTCACCAAGGACCAAACGATACTCCAAATGTCTCACCAGAGACCAAACAATCCTCCAAACGTCTCACCAGAGACCAAACACCTCACCAGAGGCAAGACAACGAACGAGTCACACAAGGACCACCAAACTGTCTCACCTGAGACAAACACCTCACTGGAGGCAAAGCAACGAACGGGCCACACAAGGACCACCAAACTGTCTCACCTGAGACAAACACCTCATTGGAGGCAAAGCAACGAACGGGCCAACGAAATGACCCAACCACAAACTTGGCATTCAAGACAAAAGAACACTTCACGAACGTGCTGGAAAACGTAACAAACGAAGAAACCAGCCACTAGAGACAAGTGAACGTGCACGAAACAAAATGCCGACTGTGTTGAAATAGTAGAAACAACTAAATCCAGTCTTACAACGCAACCTTCGAAGCAAAGAACGGGCCTATACATACCGGGAATGAAGGCTCGACGTCAGAGAATGAAACACGACCAGAAAATGGTTACAACAACCAAATCAGGTATCAATAACCTCTTTAAATACAACAGAAACCTCTTTAGTCACCACAGAACAATCTCACCCGAGATTACAACACCAAACTGAGGCTTCACGATTCGCAACAACAAACGCCACAGTAGTAACCAAATAGAAGCAACAGTCACCCCAGTGACCAAATAACACTTCCACAACCTAAAAGCAAATAACCACTGAACCAGAAGTAGATTTATGAAACGGCACTGGAACGAAGACAAAACACCCAAAGGACAAGGTAATCACTGAAGCACCCAAAGAAACAGAACCAAACAACAGAGGAATCGACAAACACTTTCTCTCTCCCCCTGTGAACAGTGACGAGTAATGTCATTGTTCACGAACCAGCAACACGGATAGAACCAAAAACCAGCAAATCGACCGAAACCCAGCAAAACAACGAAACTCAATCGCCAAACGCAGTCTTCTAAACACGAAACCGGCCTAGTCTTACCGGAAAAGAAGATCCGACACCGGCTAAGGAGCCAAACCAGAAACAGAGATGACACGAACACACACACTGGAAATTCACAAGTTAGCCGAAATCTGGAAACGTGCGCCGGAAATTGAAAATCTTGCAGGAAGTGAGAACCTCACAGAAAAGAAACCTCACCAACACACACACTCTGTCTAGCCACTGTCACTGTTCACATGACAATACGGTTCACGCTACAGTGACAGCGGCCACTGGAAAACTCAAATTGGCCAAGAACTAACCTATAGCTCTGATACCATGTAGAAATCAGAGAGAGAAAGATAGAGAAAATATATTCTCAAATGGATGTGTTTATTCATATGCTCAATAGGATATTTATACACAAGAGAGTAATGCCTCATTATGATGATTGATTCCTTAATCACTCATAATTCCTATAATCTATTAGGAAATATATCAGTGCAAATATATCATAATTAATGAGTATCACATATAATCAGGGATTATAGGAATTATGAGTGATTAGGGAATCAATCATCATAATAAGTCATTACCCTCTTGTCTTCTCTCTTGTGTATAAATACCCTATTGAGCATATGAATAAACACATCCATTTGAGAGTATATTTTCTCTATCTTTCTCTCTCTGATTTCTACAAGTGTAAACAAAACTCCATACAAATCAGTGGTCTTGTTGCTACCCAGGTTTATCTTTTCTCTCTTTGTTATTTTTTCATTGGTATTGAGTTCTGATTACCAATGTAGTACTTGGCTCTGTTTTAGGTTCATTCTTTGTTTTTTTGTTTTTTGCTATTTAATACCAGTTTGTGTCTGCATTACTTTTTTATCGCTAGTGGCCAATAAAGAAATTATGCTGGTTTGATTCTAATATGCATGCCTTCTGTGGAGGAGCACTCTATTTTAAATCTTGCTTTTGTTTTTATTTTTCATTGTCGTGTTTCATTGCTTGTTGACAGAAAAATAATAAATAAAAGAAAAGACGTAACTGATGGTGCAGATCTACGCTCTTAAAGTTAATGGATTGAAATATGCATCATAATGTGGTAGTTCTATCAATTCCTAGTATGTACAACGATATCAGTAGTATATAATTGTGTCCTTCCTAGTTAATGTGTTCTAATATCCAGATAATTGTCTCTTTGACTGGGATCTAAGATTGATAAATAACCTTTATTAGGAATCTTTCAATTTGTATCTCCTGATGGAGTGTTATCATGTTCCTTGTACAGGCTATATTTAAGCCTCCAAAAGCAATTCGAGGAGGGATTCCAATATGCTTTGGTCAGCATTACACTTTCTATTTTTTTCCTTTTCTATTACTTTTAGGACAAGAATCATATATCTTTTTTCCTAGTCAGCACACTGATAAGCATATGCAGGCGGCTTATGTCATTCTTTTATAGCTAGACAATGTTTGTCAAATTCTCACCTTAAGCTAGTAAGTTAGCATGTTTCTTTGAACTTATTTTTATGCCATGACTTGCAAAGACAAGAATTGTATCAGGTGGGCAATATCAAATTATCAGTTGTGGCTGCTATTGTTGATAAATCTAAAGGGTTGGAAATTGAGGCCAGCATTTGTGAAAGCAGGCCTAGTTAAAATTCTTTTTGCTTAAGCTTTGTGAATATTGTGTATTTTTCATTGGGGATTTCCTAGAAAAAATCGTTGTATCTTTCTCTGATTCCTTATGAAAGATATTCAATCCATCAGAATAGAAGTTAAGAGAGTATTTATACTCGTCGTGTCCTTTATATGGAAATCAAAGGACAGTGGTCATTCCCTTGACTCGTACTGATGAGAATTTGACTCCACGAGAAAATGAACAAAAAGCGGAAGAATTGACCTATTTCTTGCGTGTACCAATTGAAGTATTTTTTAAAAAAAACGAATTGAAAAATGAATGCTTTCTTAAAAAAAAAGGGAAAATTATTGATTTTTTTTTTATATAGTTGATAGAAAGGGTGTTCTTTTGTTTCAAAATCCAACTAATATTCATTACTTGAAGTGCTCTTTCATGCATTCATCGAAAGGGGCAATTGCGTCGAATTTTAGAAATTGATATCTTTGGAAACAATACTCTTTCTTCTTTCAAATTGGAAGCAGGCTCTTTCTTTTTCTTATTCTATTTGTGTATTCTTTCTAAATTCAAGAACTAATTCCCGAATTGCACAAATAAAAAAAGGTGAGAATCGATTTATAAGCTCTATGACATGTAATAGAACTTATGCTTGATGGAAATATTCTTATCATATAGAGTTGACGAATGAGGTGAAGCTGACTTCATTAAAGACGAAAAATGGAAAAAAAGAAAGCATTCATTCCCCTACTATATCTTACATCTATAGTCTTTTTGCCTTGGTGGATCTCTTTCTCGTTTAAGAAAAATATGGAATCTTGGGTTACTAATTGGTCAAATACTAAGGGTGTGCATGGCAACCATTCTGTTCCCCAGCACTGTTTCTGAGATGAAACAGTTTTTTCTGATTCTTTGCCTTGGAAGAGTTTTGAGAATCAGAATTACGTTTGTTAACACATTTTATTTTTACTCCGAGAATCAGAATTACGTTTGTTAACACATTTTATTTTTATTTATGTAATTTTTATATTCAAAAAATTATTTATGTGGTGGTAGTGGTGGTGGTGATGAGGTGGGGGTGGCGGCAGCGGCGGCGGCGAGGGTGGTGGTGGCGGTGAGGTGGCGGTGGGGGTGGTGGCGGGGGCGGTGGTGACGGTCGTGGTGGCGGTGGGGGTGGCAATGAGGTGAGGTGGGGGTGGTGGTGGTGGTGGTGGTGGCGCGATGACGGTCATGGTGGTGGCGGTGGTTGCGATGAGGTGGGGCGCGGCGAGGGTGGTAGTGGTGGTGGTGCGGTGGGGGTGGTGGTGGTGGCGGTGGTGGTGGTGGCGGCGGCGGGGTGGTAGCGGTGGTGGGTGGCGGCGGTGGTGGTGGTGGCGGCGATGGGATGGGGATGGCGGCGGCGGTGAGGGGGGTGTTGGCGGCGGTGGGGGGGTGGCGGCGGCGGGGGTGGTGGGCGGCGGAGGTGGTGGTGGCGGTGGTCGCGGCAGCAGCGGCGGCGACGGTGGTGGTGGTGGCGGCGGCGGTGGTGGTAGCGGTGGCAGTGGTGGTGGCAGTGGCGGTGGTGGCGGCGGTGGCGGTGGGGGTGGGGAGGGTAGTTGACACTGCGAAAGGTTTTCGAGAGAAAGAATAAAGGTTGTACGTTGAGGAATAAATTCTGATTTTGTGCCCAGAAATAGAAAAGCATGAATTTTCTACTTTTTTCTATTCCCAAGCACAAAAGTTGAAGCGGTTCATCCCGGGAACAAAAAATAAACCGGATTTACCAAACAAATTTCTCATCCATTTGTGTTCCGGGGAACAGAAATTAACAAAAAACACATTCTGGGAGCGTTACCATGCACACCCTAAGCAATCCGAAATTTTATTGAATGATATTTAAGAAAAGAGTATTCTAAAAAAATTCATAGAATTAGAGGAACTGTTACTCTTGGATGAAATGATAAAGGAATACTCGGAAACACGTCTACAAAACCTTCGTATCGGAATCTACAAAGAAACGATCCAATTGACCAAGACACACAACGAAGATCTTATGAATACAATTTTGTACTTCTCGACAAATATATGACTTGCAAAATGATTTGTTAATGGGTGTCCAGACCCAAAACCAACTTAAGCTTAGGCGTGCAAACCTAGGGGTAAATATTTTGTAAGTCATCTTTTGGTTTATGTACAATGACTTGGATCCCTTCACATAGTAAATATTTTGCAAGTCCTCTTTTAGTTTACGTACAATGACTTGGATCCCTTCACATATTTTTTGTTAGAAAGGTTATAGCACTTATAAGATTACTCTAATGTAAGTAGTGTAAAGGGAAAAGAATATGTTCTTCAGTGGGAATGGCATGAAAACATTACGTCAATGTGGAATCATAATGTTCATTTATCATTTGACTTTATTGTAGTTGCTATCATGCCAAATCTGATTTTCTGTAAATGCCAATGCTGTATTTTTCAATACCATTACCTGTTTTGTTAAAGGTGATAATGTATTGAAAGTCATGTATATGGGAAGGACTATGTTGTATGATCTATATTGAAAGTTTTGTTAATGTTCATCAGGAAACGTTCTTGTAAAACTCATTACGAATTTTGTCAAACTCATTATTGCTTTTGTGAATCCCATTACGAATTTTGTCAAATGGCACAAATGTTGGTGAATCATGTCTAATGTTTTTTTTCCATCAGGAAACACTCTTGTGAAAATCATTACAAATCTTGTCAAACTCATTATTGCTATTGTGAATGAATTTTGTCAAAGAGCACAAATGTCAGTACTCAAGAGGGAATCACCACTTCCTCTTGTGCATTTCCTTGATCTGAGTTCTATCCAGATCTTCTAAATGGTGGTCGATCTGAGTGGAAAAGTGAGTGGTCACGAGTCATTGTGATTTCTTCCAAAGTTTCTTATACCACCAACTTGCTTTGATTCAAATTTAGAAATTCATCTCCAAATCGATTTGACGACATTAAGCGTTGATATGATTCTGATTACCATTTGTTGCTCAATTTTGTTCTCCGCAGTCTCTATACAATGCGTGTGGGGTCAAAAGCAAGGAGAAGAAGAGAGCGATTTTTGGATTGAACAAGGGAAGTACAAAAGAGAGAAAGGGCAAGAGAAGCAACAACAATAGTACGATTAGGGAAAGTTTGAAGCAGAGACTAATGGCTTTGGGAAGAGAGGTTCTGATGCAGAGATCAATGGTGGAGAGGCAGAGGAAGAAGCTGAGAGTAGAGAGAGAAGAGGTGGATGAAAGGGTAGTTTGGTCTTTTGCCCAAATATTCAAAATCCAAATTCCTATCTGCATACATCTCTGTATTTTTCCCTTTTCAATCGACATTTCAGGGTTTAAGAAGTTCATATGGTATTTAAATGACATTCTCCCAAGATATTAATATCTATTTTTTTTATGTTGTAAGAAATACCTTTGAAATGTTTGAGTTTTATTTAAGTTTTTTGTTTTTTTGCCTTTGAACAATGTTGAAGAACATAACAGCCGTACAAAATAGATATATTTAAAAAAAATTACTTTTTAGTTAATTAATAATGAATATCTTCAATTTTAAACCATGATTAAATATTTAACTGCGTTAAAATTTATAACAATAACAAATACTCAAGTTATATTCTTTTATTACTTCTTGAAATTCTTCTCAAAGTTATTTTTTAAAAAAAATAAATGAACAGGCTCTTTTAATTATGATATTTTAGCGACAATATGTTTCATGGAAATCATACATGGTTTGAATTTTGGTGCTTATGTTTGACTTTGTCACATGGCATGCTTAAGACTTGGCATTTAGAAAATATTGTTGTAACACTTGGCATGCTCTTGTGTTTCACTATATTTTAGTTCCATAATGTAATGTGGAATAATATCAAAATATTTGGACTTATAAATTATTTTAGTGATGCTGTTGTAACACTTGGCATTCTTGTGTTTCACTAAATTTCAGTGCCATAATGCATGTGAAATCATATATCCAAATTTTTTTGGGAAAACATTAGTGAGGTCCCAAGGTAGATAAAATATATCAAAAAAGTCTCAACCCCAAATTCCCTCTCAAAAAAGTCTCTATTAATTACAGAATTCCTCTCGCAAAAAAGTCTCATTGTCAAAATGGTTTTATTAGTTATTAAAATGTTCCTATGAAAAACTCGTTGTTAAAATGGTTTTTCATATTGTCAAAATAGCTTTTTCTGTTGCCAAAAGTTTTCCAAGTTTCTAAAATTCTACACGCTGGAGGAAAAACTTGGAAAATTGTTGACAACAGGAAAAGTCATTTTGACAACATGAAAAACCATTTTGACAACGAGATTTTCATAGGGACATTTTAACAACTAATAAAGTCATTTTGACGACCAAAAAAAAAAAACCATTTTGACAATTGGACTTTTTGCGAAAGGAATTTCGTAATTAATATCAAAAAGAGACTTTTTTGAGAGGGGATTTGGGGTTGAAACTTTTTTTATATTTTTTATCTACCTTGGGATCTCACTGATATTTTCCCAAATTTTTTTTTTGGCCAACTGAAATCATATCCAAATATTAAATTAAATTTTTCTTAATCATTAACTAAAAAAACCCCTTAACTTTTTTCTAATCATATTATTCCCTATGATCTCTATCATAAAGCATCTCCAACTACCTCAACCAAGAAAATTGGTTAAGTTATTAAATTTGTTTGAAAATAAAAAATTATTAATTTTTCATATTTTAAAATTATGAATAACATTTTAAACTTAAAAAAAATTAAATTAATAATTCATTTGATGACTTGTAATCTCGTTCTAAACATTAATTCGAGAGCCAAGAAATAGATGAGTCCACATAAGGTGCTTAGATCTTATATGCTTATTACATGATTATATCTCAATTTGAGGTATAAACATGTAATTTTTTATTTGTTTTATTTTTTTATATATTGTATTTATTTATATTCAAATTATGTTCTGCTTTCTGCAATGATTTTTGCACCCAATATCTCAAATTAATTAGCTTCCAGTCCTGCATTCAGAAATATTTGTCTGTAACACCAATATCATGTAAACTAATTAATTTGAGATACTGGGTACAAAAAAAATTTCAGAAAGCAGTATATAATTTAAATATAAATAAATACAATATATAAAAAAATAAAAATAAATAAAAAATTATATGCTTATACCTCAAATTTAGATATAAGCATGTAATAAGCACATAAGGTCTAAGCACCTTATGTGGACTCGAGATAGAGAGAGTATTAACTAATTCTTCACAGACAACCATGTGATTTGAGATTTGCCCAAGAAAACACTTTAATTATTGCTTTTCTCTTCTTGTCTTCTTTTTTGGTAAATACTTATTGTGTCTATTTATTCCATTATATTATATTTTTTTCATTTTAAAATTCATATTTAAAAAAAAAATAGTCAAACTGGTTTTTGTACGTTTCCTATGAAATGCCTAATGTTATTTTAGTATAAGCTTATTTTAAACACTAAACGACATAACAGATTATAAAATTAAGGGCACAGGAATATGACACCTAATAATAATTAAAAAAAAAAATAGTAATCTGTCCATAGTGATAAGAAACCAAAACTCTATCAACCCAATGATATTATTGGCCATTAATTCTAAACTGAAATATGCTTAATTATTAAGTTGAAGCATTCAAAACAAAACAAAAAAATTATTTGTTTGTTTTTGAAAGTTCAATGAATATGACTAGTGTCAGAAGTTATATTTGATAACTCAATCATGCCGATTGTGAAATCTGGACACTTAGGTCGTATGAGGATGTTTGAAATATTTTATGAATCGAGTCATAAATTAAACTATAGTTGAGGGAAATACACATAAACCCTTTTTAATTTGTACATTTCAATTCTGACCACGTAATGGCCTAGTTTTTTAAAAAAAAAAAAAAAAATCACAACAAAAGTTTAATAAGTACTCTTTTAGTTCTATTTAGAAGATAAAATATAAGATTTTTTTTTTTTGTCATATTTATAAATTATAAGTCATATCATCAAATTTTTCATGTGAATGTACACTTTCACTATTTATTTATTATCATGTAGACTTTGTATTTTTAGGGTGGAGTGTATATTAAATATGAGTATAATTGGAAAGTTGTTAAATTTAAAAATAGAAGTTTTTTTTTTTTAATTTTGGTAAAATATGATAGAAGTGACTTATAATTTATAAATATGACCATGGTAGTAACATCCTTAACTTATCAAATAATAACAACAAGAGTAAATACCATTTCTGGTTCCTGACAAAAAACACGGACCACATTTTGGTCCCTGACAAAAAAAGGTCCTTTTTAGTCCATAAAAAGGATGAATAAGGGTCGATTGGTGAACATTTTGATCCCTCACAAATTTCTGAAATGTCCTTTTTAGTCCTATAAAAAGGACGAATAATGGTCAGTTTTTTTGTCAGGGACTAAAATGGGGTCCGTGTTTTTTGTCAAGGATCAAAAAGGGTATTTACTCTAACAACAATGAAGGCAATGATAACTAATTTTATTGAGAGTAATTAGGTCATTTCAAGAAAATAATAATAATTCAAGAATGGACCTGAAGGTCCTCCTAAGAATTACTCCTTTTGGTCCATTTTATAGTGTGTCTTAAGAAGGTATTATTGGTCCTTCTTATAAGATGTTTTATTAGTTTCAATGAGCTTTAAATATTTTTTCATAATACCCATATTTAATAAAGATAATATTGGAAAGAACTTAAATTTTAATAAACTTTATATTTTTAATCTTTTTATTGGGTTGTGTGTGTGTGAATTGGTTAGAAAAGCCTTAAAAAATAATCTATAGGGAGTAAGTCATTTGGAGGGAGGATTTAAGGATGCTCAATCTCTCATGCTCCCCACTTCTATTTATAAGATATTTCACTAACTGTTAATTAACCAACATACCTCACAATTATTAATAAAGAATTGTGATAAATGTAAAACAATAATTAATAGTTGTTACAATATAATAGTGTTGTTAACATATATTTTTAAGAAGCGTAACTTAATGGATTAAATAATTAACGGTTCTTAAAAACACACTGTTATGTAAAGACCTAAATATATAATGGTTGTGTATGTAGAACCGTGAAGAATTAACTTTTGAAAGGCAGAAACGTTAACTTAATTTGACATTTGGAAACTTTCACACACTTAAAATTAAAGATAGCTAGCTCTCAGTCACCTTTGTGTCTTCCTCCATAACCCTCAACCTCATTCCCTACCACCCAGGGGTGGACCAGCAATTGTAATGAAGATGGGTGAAAATTATAGAAATGAACCCATATTTTTAGGAAATCACATTTCTGTCTCATAAAAATTTAAATATTTTCACTTTAGTCCCTCCATGAAACTATTAAGAGGGGACTAAATTAAAAATATTGAAACTTTTATAAGGATGAAACATGATTTCCTAAAAATTTGGGTCATTTTCTATAATTTAGGGGGGTGGGGGCCACCCCTAGCCCCCACCATTCTAGCCAAAGAAAGCTATTACTAGCTAGTGTATAATTAAATAATTAAAATATAAAAATGATAACAATTTGATTTAAATATATTTTAAATCCAAAGAATTAAAATTAAATTCATTAACATTTATCATTTATCATATTTAACAAAGAAAATTTTATAAAATTTATATATAAAGCCGCTGAACATGATCAAATCAAAAAAGTTAACACGAGTTTAAGAGTAAGTTAATACAGTTTTGTAAATTAGAAACATAAAAATGGTAAACTCGTGAGTTTAGTCGAGTTTACCAATTACTCGAATCATTTTTGTAAGTTAGAAATGTAAAAACGGTAAACTTTGAGAGTCAACTCGTGAGTTAGGAAATAATGACTATATACTTTCCAAGAAAATAATTATTTATACAATAATACATAAATAAATAAAATATAATTGTATATTCATATAAAAAATGTAATGATATTCCATATCTAACCCCAAAAAAAAAATCTCTCTGCCCTATTATATAAATGGTAGCTAGGAAAGGAGTATTTTGGCAGGCTTCACATGTTTCTCATGCATGGTGTGTGGAGGAGATGGAAGCGAGGTGGCAAGCATGCAGAATGCAGAATGCAGAATGAAGGCCTTGGCAGCTTCCACGAATTGTTTCGTTGCAACAACCAAGAACTCGTCCCAATGCACACCAACTTTCTACACCTCATAATTAATTACCACTCATATTTTTTTTTTTAAATAATTTATCATGTTCGAGATCACTAGTATTTTCTTTTACTCCCAACGATTATGTGTCTCCCTCATTTCTAATTAATGAGTTAATTAATAATTGAGCCATGTTTTCAGGCTCCATATAGGATTTATAATTTATATATGATTTTTTGTAATGGGAATAATAGAACGGGTTTCACAAAATTCGTAATGGAATTGACAAGTTTAATAATGGTTTGACAAAAACGTTTGTTAATGAAACTTGCAAGTCAGGATTATTGCTCTTGTGAAAACCATTACGAATCTTGTCAAATTCATTATTAATTTTGTGAATCCCATTATGAACTTTGTCAAAGGCCACAAATGCTAGAAATTTCATAAGCTTGTCGAAAAACTCATGCACTCGCTGGAGGTTAAGAAAGAAGAAGGTGAACAGTAGAGCAAGCTTCACAAAATTCGTAATGGGATTGAAAAGTTTAGTGATGGTTTTGACAAGAATTGTAATGATCTTGACAAAAGCGTTTGCTGACGATAACAAGCAAGTCAAGATTATTGCTATTGTGAAAACTATTATGAAAATTGTCAAACTACTTATTAATTTTGTGAATCCCATTACAAATGTTGTCAAATACCACAAATGCTGGAAATTTCATAAACTTGTCAGAAAACTCATGAACTCGCAGGAAACTGCAAAACTTGCCAGAAACTGAAAAAGCTTTGTGGAAACTAGTTTCTTCCACCATTTTCACTTTGTTCTACCTCCACCTTCGCTCCACTATCATCGTCGCCTTCGCTACACACACACAGAGAGAGAGAGAGAGAGAGAGAGAGAGAGAGAGAGAGAGAGAGAGAGAGAGAGAGAGAGAGAGAGAGAGAGAGAGAGAGAGAGAGAGAGAGCTTGGTCTCAATCTCATCACCTTCGCCATGGGTTTGCCATGGCGGCGGGAGGAGGAAGAGGGTGAGGAGAGAGAAAGAGGAAGAGAGGATATAATGGTAAATTTATCAATATTTTAAAATCTCAATTTAATTCATGTCACATTTATGTCATTTACAAATAATGTTAATAGACTATTGAGAGTTTTAGAATTTCATATGGTATTTATATGTCATTCTCCCTAACAAATAACTCAAGTTATATTCTTTTTATTTCTTCTTGAAATTATTCTCAAATTTAATTATTTTTAATAAATGAACAGCCTCTTTTAATTATGATATTTTAGCGACAATCTTTTTCATGGAAATCATGCATGGTTTGGATTTTGGTGCTTATGTTTGACTTTTTCACATGGCATGCATAAGACTTGGCATTTAGAAAATATTGTTGTAACACTTGGCATGCTCTTGTGTTTTGCTATATTCCAGTGCCATAATGTACTCTTTCTGGTCCTTATTATAAGACACCAACTAATAAATTTATTTGGTCCTTTTTATAAGGCACTTGCTTGTTTCCAAAGAGCTTTAATTATTCTTTTCCATGTATGCCCCTAATAAATAAAGGTAGTGGATGAGAGTAATAATTAATATGATATTAGAGTTTAGTGCAATTAGTAAGGGTAATATTAGAAGTTACTTAAATTGTAGGCTAACTTTATTGACTTTAACTGTTTTTATTAGTTTATGAGAACTGTTAGTTAGTGCCTTATAATAAGGACCAAATGGAGTAATGTAAACTAATATCCAAATATTTGACCTTATAAATTATTTTAGAGATATTGTTGTTACACTTGGCATTCATGTGTTTCACTAAATTTCAGTGCCATAATGTATGTGAAATCATATCTTTTTTTTTTATTACCAACTAAAATCATATCCAAATTTAAATTAAATTTTCTTAATTCTTGACAACAACAAAAAACCCTTACTTTTTTTTTTCTAATCATGCATACTCCCTTGGATCTATATTATAAAGAATATCCAACTACCTCATCCAAGAAAAGTGGTTAAATTATTAAATTTGTTTGAAAATAAAAAATTATTAATGTTCCTTTTTTTAAAAATTATGAATAAATTTTTTTTTTAAAAAAAAAAACAAACTTAAAAAATGTAATTAATAATTCATTTGATGACTTGTAATCTCCTTCTAAACATTAACTCAAGCCAGGAAATAGAGAGAGTATGAATTAATTCGTCATAGACAACAGTGTGCTTTGTGATTTTCCCAAGAAAACACTTTAATTATTGCTTTTCTCTTCTTGTCTTTCTTTTGGTAAATACTTCTTGTGTCTATTTATTCTATTATATTTTATTTTTTCATTTTAAAATAAGATTTTTTTTCAAAAAAAAATAGTCAAACTGGTTTTTATATACGTTTCCTATAAAGTGCCAAATGCTCTTCTATGAGAAGCTTATTTTAAACACTAAATGACAGAACAGATTATAAAATTAATGGCACAAGAATATGACACCTAATAATAATAAAATTAAAGAGTAATCTGTCCATAGTGATATAAGAAACCAAAACTCTATCAACCCAATGATATTATTGGCCATTAATTCTAAACTGAAATATGCTTAATTAATAAGTTGAAGCAGTCAAAACAAAAATTGTTTGTTTGTTTTTGAAAGTTCAATGAATATGAATAGTGTCAGAAGTTATATTTGATAACTTAATCATGCCAATTATTAATGGGGTTGACATAAGTGGTAAACGGCTTGTGTCGCTTAAGCAAGGTCTCGAGTTCGAGTCTTGTGAATGCAAAAAAGCCCAGTTGGGAGACTCTCCCATCATAGCCAGATGCGCGACGCGGGTCGAATCTGGATTAGTCAGGGCGAAGCCGGCCCCGTTAAACTGGGTGGACAACCAAAAAAACTCAATCATGCAAATTGTGAAATCTGGACACTTAGGTCATATGAGGATTTTTTTAAAATATTTTATGAATCGAGTCATAAATTAAACTATAGTTGAGGGAAATACACATAAACCCTTTTTAATTTGTACATTTCAATTCAGACCACGTAATGGCCTAGTTTTTTTTTTTTTTAAAAAAAAAATCACAACAAAAGTTTAACAAGTACTCCTTTCCTTTAGTTCTATTTATAAGATAAGATAGAATATTTTTTTTTTGTCATTTTTATAAGTCACATCATCAAATTTTTCATATGAGTGTACGTACATTTTCACTGTTTATTTATTATCATGTAGACTTTATACTTTTAGGGTAAATTTTATACTCTCTTTGGTCCTAATTATAAGACAACATTTGAAAGTTAGTTTTGGTCTTAATTATAAGACAACATTTCTAATTTTTGTCAATTTCTTCCTAAAATACCCATATTTTATTCTCTTAAGTGTGTTTAATTTTTTGTGAGTATTTATATATATATAGACTCTTCCAATCAATAAAACTTTTAGATATATATGTGTGTATCTATATATGTATATATGTGTGTGTCTACATACAAATATATAGACACACATGTATAATTGTGTGTGTGTGTGTCTATACACAAATATATATAGACACACACACATATATATATGTGTGTCTGTATACATATATGTATCTGTGTCTATTAATATATGTGTGTGTGTGCACAGTGGCGGAACTAGAAAAAAAATTTAGCCCGGGCCAAAAAATAAACATATTGAACTACTCCCTTTAGTTCTTATTATAAAGCACCAACTAACAAGTATATTTGGCATTTTTTTATAAGGCACTTGCTTGTTTCCAAATTACATTAAATATTTTTTCCCATGTATAACCATAATTAAAAAGGTAGTGAGTGAAACTAATAATTAATAAAAATTAAGTATTATTGTTTTTTTCGAGAAAAAAAGAGTAATAATTAATATAATATTAGAGTTTAGTGTAATTAATAGGGATAATAATGAAAAATACTTAAATTTTAGGACAAATTTAATGACTTTAATTGTTTTTATTGACTTATGAGAATTGTTAGTTGGTTCCTTAAATAAGGACCAAATGGAGTATTTACTAAATAGTATCAAATAACCTTGAAAATACAAATAAATAATAACCAATAATTATAAATCAAAACAATATATAAGATGATACTAACCTTGTCGATATCTCAAACAAGAATTTTACTTTCCTCCCATGGTGCCAATGAGTAATGAAACAAACATTATCCTTGCAAAGAAGATAAAAATTAGTCAGGGCCAAATTTGTGGCCAAATAAAATATCATATAATAAATACATATACATACTAACAAATTTTATAAGATCAATAATGTGGGCCAAGGCCCCAGCTGGCCATCAAAGAGTTCCGCCATTGTGTGTGCATATATAAACACACACACATATATCGTTGTGTGTGTGTGTGTTTATATGTGTGTGCATATATGTACGTATATAAACACACACACACATATATACATATATATCTTTTTTTGTGTGTGTACGATATGTGTGCGCGTGCGCGCGCACACACACAGCAAAATCATTATTTCAATTAGATATTGTGTGGAAAGGAAAATTTTAAATTTGAGAGGTATATGGCCGGAGCTATTAATTTCCTTTTACTTATGTCATTTTAATTTTATATAAAGGCATTTTAGGAAAATAAGTAAAATTAACTAATTTAACTTCTTTCCTTAATCTCCACAAAATCGGTTAAATGTGTCTTATAATTAGGACCGGGGGAGTATTAAATATGAGTATAATTGGAAAGTTGTTAAATTTAAAATTAGAGTTAATGATGTTGAAGGTTTTTTCTAAATTTTTTTGGTGAATCCTGCTATAAGTGAGTTGTAATTTATAAATTTCACCACAGTAGTAACAGCCTTAACTTATCAAATAATAATAACAATGAAGACAATTATAACTAATTTTATCGAGAGTAATTAGGTTATTTCACAAAAAATAAAAATAAAAATTAATTCAAGAATGGACCAAAAGGTCCTCTCCTAAGAATTAATTACTCCTTTTGGTCCATTTTTTCTAGAAGGTATTATCGGTCCTTCTTATAAGATATTTTATTAGTTTCAATGAGCTTGAAATATTTTTTTCATAATACCCATATTTAATAAAGATAATATTGGAAAGCACTTAAATTTTAATAATATTTTTTAATCGTTTTATTGGGTTGTGTGTGTGTGAATTGGTTAGAAAAGCCTTAATTATAAAATAATCTATATGGAGTAAGTCATTTGGAGGGAGGATTTAAGGATGCTCAATTTCTCATACTCCCCACTTCTATTTATAAGATATACTTCCAACATTGTTTACACATATTAAAAAGAACCTTAAAATTCATTAACTCTACTTCAAAATTCAACAAATTTTTAACTTTACTCTTATTTTACTACATAATCTCCAAGAAAATAATATTTATACATTAATAAATGAAAAAAGTATAATTCTATATTGATATAAAAAATTTAATGACGTCCCATATTTAACCGGAAAATTATTAATTCTCTCTACCCTATATAAATAGTACTCCTTCCGGTCCTAATTATAAGACCTAGTTGACTTTTTTTAAAGAGATTAAGGAAGCTAATTAAATTACTTTAGAGTGTTGTTATTTTTATTTTTTTCTTCAAACTATTTAGTTTAACTAATAAACTAATATATAATATAAGAATATACAAAATATGAAATGATTAAATAACTTATTTAGCTTTTTTAATCTCTTCAAAAAAAGATAACTAGGTCTTACAATTAAGACCGGAGGGAGTAAGAAAGGAGTATTTTGGCAGTCTTCACATATGTTTCTCATGCATGGTGTGTGTAGGAGATGGAAGCAAAGTGGAAAGCATGCAGAATACGAAGGCCTTGGCAGCTTCCGCGAATTGTTTCTTCTGCAACAACCAAGCACTCGTCCCAATGCACACCGACTTTCTACACCTCATAATTTAATGGGAAAATAACAGCCAGGTTCCCAAGAACATACAAAATATCAAAAAAAAATCTCAACCTAAAATCACATATAAAAAAAGTCTTTATGTATATTGACAACATGAAGTGTTATATTCAGTATTCACAACAAAATTTAAAAACCTGGTCATTCACAACAGAAAAAGTTATATTCACAACAGGAAATACTATATTCACAACAAAATTTAAACACCTGGATTTTGTTTCAAACTCAGGTCCCTAAGTGTACAAAGGCCATTCACAACAGAAAAAATTATATCACAACCGGAAGTACTATATTCACAACAAAATTTAAAACCTGGTTATTCACAAAAGAAAAAGTTATATTCACAACAGAAAGTACTATATTCACAATAAAATTTAAACACCTGGATTTTGTTTCAAACTCAGATCCCTAAGCGTACAGAAGTCATTCACAAAAAAAAAAAATTTATATTCACAACCGGAAGTTCTATATTCACAACAAAATTTAAAACATGGTCATTCACAACAGAAAAAGCTATATTCACAACAGAAAGTACTATATTCACAATAAAATTTAAACACTGTGATTTTGTTTCAAACTCAGATTCCTAAGGCGTACAGAAGCCATTCACAACTATATTCACAACCGGAAGTGCTATATTCACAACAAAATTTAAAACCTGGTCATTCACAATAAAAAAAGCTATATTACAACAAAAAGTGTTATATTCACAACAAAATTTAAACACCTAGATTTTTTTTAATACAAATAATATCAAAAAAGTCCCTAAGAACTTTTACGATATTTTGTATGTTCTTTGGGACCTGGCTGTCATTTTCCCTAATTTAATTACCACTCATATTTTTTAAAATAATTTATCATGTTCGAGATCATCGCTAGTGTTTTCTTTTATTCCCAGCGATTATGTGTCTCCTGCTTATCTAATTAATTAATTAATAATTGAGCCGTGTTTTCAGGCTCCATATGGTTTATAGTTTATATATGATTTTTTGTGGGCCTGTGTTAATTTGTAAGATCTGAACTCTATACGATATTTTTTTTAAATGACAAAACTTAAGTCAATTTTTTTACAATTGTTAAGTTACATTTTCCAATAACATTTTGACATGTGTCTTTTATTTTCAATATCACCATATAACCCCTAAACTCCCTGTCGAACAATTGTTATCTCCCTTAAGTTTATGAAAAAAAAATATAAGAAAAATTATTTGCTGCTCATATTTTCTTAAGAAAATACCAGAAAATTTAAAATTTAAAAATTATAATATTTCAAATTAGATTTGTTACCAAAATTTGATAAAACAATGATGAGACCTAATAAACAATTCACAATTCATTTTAGGGAAATAACCGATTTATGATTTTATAATTTTATAATTCTTTTTTTTTCCTAGTAAATAATTTTTTTCCAACTCTTTTCCCAATAGCTGAGACTTTTCACTCATCTCTGCCTCTCTCCTAGACCTTTCGAAATCAAAGGTTGGCACTCACACTCAGTGGATAAATTGATAAGATGCTCTTGAACTTTAAAATTTTAAATTAATCTTATTATTTCTAAGAGTAATTGATTACTCATAGGAAATTATTTATTTAAAATATTAAAATTTAAGTGTTCTTTTTTATTTTTTTGGCATAATATTATATATTATTTATTATTTATGCACGTACTTTTCTCATTGTTTGTAATGACACATAATTCAATTTTGGCAGATCTTTCTCCTTTGCTTCAAATATTTTTGTTAAGATTTTAAAAGAAGAGTTAAAAATTAATTTTTTTTTAATCTACTTTTTTATAAAAACTTTATGGCCGCTGTGATTTCCAGGAATTTTTGATTAAATGATAATGTGGAAAAAAAAAACATACGACAGATGGGGAAAACAAATTTATACTTAGGACCCGTTTGTTATAAAGAAAGTCCAGGGAGGGAAAGGGAAGATCTCAATCTTCCCATGGATTTTGGGTGTTTGTTACAAAGAAAGTCCAGTCAGCAACTCACTGAGATTGGACATTTTCCCTTATTTGAGGGAAGATGTTTTCCCTCCGAAAATGGAAGGAAAGTCGCCATCTTCCTGGGAAGATGGTTTTTGATGATTTACCCCGAAATTCAAATTTGGAGGAGGGAAAGTTCAAACTTAGCGGGAAAGTTCAAATTTGGCGAATTTTTTTTCTTCAAAAGTTCGAACTTAACAATAAAATATTTTTTAAAAATATATTTTAGCAAAAAAAAATATTTTTTTTTTTATTTTAAATTAATTTCTTTTGAGGGTAAAATAGACATTTCCTAATTCCTTACCAACTTTCCCTCTTCATTTTCTTCCTACCAAACAACTCAAGTCATCTTCCTTCATCTTTCAAATCTTCATTTCCTTTCCTTTCCCTCCTCCAAAGTTCCTTTCCCTCCCCAAACTTTCTTTGTAATAAACGGGTCCTTAATGGCTGTAAAAAAATAATAATAATAATTTTTTTTATAAAAAAAACCGCTTGTTCTAAACTTGGTCCTAAATAATATCACATGTCGCAACAAAAAATATTTGGAATTTTTCTTTACTGATTGATACTTGACAGGCACCGATGTGATTTGGCCAAGAAACCCATTTGAATAGTCGTTCGGTACGCGTAGTTCCCTCCCTCTTTTTATTTTTTATTTTCTAGTGCTCTATTTGTATTTTTTTAAAAAGTAAAAAAGAAAATAATATAAATACCCTCACAATTTTTTTTTTAAAAAAAGTAACCTTACCATTGGCGATGATCGCCGCGCTAGAGCTCTGACGGAAATAATTGATCATTTTTAAATGGATAGTTGTCATTTTTCATATTTAAAATTATTATTTTCAAATCCAAACTTGATAAACTCATATTGTATCTAGGAATTAATCATTGTCTGTCTTCTCATTTTCACAAGTGGTCATTTTTAAATGGATAGTTCTCATTCTCAAAGTCAAAATTGTTATTTTCAAATCCGAACATGGCAAACTCATATAGAGTCCAGATTAATCCATGCATAATGTCCATAAGTATAAACATTTTTTGTGTGTAAAGGTATCCATAAGCATTATAAAATAGGGCAAAAGTGACTATGACGTTAATAATGCTTAATGTCCATTATTGTGAACTTTTTAACAAAGGGTTAATGTGCTAAAATAGTCATTAACTTATATCAAAAGTGCAAAAAATAACTATGAACCTTTTTAGGGATAGTTAATCATCATCTGCATTCTCATTTTTCACAAGTGATATTTCCTTTTTCTTTTTTGATAAAACGCAAGTGGTCATTTTTAAATGAATAGTTGTCATTGCCAAAGTCAAAGTTGTTATTTTCAAATTCGGACTTGGTAAACTTATATCGAGTCTAAGAATTAATCTATGCATGCTTTCTCATTTTCATAAGTAATCATTTTTTAATGGATAATTGTCATTTCCATATTTGAAGTTGTTATTTTCAAATTCAAACTTGATACACTCATTTCCATTCTAGGAATTAACCTACAATGCCTTCTGATTTTCCAAATGATCATTTTTAAATGAATAGTTATCATTTTCATATCCAAAGTTGTTATTTTCAAATCCTAACTTGATTTACCTATATCAATTCTAAGAATTAATTATGCTTACCTTCATATTTTCACAAATGGTCATTTTTAAATGTATAGTTAGCATTTCCATATCTGAAAGTTGTTATTTTGAAATTCACTGGAGTTCCGGTGATGGCAGCCGGCCATCGGTCACTGACGGTGGATGAGGATTAATCTTTTTTAAAAAAAAAAATATGTGAGGATGTTATTGTTATTTCCTTTTAATTTTAGAAAAGATAAATAGCGCACTATTATGTTATAGAGATTTTTAAATTGGAATTACATCTTTGTCCTTTATCAATTTTAATGGTGTTTGTGTGTTTTTTTCTTTTTTAAATGTTTTATAATTATAAGAGAAATGATAAATTGAGAAAATTGGGGGGGGGGATATAGGAAGAGAGAAAATGGAGGAAATAAAAAAGTGGAAAGAAAATATTTTTACTACCTACGTACGTGTATATGTATGAGATAATATACCAGAAATAAAATTGACTAGTTTTATAATAATAGCGACAACAACAATAATACCCATATGAAAAAAATATATACGGCTTCTATCTCTAGTTATTTCTTTTTGTCTAATTTTGGAAATTATATTTTATTTTTAAAATATTTTTTAAAAGAAAACTTCAAGAAGAAAATAGGAAAAATTGGGGATATGTCCCTATTTGACAAATTAATTGGGGAGTTGAGACCTAAATATTTAGGTCCTTGAGTATCAAATAAATGTGAGCAAAAAAGACCAAATTACCCTTAAAAAACTCATCTTCTCCAATCTCCATTGGAACATCATTTATCAATCCACAACTGCAATTGAATCCACAAATGAAAAGGCAAAATAAGCACCCCAAAAAAAAAAAAAAAAATCCCTTGCTATCGGTGACTGCAAAGACAGAGCTTAGTTGGGACATATGGCCCCAAAAAAAAAAAAAAATGTTTAGAATTTAAAAAAAAAAAATTTATAATGTAAAATTAAATTTTGACCCTCCCATTTTTTATAAACATTTTTACCATTTTTTTTCATTTTCAGATCAGCCTTTTATATCTTTGGGGCTTATAATTCAATCTTTGTTCCATATGGGGTCTTGTGTGATTTATGTTAATCTTGTCATTTTTTTTCTATATTTCATTCTAATTGCCTGAATTTTTTAGCTTATTAATGAAATTTACTTTTGTGGTGTATTCTTTACTATGCTTTTACCCATTCTACACTATATATGTGGATGAGGTTAATTGATTTTTCATTATAAACATCAGCCTCTTGCCTTCCAATGTTGTGGTGTTCAATTACATGAAGTTTATGGTTGAATCAGAAATTCACAATCACAGAAATTAACAGATTAAAACTCCTACTTTCATGCAAGAACCAAAAGCATACCGTAAATTCTTTGATTTTATCTTCTACCTATTTTTTCTCTTCCCAACTTTTACTATAAATTTGAATATTTTAAAAATGTTATACAATCATAAAAAATTTTAATTAGTTAATGAGTATACATTTGACCCCTAAATTTTTGAATAGACCATTTCAGGTTAAAAAATGTCATTAGAACATAAGAGCACCTAGGTGTCAACACGGCACATAGTTGCTTTTATCTGAATTTGAAGTTTATTTTAAATATTAGACAGCAAACCAATATTATAAAATTAATGACTTAACCAAATGACGTTTACATAGAAAATTAGCAATATACTATTATTTCAATTGTATTTATTAATTTATAAAATTTTAATTTTATCAACAGTATTTTCAATTTTCACAAGTTTCACTTCATTTATTTGATTTAATTAATTAATTAATTTATAAATGTTATATTATATATTATTAATAGTGGTCATATCAATTTTAGCTTAAGTTTTACTTTCATTCTCTAAAAAATTTATTTAATTCTAAGTTTTATTTTAAAATAATTTTCGTATAGAATTTTAATTTTATCTTTTATTTTAAAGATAAATGTTATAGTATAGTGAAGTAACAAAACTAACCATGAGACGAAATCAAGCCAGTATTAAGAAACGAAAATGAAATTGAAAGTGAATAAAATTAAGGGATAAAAATCAAATCTCAAATAAAATTCCGCGACTAACTATATAAACACAATTAAAACCAAAATTTGCGATGACTTATATATAGTTTACTGCAATAATAATAATAATAATAAATAAATAAAGGTTACTGCTTATCCATAAAAAAAATTAAGTTTATTCACGGTGACGA
Organism: Acacia pycnantha; assembly: GCA_025563575.1. Taxonomy (NCBI): domain Eukaryota; kingdom Viridiplantae; phylum Streptophyta; class Magnoliopsida; order Fabales; family Fabaceae; genus Acacia; species Acacia pycnantha. Next base: position 2,087,898 of record JAMWYP010000044.1, read on the forward strand.
TATGATTGAGACGTCGTAGTTTGGTTTAGCCGTTAATTATTTCAGTGACGACAGAAAAAATGTATACGGGTAGGTTGAGAACAAAGTCATGCCTGCTTGGGAATAAAGAATTAGTTACGCAAACTAAACTCTACTGGTACTTTTCACGTCAACGACAATGTGGGAGTTAATTTAATATTGAAATTTGTTAAAAATAATTCAATTCAAAATATTGTTACTAAAAAATAGTAGACTACAATTATTTTGGAGAAAAATATATTAATGTCTCTTTAAGTCTGCTAAAATTACAAAACACAAATTTCTTCTCATTTCAAAACCTCTACTTCATTAAAAAATTTAACATTATCAAGAAATATTTTAGTAAATAAAATTTATCTAAAAATATGGCCTTATAAATTTATAATTACAAATTTATCTCCATAATTTAATTGTCTGCTCTCTTTCTTTATCTGTAATAGATGCATCCTCCATTTCAAATAATTAAAAAATAGTAATATCGAATGATTTTTTTAAATACCCGATTTAAAATTAATAAATTTGTAATACAGTAAAAAATAGGTCAAGTTCAAAGTTCAAAAAAATATTAAAAATGTCACTATATTTATATTAAAGAAGAACACTTTGATCCCAAAAAAAAAAAAAAAAGTAAGGTAACTCTCAGATGAAAATAATATTTGGAAAATAGAAGAAATGTATGCATGATGAGACTTTTAAAGGAAGTTTGTGTTAGTTTTTTTTAAATAAATAGAATACCTCCTTAATTAATTTAGAATATAAAATTGATCGGTGTATTTATATGTTTTCTATAAAACTGTTCGGTGGAGACTGGTGACTAGTGGGTTAAAGAACATTATCAATTGTTGATTGTGATCAGTTTCATAGTGTCGCTTGCTTATTTAAATGGTACACTGACACTAAATTTTCTTTTCTTTCTATAAAAAGACAAAATATAATTAAAGCAACTAGAGAACCGGCTTACCAGTCTATCTTTTGGATAGGTACGAGGAGTCTATCCCATATAGACCGTCCATTCATATTTAATTTTTTTTATCTTTTTTTAAAAAAAATATTTTAATAGGTAGAAAATTTAAAATAAAGGTAATCTCTTGACTAATATTTTTTTAAAATAATTTTTTTATTTAAAAATAACCAAGTAAAAAAAATTGAATCTGAATCGTCCAGATTCCATCTGGACGGCCCAAATGGGATAGATTCCTCCTGCCTATCCTCTAACAAAAATCACCTTTTGTCTCTCTCTCAAGGGTCATTCAGTCATTGTATTTTAGAGGCAAAAAAAAATCACCTTCAGTCTCTCTCACGGGTCATTGCATTTCACTAAGTCGGTGTGTTTAACTGACTTCTTCGTCTCCTCTTATCTTCACTGACTTCTTCGTCTCCTCTAATCCTCCCTCAAACCGCGAAGTCAGTGTTGCTGCAAGAGAAAGATGAGAATGGAAACGTGTTCACTGCTGGAGGGCCGTCGCTAGTCAAAGGTCGTAGATCAAAGCGGGGGCAGAGGTTAAAGAAGACGGAGGTCCGTCGCCGCCGTCGCTGAAGGAGGTCATTCGCTATTGTCACGGTGGATGACCTTCCCCGCGGATGGAGGATTTGGTTGCCGATCTTCGACCTTCAACAAACCCATCCCCATCGCCAACACTCTCCTCTCCATCTCGTTCTGTTGATTTTTTTTTTTTTTAAAAAAAAACCTTATTGGCTTTCACTCGGTCAACTCTGCCGGTTCTGGCCGAGTTGACACCGGGTCAACTCGAGACCCTGGTTTTAGCCTAACTCGGACCGGTTTTCAGGGCGATTCGCCGATTTCCGGTTTGAACCGGCCGGTCCGGTCCGGTTTTTAGATACCATGGTTAATAATACCAAGGAAGAAATAAACTAGAAGCCAAAAAATCATTGAAACTTAAAAAAAAATACTCATTTTCATCCTAAATATAAAACTTATTTAATTATTTTTTATAGATTAAAAAGTTAAATAAATTATTTTAATATATTTACATTTACGGTTTTTTAAAAAAAATAATTTTTCTGACTTGTAAATCTAATTTATAATTTAATGATACATAACATATATTTATTTAGCTTCTTTCTTACTCTCTCTGTTCCTTATTATAAGATACCAACTAACTATTAAAACAAACCAATAAAAATAGTTAAAGTCAATAAAGTTGTCCTAAAATTTAAGTAATTTTCAATATTACCCCCACTAATTGTACTAAACTCTAATATCATAATCCCTCTGATCCTAATTATAAGAACTATTTATCAGATTTTGGAGAGATTAAGGAGATAAGTTAAATTAGTTAATTATAATTGTTTCCCGAAAATACTCCTCTTAAAATTTAGAATAACATCAAAGCCAAAATTTGGGAATAAGAGTTGTAATCCCCACAAGTGATGGATCACGATTTCATATTAATTTAGATATCAGATATGTCCCGGTTTTAAATTAAATTACAATGGTCAATAGTTGTAATTCCCGGTTTTCATATTAATCTCCATGATAGTTTAGTTTTACAATAAATAAATAAATAAATTATATATATATATATATATATATATATATATATATATATATATATATATATATATATATATATATATATATATATAAAAGTTACGGTGATAAAGTCAATTAAATGAAAATAGTGAGGATTCATTATTTATATTAATCTTTAATTTTAAATTGTCAAACAAATAAATAAATATTTTTAAAAAAATTTGGCCAAAACAGTATCATTGATGTGCATATGATATTAATGAGTTGCAAATATTACTTACTTTATAAAATATGTAGGTGTATTATTAAATTATTACTGTCTTTACTTATTATTGAGGAAGTATCAATAGAGATATTTTAAGAAGAAATTGACAAAAGTTAAAGCTTGGTCTTATAATTAGGATCAAAACCAACTCAAAAATGAGTTCCTATAATTAGGACCGGAGAGAGTATTAATTATTACTCTCATCTACTACCCTTATTAATTATGGGCATACATGAAAAAAAATAATTAATGTTCCTTAAGAACAAATAAGTACTTTATTAAAAAGACCAAATAACCTTATTAGTTGATACTTTATAATAAGAACTAGAGAGAGTATTTCCTTAAAAAACAAGAAAAAGTCAACTTGGCTAAGGAAGGGGAAATATATTGTTATTGATTTTTTTTTTTTAAATGATATTAGTGAGATGTCGGTTGGAGATATCTCTCCACAATAGATGTTTTTTTTTATCGTTTCTTCTTGACGGGGAGATCTTGAAACTCTGGAAGGATCGCCACGCATGTGACCCAGCAAACAACACCACTGAATATTTCCACATCTCGTCTTATTCTTCTTCCATGATTATTCCATCCACCAATTTTTTTGAGTTATAGAAAGTTAGACGCAACAATGAACTCCACAAATCAGTGATTTAATAGTCAGAGGCTGTGGCTTAAGGATTTGGCTTAGTTCTACTGCGCATGATAGTGAAAACGTAAATTTTACCTAAAAATGGAAGGAGAATGAAAAATCGTAAAACGTAAAATCGTAACATAATAAGAACGTAAAAAAATCGTAAAAACACAAAAGCGTTTGGAAAAATGATAAAATCGTTTTAATGAAAAAAAATCGTAAAAACATAAAATCGTAGTAATAAAACGAGTTTTTAACTACCATGCTACTGCGGGCTTAGGTCCTTTACGTGTTTACGTCCGCTGCGGATTGCTACATGAAACTATGCCATTTTAGCGCAATTTCACACATGCTAATCCCTTTTTAAAAATAAATCAGACACTACTGGTATCATGTTAAGTTTTTTTAGAACTCAAAACGAGGTGGTATCATGCTCAATAAGGGAATGAAGAAATACAACATCAAATTCGTCAAAAACTCTAGATATGAGTGATTAACGGAAGTTGGCACAAGTGATAAGTGGTTTGTGTCGCTTAAGTAAAGATTCGAGTTCGAACTTTGTAAATGCAGAAAAGCTCCGTTGGGAGACTCTCCCACCATAGCCAAGTGCGCGATACGGGTTGAATTCAAATTAGTCAAGGTGAAGCTCTGAATACCAGATGACTAAAAAAAAAAAAAAGAAAGAAAAAGGGAACATGAATTTTTTGGACTAAGGAAGCATGAAATTAGATTTAAAACAACGTAGTTTAACACAATACACCGCTTAATTGATGCGCTAATGAAGAGCTAGACAGAGATAAACCAACTCTTAACACTTTAAATATTGTGATTAATTGATCAACCCCGGGAAATCCAAGCCAAGTTGAAAACTAAGGGAAATTAACATTTAAAAAAAAAAATTAGAATGACATATACTAACACTTTAAATCTACAAGTGGAATTAATCTTGTCTCCTACTACTCCGGAAACTAATACATTAACTAGAAACTAATGCATGAAAAACGTTTTGAAATATTTTCAAACTATGAAAAATATGATTTACATCAATGTTCTCAGGGCGGACCAAACCGGCCCGAAAATCGGTGAATCAGTCAGTAAATCAGTCCGGTTTTAGGGTCAAACCAATTCACCTTTTTATTTTTTAAAAAAAAATCAATTTTTTTTTTTTAAATTTCATACTAATAACCCTAAATCTTCTATTTTGACAACAATATTTTCATAGGGAAATTTTAACAAAAGGAAAAATTATTTTAATAATATAAAAAATCATTTTGACAACGAAATTTTTTGATATTGAAATTTTGTAATTAAAATATTTTATCTTCCTTGGGGCCTCACTGATATTTTCCCTTTAAAATATAACAATATTACATAAAATATTCCAAAAAAATTAATTTAAAAATTAGCAAACTTCATTTTTTAAAAAATATGTCTAAGAAAACAAAATTAAAGTTTGAAAAATACGTTGAAAACATTTATAAATAAATAGTACAAGTATCATTTATTATGAATATAAATACACGCAGCGATCGGTCAGGTTTTGGGGATATACTTCCAGAGTCGTAACCCCACATTCCAAAAACAAAATCTGCTCTCTCATTTCATCTCCTCCTCTTTCTTCCTCTTTCTCCCTCACCAACCACCTCTGTTCTTATTTGATATCTCTCTCTCTCTCTGAAAATCTGTTGGCAAAATCTCTCTCCAGATTGCTGCATCAGATGATAGCAAGCCCAGAAATTTCAGTCCTATTCTGTTGTGTCTGAATCCTCTCAAGGTACCACATAATTTATTATTTAGTTTCAATCTCTGTTATTATCTGCGTGTCTCTGTTTTTTTTTTTTTCCTTTTCTTCATTCCTTGCTTTGATGCTCTGATTGATTTCTGTCGGTGTATGCCTCCGAGAGAGCTAATTCATATATATATAGTGGTGCTGATATAGATATATGTCAGCTTCTTTGTTATTTTTCCTTATTTTCTGAAATTTTTGAGAGGAAAAAGGAAGGAAAATAGTGATGCTGAAACAAGAAGAAGCGAAAACGAAAGAAAATCACTTAAGAGACAGAAAAAGGAAAAAAAAAAAAAACAGAATATATCATCCAAGGAAATCATGTTAGAGAAAGAAACCCGCCTTTCAACTGTGAAAATGAAATATTTCATGTCTAGAGAGAGAAAATTTCCGAAATTATGAAAAAAATTATTTTTCTTCTTTAAGTAAATTTTTTTAAATATTTCTTATTCGTAACTTATTTAAATTATTTACATATTTTTATATTAATAAAATTCACTCAAATATTTCAAAATTTTAAAATAAAATCCTCAAATTTTTATAAAAATGTATTAAGATTAGACAAGCTTCCCTTCTTCAATCAATATAGAAGATATAAATCAGTATAACATATTTTTTTCTATTTAGTTCAATTAAGTTAAAAAGCTCTAGAGAAATTTACTCTATATATAGATGGTATTATAATGGGTATGTACCATCAAGCGCTTAGGTTAACTGGTAAGAGGTTGTCCTAACTTAACCACGGGTCTTGAGTTCGAGACGTGGGCTTCCCCTGAAAGGGGTCAACCCGGTCTCGGTCCAGATTAGTCTGGGGCCGTTGATGTGCCTGAAAGATGGTATGCCCTAGGATATCGGACGCTCTAAGGAAAATAAAATAAAATAATGGGTATGTGAGTTATGAAAAAAAAAAAAAAAAGCTTTTCATGAGTTGTTGACGTGGATTACTCAATTATGTTCCAATCCATTGGTTGTTGGTCACATTATTAATAAATGAGTTTATTTGCTTTTCATGATTTAGGTCAATTTCGGTGGCCGGTCCCACCAAAATAGTTTGTTAGCATAAGTTTGAGACGTGATTGGAGGCCTTTTCTTTTGTGATGATATGAGCTTAACATATTCATAAAAAAACATAATAGGCGATAAGGATACAAATCCAAATTTAAAATCCAAAATAGTGAGATCACTCTTAAAATTCTTAGACATTAGTCTGTAATTAAATTTTGAAGTAAAATTATTTAATGGCATGTTTGGTTGGATTTTTTATAGGAGAGGATTATATGTGTAATCCTGATGTAATAGAATAATTTAATTTAAAGGATAACAAGTTTAATTTATAAAATGATAAAAATAAATAATGTCGTAACAATTAATTTCAGTGGATTTTTTAGAATTAATTATAACAATACAAATTAACAAGTAAAAAAGTTAATTTATCAAATGAGAACAACCAAGACAGATGGTCACAACTAATTTTATTGAGGGTAATTAGGCTATTTTGGAAAAAAAAAAAATCACTTAATTTCTAAATAGTTCCCAAACACTTCATAGAAATTAAGCCATTTTCAAGGATTATTCTAATATTTGGATACTTCAATGGCTTTATGTTGTTTCTCCCTTACATAATGATAAAATATTCACACAGATAAATAACAATTTTTCAATTTTTGAATTCTTTATTATCTTTTACTATGGATGAAATATATGTATAAAAATAATAAAATAATTTTAACTTAGAAACTAATAAAATATATAGAGGAAATTTTAAAAATTGAAAAGATATGAAACTCAAGATAAGTTATACTTTTATTATTTATAAATAATGTGACTTTTTGATAAAACAAGAAGGTTAGGGAAAATTCAAAAGAGACTTAATAAAATTAAAGGATTAAAATAAAAAATCTTGTGTGAAGTTAAAGAAAAAAAGAGAGAGAGCATATTTTTGCCAATAGAAGAGTGTGTTTAACTTTCATTGACTATAATACCTTTATTGATATCTGGAGGCTTCTTTTCGGTTATTATTGATATCTGGAGAGTGCACCAAGATTCTAACTTTTGTACTTATTTAGAGGCTGCAATTTTTGTTTAAAAAAAAAAAAAAATCAAAATAATGTAATGAATTAATATCCATATATACAATTTTTCAACAATCTTAATTAATAAGATCCAGAAAAATAACCCGAGCATGTAAGGCTTATGTGCTTAATCATGAGCCATGAGGCCCCACATATTACCTCATGAGGCCCACCCAAAAAAGCATTTAGGCCAACCTTTTTACTAACATTATCTTTATTGGATTGAAAATTATTTTTCTTTAATTTCTTCCTCTTATTTCATTATTATAATTATAACCATGATTACTTACTTTTACTTCTATATGATTGATGCTTAAAAGAATCATCATGATTAATCACATGACCATGCGTTTTTGTGTGTGTTTTTAACTATAGTGTTTAGTTCAATAATATTTGTGCGGAAAACGATACGAATTTATGGCTATATCTGTCTTTTCACACTAAGGAGAGAAGCTCATCTCCCTCCTCTCTATTCAAACCAAACACAGTCTAAATGTCTGATTGGGAAATAACTAATCCGTGGTTTTAGAAGCTCTTTTCTATAAGTTGAGATAAAACTCTTCTTATAAACTTATATCAAACAATATAAAATCACGTCTACAAAAGCTAAAACAAATACGCCCTAAAGATTTCATCCCAATATTTAAAGCATACTTGGTTACCTTTTACATCCCATAATCAACATTTCTTATAAATCAAAGTTTGTCAAATTTTTTAGGAATGAGAATTGCCCAATAAAATGACATGAATGCCCATTTCCACAAAGCTAGAATCCTCATATGGAACATATATACTATTGCTATCCTTTTCCCTCCCTGTTTTATTTCCTTTGTTGCCCTCTTACTTTCTCACATTACATCCTCGAGAGACCTGATGTTACCATCATGTCCTCACTATATATCATTCATTAGAGCTGTTCATTAACAATGAACATCATGAATAGATTATACACGAGATATGATAGAGATTATATGCACGTGCTACCATGAACATGGGCTATGTGAAGATATTAGGAAATTTCCTCGTTAATGCAGATACTGATGTATTATGTGCTGTAGATACTCCCTCTGGTCCTTATTATAAAACACCAACTAGTAAGTGTATTGATCCTTTTTATAAGGCACTTGCTTGTTCTCAAGGAATATTAATTATTTTTTTCATATATACCCCTAATTAATAAGGATAGTAGGTGAGAGTAATAATTAATAATTTAGTGCAATTAGTAGAGGTAATATTAGAAATTACTTAAATTTTAGGACAACTTTATTGACTTTAACCGTTTTTATTAATTTGTGAGAATTATTAATTAGTTGGTGCCTTATAATAAGGACTAGAGGGAGTATATGAGTAGGATATTAATCTGCTAGGCTTTAGGGTTTAAGATATAACCTAATGTTCTCGTGGGCTACAACCCATGATGCCTCACATTCTCAAGCTACAAACTCAGTGCGTTTATAGACAAAGTGCCTATGGTCATTAATTTACCTTTCCCTTAAGTATAGGTAGCCTCCAAACTAGTACGAGTAGTATTTCTAATAAAGGTGAATTATGACACACATATATATAATGTGGACATTAACCATGCACATGCATGAACGTGAGTCATACTCCTCTGGTTTTTAATATAATATATATTTATCTAATTTGATTAGATTAAGAAAGTTAGTTATATTAGTTAATATAACATGTATTTTCTAAAACACCTTAACCATCTTCTTTAATTCCCTCATTCCTTCTTCTCCTAAATTATTGTTAAGGGAGCATCAGTATATTAGGAAAATATTAACAAATATGAGAATTATATCTTATATTTAGAATTAAAATCATCCTCCAAATATATCTTATATTTAGAACTAAGATTACCCTCAGCTTGAAGGCTCATTCAATTACTTCGAATTCATTTTTGCTTAATTGAACTTTCTTTGGTTTTTGGCCCCCAAAAAAAAAAAACACTTTCATAGGCCGATTTCCTCACGTTGTTTGGCCAATTGTCAATAAGCTTCCAGATGAGTTTTGAACCGAAACATGTTTACGTATAGTTGTGAAGTGTGACACAATAAAATGTTGTGCCCAAGATTTTTGCAATTTAGACAAATTTTAACACTTGTATTTTCACATTTCACATTTTTTTTTTGAGTTAAAAGGGCAGGCGCTAATAGCCGGAGGTTACAACCGGGATCAAACTTGTGACCTCTCTTTTATAAGAGAGTATCCATGCCACTAAGTTATAAGAACATTGGTATTTTCACATTTCACACTTTGGATCAACTAAAATTTCAATATTTCTAACTTTTCACGGACAACGGTTAATTACCAACATATATATGTTTCTATTAAGAGATTGAGGATCTGTGTACATTTTTTTAGGGTTGCTTGGTAGAGAAATTGCACCATAATATAATATTTTATGAGTATTTTTTTTCCCATAACCCATTTACCTGTATGGGTCTCACATCCCTTAAGGAATAATTGACCTCTATTATAGATTAGAGATTTTTGCATCGTTTTCTTAGAGTTGATAGATAAAATTACACCATACTAATTAAATTTTAAATGCCAGAAGCTACTCATCACAGAATACTTTGTGGGTGTTTTTACACCTTAATCCATTTTTCTTTAGTTGTTTCCTTTGATTGTCTCTTCCCTTTGCTTTTAACAATGCTGAACAAATCAGGTGGATCTTTATATTACACATAAGTTGAAGAACAAACTAAATTATTTGTAGTTGACAACTTTTCTGCAAATCTTATATTACCTCCAGTCTTAATTATATGAATACTTTTATAGTGCAATTTACACTACAAAAATGAACCTATAATTAGAACTGGAGGGAGTATTTGATATTGATGGTATTAACCATTAGATTGTGTTTTAATAGTATTAAGGGGTTAAAAATTTTCCTTTTTAAAAATAATAATAAATAAAGGTCATTACTTCAACACCATTAAATCCTAATCCAAAAAGTAGGGGAAAAAAAAAGCTCAGAACATCTTAATATTTGTTTTCGGTGATAAAAACAACCTGAGCATAGCTTTTTCCCTTTTATTTTGTGGCCTATTTGTTTTTAGAGTACGTATGTGGCTGTGGTTTCTCCTTTTCTTTTGTGATTAAACTTTTCTACAAAAGGCATTAAGTTTACAAAAGTCATACTTTGTGGCCTTATTATCCCCTTTTGGATGATGGACCATTGCTACAAGTACAATAATGCACCTTTTTTTTGTTGCATTACAGTTAGTTATAGTCTATTTAGTCATGGTCAAGAGAAATGGGCATAATTTATTTTATTAGTATTATTATTATTATTATTTAAGATCTTGACTCAAAGCATTTTCCTTAATAAAAAATATTTTAAGTTCTCATTATTTCAAAATATAAAATAAATTATAAATTTATTACTCCCTCCGGTCCTAATTATAGGAGCTATATGCCAGAATTTGGAGGGATTAAGGAGAGAAGTTAAATTAGTTAATTATATATATTTTCCTAAAATACCCTTACCTAAAATTTAAAATGACATTAAAGAAATGCTTGTTGAATCGTTAACCTTGCACTTGTCCGCGACTTCTCAATAATAAGAATAAATTTAATCACGTGCTAGATGAACTGGTGCTTCTATTAGAAAGTCCTCATACTCTCAATGAATTTGAGTTTCCTCGGTACTACTGAGGAAGAAAATTTACGAACAGGTAATGAAACCAAGGAGAGAATGATTATTATGGAAAATAAATAATTATTCTTTGTATGAGTACATGAACATATTTTCAATCAAATTAAATGGAGTAAATAATTTTAGATTAAAATAGAATTCAATTTATTAAAAAGGAAAATCCAGGTTTGATATTATCGAGAAGGTAGCTCATTATGTTGGCAGACTTTAATTTCATAAACCTCATAATGATTAGGGGTAGGGGTATTATAGGAAAAAAATGACAAAAGTTAAAACTTGCTCTTATAATTAAGACCAAAATTAACTTCAAAATTTGCTCCTATAATTAGGACCGGAGGGAGTATAATTTAAAAAAAGGTCTTGACATGGACATGTATTTTATCATTAATGTGATTAGTTTTCATTTTACAAAACAGATAAATATATGTATTCTATGACTGTCCTTTGTGAGTGTGTTACTTCTTGTTTGATATTTCCTTCCTTTCTTTTCTTGTTTTTTTTTTCAGTAAAAATTGGTTTATTTCATTCAAAACGTGGGATGATACACTAAAACTTTACAAAAGTCTATACCTTCATCAGAATCAACCACATCAGTACCAAGAAGTTTGATGTTTCCTTTCGCCCATTCTCGAATGAATTTTGCTTTCTCAAAATAATAAACAAATAAAATTTTCATAATTTAATTCATATAAAATTATTATTTCTTATTGAGAATAGATTATTGACTTCCATACATATGAAATGTAAAAAATGTAATCAAAATAAACATAGTTAAATTCAATCATTGATATTTATATAATAGTTTTAATTACCCGAGATTATAAGTGAAAATATGTCAGACTTTTATTAGGGACCTACGGCTTGGCATACTTTAAACTTAACCTATTTTATTTAATAAATAAGTTAGATTCAGGCTTAGGGTTAGGGTCGGGTTTAAGTCTATTTAAGTAAATAAGGTAGACAAATCTAGCATATAAGAATATAGGCCTGACCTTTTATTTATCTTGTTCTTAATTTGCATTATTATTTACATAATATAATCTCAATCAATTTGCACCCATAAAAAATATAATTTCAATTAATTTTGTAAATTATTATAAACAAATTATCTTATTTATATTATTGTAAACTTGTAATTGTATTGAGTTATTATCAGATATTATAATAAATGTAATTGTTATTTTATTGTAAATTTAAATTAGATTTATTTAAATAATTAAATTATATGCGATTTTTTTATAGCTTCAAAGCCTATGTAAGACATAAATAAAGACTTTTAAATAGGGTTAAAGGGTTATATATGGTCTTGGAGGTATATGTTTTCAAGCTACATTTTAAGTAGATTTTTAAAAAAGCTTTAAGGTCATATTACGCCTTTTGAAGACTTTGACTCGGGTCTTAAAAAAAGCCAATATACAACCTCATACACATGCTTTTGAACTATATGTTTTAATTCGGGTATATTTGGTTAATGCTTGTAGGTTGACCTATTTTCACCATACCTTGGATATCTCCAACTTGTTATATTCACAAGTTCAAAGAAACTAACCTATTTGGTATAAGAGTCTCTTAAACATATAAACAATACCCAACACACTATTTAAGAGTAGATTCCCTTGGTGACTCACACCACAATACTTCATTTGACCTTTCACTAGTTATAATCCTTTGTTAGAAGAGCTCTTGGTGAACATTGAGTTTTCAATGGAATCCCCTTTGTTATAATCACAAGCACAAAGAGAGAGCTCATTCTAAAAGATTAATAAGGGTAGTAAGAAAGAATATAAAGTAATATGACATTGGAATTTAGTGAAGTTAATAAAGATAATATTTAAAATTTTAGTACAAGTCAATTAGTTAAAAATGACTTATATTGTGATCAAAGTAGATATTATGGACCAATGATTTTTTTAGAAGATGCCCTATATTTGGGACCAAAGGAACTAAGGAAGTATGTCACAAAGTTTAATTTTCTTCTAAAAATGTCCCAATTAATTTTGAACTTTTACCAAATATTTAAGGGAGAATTCCAAATAAATACCATTTGAATTTGCAAAACCCCCAGAAGTCTGTTGAATTTGTAAAAATACTGAGAGGTACAAAGGACCTATAATGGATATACAAATTCAGGTGAAAATACTTTTTTACCCTTAGTTTTAAATAAATAACCCTCCAACCCCACCACCGCCGGCCACCACTGTAGGACGGCTGCCGCCGCCGGCCACCACCGCCTGACGGCCACAGCCGTAGGCCACCACCGCAGGCTGACGGTGGTGGCTGGCGGCGGCGGTGGCCGGCCGTGGAGGGGGTTGGAGGGTTTTTTATTTTTATTTAAAACTAAGGGCAAAAAGGTAATTTCACATGAATTTGCATATCCCTCATAGGTCATTGGTACCTTTTAGTCTTTTTACAAAGGGTTAAGTACCAATTTTACCCCTGAAGTACGCGTCCAAGAGCAATTTTGCCCCTTAAGTTTTAGACAGAGCAATGTTGCCCCTGAAGTATCAAAACGGAGCAATGTTACCCCTCCGTTAGAAACCCTAACGGTCAACGTTAGTTGACCTAACATTGACCGTTAGGGTTTCTAACAGAGGGGCAACATTGCTCCGTTTTTGATACTTCAAGGGCAACATTGCTACGTTTCAGTGGAGCAATGTTGCCCCTGAAATATAAAAAACGGAGCAATGTTGCCCCTCCGTTAGAAAACCTAACGGTCAACATTGTTGACCGTTAGGGTTTCTAACGGAGGGGCAACATTGCTTCGTTTTGATACTTCAGGGGAAACATTGCTCCGCCGAAAACTTAAGGGGCAAAATTGCTCCTGGACGCGTACTTCAGGGACAAAATTGGTACTTAACCCTTTTACAAATTCAACAGACTTCTGGGGGTTTTACAAATTAAAATGGTATTTATTTAAAATTTTCCCAATATTTAACCACACTCATAAAGATATTTATATTAATAAAAGAAAATCACATAAAAAAGAATTTTAAAAATACTAAAAGACAGAAAAGTGCTCCTAATATTCATAATATTATATAGAAGTGTGAGTGTCTGATTTATCTTTTTTGAAATTAAATGGAATGACAAAATTGTTCTTCACTTATCAAACCCCTCCTTCTCTCTCTCATGTCACATCCTCTTCTCTCTGAGTCTACATTATATGCTTAGAATTACATGCTTTTTAGGTGTTTATACATCTAATTAGAGGTATAAGCATATTTTTTTAAATTTTTATTTTATTTTTTATATATTATATTTATTTAGATTTAAATTATATGTTATTTTCTGAGATGTTTTTTGCACCCAGTATCTCAAATTAATTAATTTCCAATTCTGCTTTTGTCTGTAACACTAGTATTATGAAAATTAATTAATTTGAGATACTGGGTGCAAAAAACATCTCAGAAAGTAGCATATAATTTAAATCTAAATAAATACAATATATAAAAAAATAAAATAAAAATTTAAAAAAATATGATTATACCTCTAATTAGAGGTATAAACACCTAAGAAGCATGTAATTCTAAGCATGTAATGTGGACTCCTTCTCTATCCTCTCCCTCTCTCTCTCCATCCCTCCTCTTCTCTGTCATTTCCTTCGCTCCCTCCCTCCCTCTCTCCTCTTCTCTATCCTCTCCTTCTTTCTCTCCCTCCCTCCTCTCTCTCCTCTAACTGATCTAACTTTTTTGGCAACTTCTATCCCAAATCATCCTCCATAGATCTAGCTCCAAAACAAGGTTCAAAGGAGAGAGTTATGTAGAGGTAGAAGTCAACAACAAGCGGAGTTTAAGGGAAGGTAGGGATCATAGAAAGCTCTGGTGGAGATCCGATCAAACACGAACTTGTTCGTCAGCAACGATTACGCTTTCTCCAGTTAGGGTTGCATGAGCAGGGAGATTTGATCAGATCTACGAGTTGGGTTCACTGCCACCGTTCCTTTTGGTTGTCGCAAGACACGTGGCACCCATCAAGCACCAGTGGAACCGACAAGACCTGGTAGGCGATAACGTCAGAGGCAGCTGCCAAGACTTGAACCTAGGTCCAGTTAGCCTGTTGCATTAGTGCAGTAGGAACAACTAAGTTTAGAAATATTAATTAATTATTGTTATTAGAGATATCGTTTAATATTTATTACATTAGATATAAATATTATATTTTAGAAATATATCTTTAATATATTATGATTTGATTTGATTATAATAGATTTTAGAGTTAAAGTTAGTATATTCTTGTCTATATGGCCTCCTTGTACCCTCTTTTATTTTTAATGATCAATAATATTAGTATTTCTCATGTGCTTCAATGTGATCCTTCAAACCCAACATGGTATTAGAGCCTTACGATTTTGAACATGTGAGTTTTGTCTTCTTTTAGTTGCATTCTTTGGATTTTGGTCCTTGGTGAGACTTTTAGTGTTTGTCCCTAATGAGACGTTTGGAGCATTGGACCGTTTTGTGTTTGTCTCTGGTGAGACATTTGTTGTTGCTTTGGTAGCTTGAGAGATCGTTTGTTGTTGCTTTGGTAGCTTGAGAGATCGTTTGTTGTTGGTTTGGTCCCTAGTGAGACTGTTTGGTGTTCATCCTTGGTGAGATATTCGTTGTTTCTTTGGTCCTTTATGAGACCGTTCCTTCATTGTTGGTTTGGTCAGAGACCTTTTTTTGCAGCTTCTATTTTGGTTTAGTACTCGTTGTTATTTGAGCTCATGGTCAACCTAGTGGATTATCACCTTGACCTGTGTGGATTATCACCTCAACCTTTATGGATTATTACCTTAACCTTTATTGTTCGAGTTCTAGTCTATGGATCATTATCATTAGTTGCTACGTGTGCAAGTTGTTTCCATTTTGAGGGGGAGTGTTGAGAATATCCAGTTTAAAAAAATTAATTAACATTATTATTAGGGATATCATTTAGTATTTATAAGGATTAGATATGAATATTATATTTTAGGAATATATCTTTAAGATATTATGATTTAATTTGATTTTATTATAATAGATTTTAAGGTTAGAGTTAGTCTATCATGGCCTATATAAAGGCCTTTTTTGTACTCTCTTTTATTTTTAAGGATCAATAATATTAGTATTTCTGGTGTGTTTCAATGTGATCTTTTAATATCAACAATTCCAAATTACCCTACCCATCGACGCGTGGGAGTGGATTCTCTCAGAATCCCTCAATATTTGTGTATCCTAATCGTCTAATATTTGATCCAAGCGTCCAGAGAGAGTCACATCATCTATTTTTTAAAAGTTCATTTCTACCTCGTGAGGTAATTTTTACCTCACGAGGTAATTTGAAAAAGATGACGTGACTCTCTCTGAACGTTTAGATCAAATATTAGAAGGACAGGATGTACAGATATTGAGGGTTATTGAGGGGGATTCTAAGAGAATCCGGATCCATCGACACACTCCATATGATTTGTACGGTCACACTCTCTGAAACACCATGACGGCAGATGTTTCCGGAGTTTAGCCACCACTTCTCTCAACGTGGAGTTCATGATGAATTGAGCAAGTTCATTGATGGCTTGAATGAATTGCAGGAACTGAGCCCCTTTATGTTGTATTAAACTTCCCTTGTCAATCTGAGAGGAATCAATTACTTGTCTTTGAACTCCTAAATCATTTCTTCTTTGGTTCCTTGTTCATTTGCTAGCTACTCTTATGTTTAGTTTGCTAGTGTCCAATTTTAAATAGGAAGTTGAAAAATTCATATGTGGTCAATTTTACGTTAGGGGTATGTTACCGGGTGTGGCCCGGTCGCACAGTGGGGTGGGGTGGAATTACTCTTTTTGTTTAAAAAAAAAACATTTCTGAGAGTATTTATGTCATTTTCTTTTAAATTTAAAAAGGATAAATCAGAAACTAACATTTTTTTAATATTATGAATATTTAAAAAACTGTTTTTAAAGTTCTTTGTCTATTTTTTTTTCCTATTAATAAAGGGCATGTGGCAAAGCTTTTATATCTAAAAAATTCTCTTCAATATAAGGGGCAAGCGAATAGTTGATTCCAAAACTTAGAGTTATGACTTATGACATGCTAGAACCATTGACAATTTGTCAATTTTTATCCCAATAAAGGAAAAATGACCAAATGCATTTGGAGAAAATGGGTGGGTCCCAACTCCCATATAAGCCGACCTCCCCCGGGAAGCAAACCGGGCCCACCTGGTGCGGTGGCTGGTCGTCATCTTCTCCTGAAAGTCTTTGTCTCTCTCTCTCTCTATACACACACATACGGTTGCTATTGAATGATTAATAAATTAAAACTCATTTTTCAGCCGTTGCTAAATAGTTGTCCTCATAACACTCTTGGATCATTTCACATGCTCTGTATAAACTATCCACATTATATATCATTCTATTCTAAACTCACAATTAGCAGTGGTGTTTTTGCCTAACTTCTTGAATCTTCTTCTTCCCTCTTCTTTCCCTCCTTGTTTTTCTTCTTCTTGTTCTTGTTCTTCTTCTTCCAGGTTTAGCTTCATCCTTCGTCTTCATCACTCCATTATAATGCAACAAATGAAACAACGGTCTGAGCACCAGCAACGCCAGGTTGTGCTATTGTCTCTGTTTCTGGTTCCGTTCTTGTTTCTCTCTGCATGTTTGTGTTGAGCATTCTTTCTGGGTTTGCTAATTTTGTCTGAAAGTTGTTGGCTTTTTCTGGGTTAATGATTCTTGTTACAGCAATTTTGGGCTAGAGTGGTTATGCGAAAATGGCTTAACATGAACCAGTCCGATTACAGTGCTGATCCTGATGACCCTGATGATCCTGATGATTCTAGTGATTCAGACAACGAAGGTGAGTGATGACATCCCCATATAAGAAAGAATGATTCATCTAGTGTCTAATAAGTTCTTGGGTTGATGACATTATTGGTTGTCACAGTTTGATCAAATTTTTGTTTTGGTATCTGCAACTTCAAATCGTTAGTTTTTGTCCTTATAGTTTCATAAGTACTTAGTCTGAGTCTAAGGACCAAAATCAAAACTCCTTAAAAGTATAGGGACGAGTGAGACCAGTCATTTAGCATTAAACTATAAGGACTAACAATTGTCAAAAGAAAGGTACAAGGCTCAGGTGTCTGTACCAATGTCAATATGAGTATGACTGCTTCTTATAGGCAAAGGGGTTTTGCATCAGTTTCTGTGCGATCCATTAGTTTGAAAAAGTTGAGCCTGGAGTTTTATGAGCATGATATGGATTTCTTAAAGATCACTTTTCAGTTTGGCTGTTTCGGTCTTACACACTCTTTTATAGAATGGGGAAGACAATCACGGTTTCCAGAGATCAAAGAGGAGGAGGAGGAAGAAGAAGAACCACTTGAATCAAATGGTGACTTTTCCATACAATAAATTCTGATTTATTAAATGGTTTAATTGCTAAACTTTATAATTTCAATTTTAGACATTTGCAGTTCAGATTTTCATGTAAGAGTCTAAAGCTGAATTTTTATCAAATTACAGAATATCTTCCAAGGTTAAGGAGGCAAAAGTCATTGACTTTTCGGTCACAGTATATAAATAAAAAGGAACTCAGGTGAGACACCCGTTATATTTATTTGAGAGGAGCAGAAACAAGTTAAAACTTTTGCTGCAAAAAGAATTGAATCTGTATTGTTCTAGCCTCTCACCTATTTTTCTGCATATCATGTCTTAGAGTATGTGTTGGCACATGGAATGTTGGAGGAAAACTCCCTCCTGATGACCTGGATATTGATGAGTGGATTGGAATCAATGATCCAGCTGATATCTATGTTCTTGGGTAAGTTTTTTGAGTATGCCTATTACAGTAGAGCTTCAGTTTGTCATTATTAGTATGACAATTAATCTTTAAGTTGGAATTAGTATACTCTTTTGATCTTATTTATAAGGTAGAGAGAGAACATGTTTTTGTCCTATTTATAAATAATGTCATGAAATTTTTCATATGAATGTACACTTTTACCCTTTATTTATTATTGTACATGCTTCGTTCTCATGGGGTATAGTATATTTGAAGGCAGAGTTAATGCAGTTTAAGGTTTTTTCTGGTTCTAGTGAAACATGTTAGAAGTGACTTATAAATAGGAGCAAATGAGTATTTATCATCTAATAACATGACTATGAATTACTCTAAGTCTGAAGAATGAGCTGCATTGTTTCCTACGTTTATGAAGACACATTCTGTTTGCATGACTAAAAAAAGATTCCTTACATTGCAGTTTTCAGGAGATTGTGCCTTTGAACCCCGGTAACATTTTAGGAGCTGAAGATACGCGCCCAGTTCCAAAATGGGAAAACATTGTCCGGGAGACACTAAATAGAATTCGATTCACACTATCAAAGGTAAAATCCTTTAGTGATCCTCCTTCTCCATCAAAATTTAATCCACCAGAAGATGTGCCAGACATAGAAGAAGAAATATTGCTCGAAAGTGACGGTGAACTCGAAGAAGAAGTCCATCCATTGGAAGAAGAACAAGAAGTTTCTGATGGGCCTGTCATTGAAAAACTCAGGGATACAGGTTTGCAGGCTACAGATGCTGCTGATGTTGTCAACTCAAGCATGCCAAGTGATCTAAATTTTCAGAGACAAGTTTCTTCTCCGAGGAGATTAAACCGGTTAAATTGTTTCCGTGATGAAGACTCATCAGATAATATAGAAACTCCATTCAACCAGCAGACTGCTAAACAACTATCCAGAATGCTTAGTGGAACTGAAAGGATTGGTTTGAGCTGGCCAGAGCCACCCTTAAATTTGATCTCTCAGAAAGTATTGGATAGACCAAGTTCATTTAATTCAATCAAAAGTTATAAGTCATCAAGGTCTTTCAAAGGATATAACTCTTTCAAAGGGTACAATTCTTTCAAGTCAAACATAGGTGTAAAACCATCAGAAATAGCTTTGCTTGCAGAAACTGACCTTGAAGCTTTAATGAATCGGAAGAGAAAATCGCCATATGTTAGGATAATTAGCAAGCAGATGGTTGGCATTTTCATCACTATCTGGGTTCGTCGAGGCTTGCGAAAACATATTCACAATTTAAAGGTGTCAAATGTTGGTGTTGGAGTTATGGGCTATATTGGTAACAAGGTCTGTTTTCAATGTTCCTTTTCATCCAAGAATATTGTTTTTATTCCTTGCTACATGGCAGTTCATTTTCTGTTTCATTTCTTTATTTTTTTTTTATGTCCTTTGCTTGCCTCCCCTTGTTACAAACTTTCTTTAACAATCTGTTTATTTTCATTTGTAAAGTGTGAAAATTTATTTTGGCCCCCACATTTGTTTACTTCTAAACTCTAGTATGAGTATCATATTAGTTTCTTCTAGGATTGTTTTGTTGTTGGAATTCTTCATTTCTAAAGTGATGTAAGAGTTTTGTTGCATAATCTGGGCTTTGTTTGTTACCCAATTGCTTGTAATTTTTATTTTGGTTTCCTTTTACTTTTGTTTTTATGCACAAGATTAAGAGTCTTTAGGAATATTTGATATTTAATATGCTCTAGAGCTAATCATTTGATCAATACTATTCTTTTTATTCACAATTTAATACTGCTGTTTCATGTTTCAGGGATCGATATCTATTAGCATGTCCATTTATCAGACACTTTTCTGTTTTATATGCACCCACCTTACAGCGGGTGAAAAGGAAGCAGATGAAATGAAAAGAAATGCCGATGTGCTAGAAATACATCGAAGAACTCACTTTCATTCATTTGTTGATATAGGACTTCCCAACAGTATCCTTGATCATGAGTGAGTACATGTGTCATTATTCCTTGATGAAACTGAGTTGTTAATTTGCTTCTCGATTGCAACTGTTTTACCTATTTTACAGAGTTAATACAATGTTTGGTTCTTATAGCTTGTCCTCATTTTGGTTTTTGTCCCTATAGTTTCAAACCATAGTTTTGGTCCCTCAAGGGGCAAAATGGTCCTGTTTTTGTTAAGATATAGGGATTAACATTGTAGATGGGAAAAATCGACCAAAACTTATGGTTTGAAATTAACAAAGTTTGATTGTTTGTTAAATTTATTATTTAACTGAAGCTACTGTTTTTGATTCACAAGTAACTTCAAAAATTACATTCCACTGATATCTGTTAGCTTATTTTTCGGAGTTAGTGGCAGTAAAAAGTAAATAACTTCCTCATCACATGCAAATAACATGTTTCCATCATTCATGTGCATACTAACTATGTTATTTGTATCTTGATCAATAGAGAATCTACTGGTTTCTTTTGGTCAAGTCTGAATCTCAAAATGCATGAATAAGAGAAATAATAAGTGGGAAATGTTTCTGAGAAGAAATGATGAAGAAAGGAGATTAGAACCTGTTATATATTATTATTATTATCTTCTATATGGCACAGATTGGTATAATCAATTCAGTAAAGGCTGACACTGCTGGCTCATTTTTTTGCAACATAATATAATATTATTTTCTCTATACGGAACACATAAGACCTTTATCTGTTGCAATAATGGTTTTTCAGAGGGAATATTTTTCTGGCTGGATTGAGAAACTGATCACTGAATCATGTGGCTTCGTTGTATGATACTCTTCAAGCATATTCTATAATTATTGGAGGAGTTTGAAAGAGCTGAAGCTCATAACTTGGGGAATTATATGCCTTCTTCCTATTTTATAAGTGCTTGCATGTTTTATAATACATAGTAATTATCAATTAATCATTGATAATTTATTTGCAGGAGAATAATTTGGTTGGGAGACTTAAATTACCGTATCAACTTGTCATATGATGACACTAAAATACTTATTTCAAAAAAGGACTGGGCAAAATTGGTTGAGAAAGATCAGGTATATTTCAGTTTACTGAGTTATCTATCATCTAACATGGCAAACACTTTACACTTTGAGTTTTCCATTCATTTTGAGTTCTTATTATCGACAGCTTGCACGAGAAATCGAAAAGGGTGTATTTGTTGGATGGTCAGAAGGAACATTGACTTTTGCACCAACCTATAAGTATGAGAAGAAATCTGATAAGTACGTTGGAGAAGATCCCAAGGTTGGGAGGCGTACGCCGGCGTGGTATGCTTCACCTTTGATGGTCATATTTTTATCATTCTTTGAGTGCAGACTCATTGCTGAAGATGTTAGCTTTAAGAACTTCATATACTAATTACTCCCTCCGGTCCTTAATATAAGAGTTGCTTAACTAATTTAGATAGATTAATGAAGTCATAAATTAGTTATTTATAACAAATGTGACATGATTTCTGTATAAAATACTCTTGTATAACATTAGATTTCATGTCAATTTGAGTAAATTAGTTTGGAGAAAAATGAAAAATACGATAGACAAAGTGGAGTAAGATTGTATTAGCTCCTATGTGAAGAGACCGGAGGGAGTACTATCTTTTTATCAAATTTTATAACCTAAACTTCAGTAGTTTTGGTCTAATTATATTATCAAGTGTGAATGCTTTATAGAGATTGTTAAGGAACAGTTGTGAAAATTGAACCTGTTAATTATTGAACTGTCTTGTTGAACAGTACTACTTCTGGTCCTTAATACTTCTATAAGAGCTAGATAACTGATTTACAGATATTAAAAAAATTAGCTAAGTTAGTTATTTGTAACAAATGTATCTTGGTTGCCCAAAACTATCCCATTTAATCATACGCATTGGAATTACCCTTTCATTGGGATCCCCCTTGATATGTGCAATTAATAGGGATACTTTGAGCAAAACATTATAAATTTTGGAGGCAAAGTGGATTGAGGTATTATATTTAGAACTAAAGTGAACTCCTTGTCTAACTCTTATATTTAGGATTGAAGGATGTACTTGCTTTATGTCTTAACTTGAGTTACGGATATGAGAACTAACCAAGATTGTTAAATACAACAACCATAAAGCCTGATTCCTTTAGATGAGGTTGGTTACATTACGCCTCAATAACCAATTCATTGGGTAAATGTTTGCTCAATAAATTCGCCGAGTGTTCTCTTCGGTCTTCCTCGACCCCTTTTTTGTTTAATGATTTATAAAAATTAATTTCTTTCTATTCCTATCATATAGACAAGCACGTAATTTTCAGGTGTGATCGCATTCTTTCTTATGGCAAGGGAATAAGATTACTGAGATACAGAAGGAGTGAGCTCAGATTTTCGGATCATCGACCCGTGACTGCCACATATTTGGCTGAGGTTGAGGAGTTCTCTCCTAGGAAGTTACAGCGAGCCCTGACTTTCACAGACGCAGAGGTTGAAAATGAACAAGTCATGGATTTTTGCCCTTGGAATTAGCATCTTACATGGAGTAGGTGAGTAAATCATCTCATCACCTTCAGATCCAAAAAAATATGCCTTAAAACATATCTCTGTTCAGAATATGACTAATTAATGTTTTATATATGTTTTGATAGGCGTGAGCTTATGGCATTCTGCTTCATAAAATCTTAAAATTCTCAAGACCTTGCTCATTTGTTACTTAGTGCTATTACAATGGCCAGTTTAGTTCAGTCATTAGAGGTTACTGCTATATATATAGCAGCAACCATTACTTGTCCAGGTTTCACATTTCCCAACTTGGACAAAACTGAACATCTCCACCATCACGCTCATGATGTGCATATCCATGGTCCTTAATTTCCAGGGTAAAAAACAAGAGTGGTAAATAAGATTAAGTATTTTGCTGAACTTGAAATACCAGTGGCTTCTGTGTCAAGAATAAGAGTTTTAAAGAAATTAGTGTTTTTTTTTATTAAAAAGAAAGAAAGAAATTAGTGTATAAGTTGTTGTTTGAAAGGTTTTTCCCCCCCTTTTGGGGTTGGGGGGGGGGGATTAGTAGATTTGCTTTATAAATGTATCAAGTTGCATATGTTTTTGTACTGCTTAGAGTGTGTGATGTGCCTTGTGAGTAAAATATGGGAAGCTCTCTGTACTGAAGAAATTAATACAAAGGCTTATCAAATGGTTCTGCCCCTTCAAGACTTTCTACTCTCCACTTTTGAGGCTGCAACAGTAAGAATGCAAGCTACAGCATGGTTGAAGGCCTCAACAGAGAAGATTTAGGTCAGTCATGTAAATTGCTGATAAACAATTATATATATATATATATATATATATATATATAATCTTTTTTTTAAAAAGTATGTATGTATGTATTATTAGTTACATAGCAGTGGTAAATGTTGCTGCTGTGTAACTAAGGTCACGAGTTATTAGTTACATAGCAGTGGTAAATGCTGCTGCTATGTAACTAAGGTCACGAGTTCAAAACCTCAAAATAGTTTCTTTGCTTGCAAGGTAAGGTTGCGTACATCTGACCATGGTGGGAGCCTTGTGTACTGAGCCACCCTTTATACATAAGTATGTAAATGTTTATGTAGTATGTGTTAGTAACAAATCATTTGGTGTTTGACGTCGTTGATGAATCTAATTCAGGACAATAAAAAAAAGATCTTGTAATTTTTAGAGGGAAAGACAAATGAGTTTTGGTTTAGCCCCACTAAATTTATGTTGTGATGCTATCGCTTCCTAGTATCAAACCACCCGAGTATCTAATAGCTACATTGATCCCTGACCAACTCGAGTCGAAAAGAACCACAAGAGCCACAAAGCTCTTTCAATGAGTATTTTAGGACTCAAATTTTTGAGACCATTACTTGTTATGCTATCTTTTTTCACAATGGCTTGACAATTGTTACCTTAATTTATTTTCCCTTTTAATGCGTTTACGGCCAAAGTAGTCTAATTTAAATTTCACATATGTATTACTATTCTACTCTTTCATTAGTCATGGGCAAGCCTTAGGCCAAGCTTGGTTCAATAGAAATATTTTTAAATGGAATGGATATAAGAATAGAATAGAATTTTGTAAATTGTAATATAATTGTTAGAGATATAAAATGAGTTCCTTACTCTTGTTATTTAAGATCTTAATGAGCTAGTTAATTATTATAAGATCCTCTAAATAGAGGTCTCATTGTATAGATCAAAGTGTGAAGGATGGTAGGATCCTCAGGGAGGTTAGCTTAGGTCCTCACCTCTTATTAATCGTAGAGTTTAGGGTTAATAGACTCACCCAAGAAGGGTTGATTGTTCTCATGCTATCGTGGCTTATTATTTTCAATAAAAGATTCATTTATTTCTCCAGTTCTGGGTTTTATAACTCTAATAATGTTTGGTAGACAACAAAAAGAATGATTTTGTAAATTAAAAGATCCCTATTAATAATTAACTTGCTAAATTGGTCATCAACTTGTATTCTCCCTATATTGTATTATCAGTGAGATTAAAAGTAGGAAATTTTTTGGGGCGCGAAAATTGAAGATAGGGACTTTAATGAAGGTGGGAATTCTAAACCCAAACATTATCAACACTGATTAATTAATTATTATAATAACGATGATGATGATGTTTTCTACCTTGAGATCTCTGAGTTATATGTGGGTTGTGCTTAAGGGTGTTCACGGTAGAGCTGGGAATCAGGGCCGGCCCGGCCCGACAGGGCCTGGAGTAAGGAAAACATATGTTTTTCAAAGCCCGGCCCAATAGTACCAGGGCCAGGGCCGGCCCTACCGGGCCTGAAAATTACTATTCCAAATTTTAACTATTTTTCCTTCTTTTTCCTTCGATTTTTTTCAAAGAAATATAATTAGTAAATTGCAACCATTAAAGTTCTAATCTATCAAATAAATGTTATCAACATTAATATCTAAACAATATAAATCATTCAACAAATAAACACATTTATTAATTCGTAATAAAAAACAAATAAATACAAAGAATATGTTTTTTCCTTTTTTTCAAAAATATTAAACAAAGGAATTCCTTTGTGTATGCCCACGCAAAAATGTCTTTCCCTCTCGTAATTTTGTGTGTCTGCAGATTCCTTCGATTCAGGTATGATTTTTTCGACGGTAAAAATAATTATACTTATTTTACACAAAATATATTTATAATTTATTACTTATATAATGTTGTAATACCAAAGTATGTGTTTATTTAATACAAAATAATAATAAACATAAAAATGGGTTATAGTTTAAACTAAAGAAATCTAAGTAATTACAAATAAATACATTCATTAAGTGGAAGTCTAGGTAATTAACTTTTTTTTAAAAAAAAAAAATGCTACAGTAAAACGGGCCTAACGGGCCGGCCCGATTAAGCCTGAGGCCCTACAGGGCCGGCCCCCGAGACCAATTTCAAAATTCTGACCTATTTTTCAAGCCCGAGCCCTATAGGGCCAGGGCTTAAACGGGCCGGCCCGATGGGCTTGGCCCGATTTCTCGGCTCTAGTTCACGGGAACGGGATAAATCTATTTCATGTCTCGTCCCACAAAAAGGTATGGGACACAAAAACTATCTCATGTCCCATCTAGTTCCCGCTAGGATGTGACAAGACTCATTGGGATGGGATCAGGACAGAAACGGGACATCCGGTTTCTTTATTTATTTTTCTTAGGATTTGGAGGATCATGTTTTTCTTCCTTTTGGACTGTAAAACCTATAATGTATGGTTAAAAGTTGAATGGTTAAAAGTTGAATGCTGAACCTAGATGATTGAAAATATATAATACAAATATGTAATCATCCTCTATCATTGTCTAGTGTGAGAATTATTCTAAGCATGCATTCTCATTGTCTCAAGTGGTCATTTTCCTTAAGTGAACATGTCATTTTCATATCGAAAATTTGTCATTTTGAAATATGAACTTGGTAAACCCATGTCTAGTGTGAAAATACTTTCAAGTTTGCATTATTATTTTCTCAAATGACTATTTCCTTAAGTGAATTTGTCATTTCATATCGGAACTTAGTAAACCCATGTCTAGTATGAAAATTCTTCAAAGCTTGCATTATCTTTTTTTTCAATTGGTCATTTTCTATAGTGAACTTGTCATTTCCATATCAAAAATTGTCATTTTTAAATGTGAAATTGGTAAACCATGTCTGGGAATTCTTCCAAGCCTGCATTCACATTTTCTTAGGTGGTCATTTCCTTATGTGAACTTGTTATTTTCATAAAAGAACCTGTCATTTTCTAAAGTGGTTGTTTCCTTAAGTAAAACTTGTCATTTTCCTTAACGACATCCACGCTAGGGCAAAGTCATGAGCCAAATCCCTCTGTTGACGCCTTCCCTCCTCCTTAGTTACAGAATAACAAGTTCCTACCTAGTCTTCTCTCATCGTGAGCTTCCTCACCCTCCACAACAATTTTTTTTTTCTTTTTTTACCATAATAACCAGAGAAAGTAGCTAAGAAAATGGCAGGCAATATGTACGAAATTAGCCGAAAATCACACATTCTTCTCTTGTTTTAATACTCACCTAGGGACATTTCCATAATTTCCTTTTAATTTGAAAAAGGACAGGTGAGGTACACATACCTCTTTCGCAATATGAATATTTGAATCACCTCTTTGTCATTTAGTATTTATAAATGGTCTTTATGTGTGATTTTCCCTTAATAATTTTATACACTCTTTCTGCAAAACAAACTTCTACCCAGGTTCTTTTCAATCTATGTCGTTCAATGAGTTGCCAACACATGGCTAGGAAGTTAGAAACAATGGGTCTGTTTGTTTTTATTTTCTGTTTTTTTCATAATATTTTTATAAAATTGTTTTAAAAACAAGTTTGGGAAAAAATGTTTGGATAATTTTTTTTTTATTAAAAAAATATGTATTTGAAGTGGTGTGGCGGCGAAAGCCATCACCAACGGTGACGTGGCGGCGGTTGTCATCAACGGTGACATAGCAGTGATTGACGCCAGTAGTATAGTGTCAATAGTGAACAAGTGACAGCCTACAAAAAGAAATAAAAAAAAATATAAAATCTATTTTTTTCCGTTTTGGATTAAACTTAGGTCAAGTTTGTCCATGAAGCCAATCAAAACTTGCCACCTATTTTAATTATTCCATGTAAGCACTTAACCCTCTAAACAACACTTACACCGTTGAGGAAAAAAATCCCTGGCCGTAAATCTGAATCGAAGTAGCAGCGGAAAAAAAAGAGGTTGCAACATCTTATAATAATTCTGGTAAAAACAGAGAGAAAGTCAGATTCTTGCGAAAGCATCAGACTTTGCCCCTTTTTTTGGTTTTATTTTGTAGCCCAATTAATTTAAATGTTTTTCCATTCTCAAGCCGTCGTCCCTGCTATCTGCATCCCCTGCCCCTCTTCACGATAATCCTAATTTATGTTTCTCTGCCTTTCATTAAAAAAATCAATGATTTTTCCTTCACGGTGCTTAAATGTTGTTTAAGGGGTTAAGTGCTAACATGGGAAAATTAAAATAGGTGGAAAGTTTTGATGGGCTTCATGGACAAACTTGACCTAAGTTTAGTCCTTTAGTTTTTTTAGTTTTTAGAAACAATTTTTTCCTTTTAATTTTTTAAATACATCTTATGAAAATAATTTTCCAAACAAGTTTTATAATTTTTTTTTTGTTTTAAAGAACAAATAAAAAAATAGTTTTTTAAAAACAAAATCAAACAAGCCTAATATCTCCTTGAAACTTTGTACTCCGTCTCTACTCTGCCTTGTCTCATTAAAGCAACCCTTCTTCTGCTCAAGATAGTCAAAGATGAGGTTAATTTGGCCATCGAACATTCAGCAAAAACAGGTGAGGAGAGGTTCAGTAAGTTGTTGAAGCTTTAATGATGGCAGATGAAATGGTAAAGCATATAAGAATGGTCAAAAATTGAAATGCCTATAGGTAGGGGCGGAGCTTGCAACAAACATTTGGAGGGGCCAAATAGTGGTGAGGGATACGGGGGCTGCCCCCGAAAATTTATTTTAAGGAATGTTTTATATGCATTAAAAAACAAAATAATATAAACAAGAAAAGAAAATAATATAAAAAATACACCACAAACATTGGAAGCCAAGAGGCTTTAATTTATGTGATTGTGAATCTTTGGTTCAACCATAAACTTTATGTAATTGAACACCACAACATTGGAAGGCAGGAGACTGAGGTTTAGAATGAAAAATCAATTAACTTTATCCATAGATGTAGTGTAAAATGGGTAAAAGCATACTAAAGAATACATCACAAAAGTAAATTTCACCGATAAACTAAAAATTTCGGGTAATTAGAATGAAATATAGAAAAAATGACAAGATTAAAATAAATCATACAAGACCTCGCATGAAACACAAATTGAATTATAAGCCCTAGAGATATAAAAGAGGGGGAAATTGGGGGGCCAAAATTTAATTTTACATTATATTAAATTTTTTTTACAAAAATATTAAATTTTTTTAACAAAAAATTCCAAACAAATTTTTTTTTTGGGGGGGCCATGGCCCCCACTAGTCCTTTAGAAGATCCGTCCCTGCCTATAGGGTTAAGTAGCAATTTTGTGCTGGAAGTACACTTCCAGGAGTAATTTTGCCTTGAAAGTTTTTTTTGGAGCACTTTTGCCCCTCTGTTAACAACCCTAACGGTCAACTAACAATTGACCGTTAGAGTTGTTAACGGAGGGACAAAATTGCTCCAAAAAAACTTCCGAGGCAAAATTGCTATTTAACCAAAAAAAATGTTAAAAATGTTATTTATGATATCATATATTTTTAATTCTTATTTATATAATATCTAGGGGTGGAAACAAGCCAGACCAGTCCAGGCTTCACCCTTAATATGTCAGGTCTGTTTGGCAACAAAGTGGCATGAGTCTAGCTTGTTGAGGTCATTTTTTCAACCTGAGCCTGGCCTGTGCCCTGTTAAGGAGGCCTATATTTTTAAAAAAATTATAATTAGGCTAACAGGCCATAGGCCTCATTGTAAAATAGTTCTACTTCAAACAGGCCAAAAGTAGGCCTACTTTAAACCGACAGAATTACATAAATCAGTTAAAGCAGAGATAAAAAAGGGTTGCATTTTCATTAATGAGTCATTATTGCAAAATTAAATATTATATATAAAAAAGGGTTAAGTAGCATTTTTGTCTCGAAAATATATGGCTATGAGCAATTTTGCCCTGGAAGTTTTTTTTAGAGCAATGTTGCCAATAAGTTTTTTTTTTGAGCAATATTACCCCGACAGTTTTTTTTTTTGGAGCAATTTTACCCCTTCGTTAACAACCCTAACGGTCAACTAACAGTTAGGTTAGTTGACCGTCAACCTAATGGTCAACTAACAGTTGACCGTCAACTAACAGTTGACCGTCAACTAACCTAACTGTTAGTTGACCATTAGGGTTGTTAATGGAGGGACAAAATTGCTCCAAACAAAAACGTTCAGGGGTAAAATTAAACCCAAAAAAACTTCTAAGACAAAATTGCTCCTCGGATGTACTTCCAGGACAAAATTACTACTTAACTCATGCCTATATTTCAAAAATTGCCAATGGACATTTTTGGCTTGTTATGATTAGAGCTGGCAATCAGGGCCGGCCCGGCCCTCCAGGGCCGGCCCGTGAAGGGCCAGGGCCCGAGGTAAGAAAAATACATGTTTTCCAAAGCCCGGCCCGAGAGCACCAGGGTCAGGGCCCTCCGAGCCCTAAATTACTATTCATAATTTTAATTAATTTTCCTATATTTTTTAAAGAAATATAATTAGTAAATTACATCACAAATCATCCAACAAATAAGCACAGTCACTAATTCATAATCAAAAGCAAACTATGTTCACAAATAACTCACATAAAACATAAGAAACATACCACTAAGCGACATTAGTACGATGACTATTATTGTAACAAATAATTTAATCTGTTAAACATAAGAGTAATTTTATTTACAACAAATAATAAACCAAATCATAAAATTAGAGTATATTTATTATGTATTTGTAGTTAAATGGATAAATAACTCTATAACAAAGACAAAAAATATATAAATTAATAAATTAAAAAGAAAAAGAAAAAAGCTACGGTGAAAGGGCTGCAGGAGGTGGCCGAGGCCCTTGTGGTAGGCCCGTTTAAGCCCGAGGGGCCAATTTCAAATATCTCGTCTATTTTTCAAGCCCGGCCCTTGCAAGGCCAGGGCCTAAACGGGCCGGCCCGATGGGCTCGGCCCGATTTCCCGGCTCTAGTTATGATAGGGAGGGATCAATTGATCCACTTTTAAAAATATTAAGGTAAAATTGCACCATAAATACTCTCTCGAGGTGGAGTTTCTCTCTCTATTTTTGTGAGTTTTGAGCTTGGTCTAGTGTGGGGAATGCACATTAGGTGTCCATAGTTATGTGCCTAATTATGTGCTCATACCTTTATTAGAGGTATGATCATATTTTTTATTTTTTATTTTTATATATTGTATTTATTTAGATTTAAATTGTATGCTGCTTTATAGAATTTTTTTGCACCCTGTATCTCAAAAGTAATTACTTTCCATGATACTGGTGTTACACATAGATGCAGAATTGGAAGCTAATTAATTTGAGATATTTGGTGCAAAATAATTTCCAGAAAACAACATATAAATTAGATCTAAATAAATACGCTATATAAAAAAATTAAAAAAAATATGATCATAATATGAGCACATAACTATGGGCACCTAATATGCACCGTGTGGGGGCTTTTGATTTTTGGGGTTTGGGTTTTTGTTTGTGCTTTTGTTGTGATGGACATCTTGATCTGGGTGTAGGCATTCAAGGGAAGGAGGGCGAGTCCAAACATTTTTGGGTGGTTGGTAGTAATGTGGAGGGTGGGAAATCAGAGGGATAATGATGAATCGATGTATCTCACCACCGATTTCGATCACGAGAGAGTAGTCGGTGTTGTAGTGGAGAGAAGAATTTGAAACCCCATCCCTTATTTATCTCCAGTATGGTGACCGATATCTCTTCATTCTTCTGGCGGCGATGACCATGGCGGTGTTAACGACAGCAACGACGGATTTGACTTTTCGACTTCAATCTGGGGTTAGGGTTGGGGATGTATTTTTTTTTTGCTATAAAAAAATGTTGGAGGGGTTCGACATCAGTCCTCCACCAAGGCTAGGGCACGACCCCAGACTCTTTGAGCACTTAATGGGGACTTATGAGATCGTCTATCAAAAGAGTCCCAGCGACGACAGCGGGATTGAACACACATCCCTTTAGGATTTGACCAAAATCCCTTACCATCTATGTCAACTCTATTTGACGTTGGGATGTATTGTTGGTGTGAAGGGTTGTTTTATTTGGTCTTTGGCCTTTTTGCTTGTTGGGTTTTATTTCGGACCTTTGTGTTGCACTTTAATATATTATAGTAATATAAATTATTTCCAGAAAAGAAAAAAAAAACACCATGAATAATTTTAGGGTGCTAATGCAACTAAATATTTTAAAATAATTTTAATCATATGAAACAAGAGATAAGATATTATCACTACCTATTTATTTCACTACCACATTCTCACCATTAGATCTATTATTTGATCCAACGGTCCTGATTTAACCTATTTAAAACTTTCTTCCTTCCCCACTTTTCTCTCTCATCTTCCGTTCTCTCGCCCCTCTGTATTCGATGGTGTGAAAATCATCTGCGAACTGCTCTCTGAATTCATACTTTGAACAGTTGCTTCAGGACCCACATGTTTACTATGTTGTTCAATCAATTCTTCGATATTTCCGAGCAAAAAAAAAAAAAAATCAGTTCTTCGATATTCTGCGGTTTGGAAAATAAGCTTGATTTGTTTTTTTCCTTCTTGCTTCACTGATGCTAATATCTTGAGGTCATAGCAATAATGCAGTTTGACAACCCTGATAGATTAATCATTTCAAAATATTGGCATGCCTTGTTATCTCTATCACAAATTGGTTTTTGATGTCTGGAGAACACGTGGCCATGGAGACCTTGTGTCTCAAGTCTATTTTCGGTTCAAGATTGTGTTCAAGAAACCCTAGCAGATCTGTTCTCGGAATCCAGAGAGCAGTTCGTAGATGATTCTTGACTGGTTCACACCATCGAATACAGAGGGGCGGTGGCTGGGGTGGGTAGAGGGACGACGGAGTGAGGAGGAGGGGCGCAGAGGAGGGGGAAGGACGGTGGCCGCGGGAGGAGCTGTGCAGAGAACGAAGAGGGAGAAAAGTGGGGAAGGAAGAAGGTATTATATATGTAGATTAAATCAAGACCGTATGATCAAATTCCACTGGTGAGAAAATGGTAGTGAAAAGGTAATGAAATAAATAGGTTGTGAGAATATCCTATCTCATGAAACAATAACAAAACTACCGCCTAGACTTAACTTCAAAATAGTAGTTGACACCGTTAAAACTTTTGTTGTCATTTCAATTGATTAAAAGTGAAATAGTCATGGATTTTCAGGTCACTAATATTTAAAATTTGAAAGACCTAGCTATCACCCAAGAGGGGGTGAATTGGGTGTCTGATTAAAAACTTGATACTTTGAAAATCTTTTGCGTTTTCTAAATCAACAGTTAGATATTCAAATAAACATATACTGGAAATATAAGAGATAAGGGAAGAGAATATGCAAACTGTGATTTATACTGGTTCGGCCCAATCCATGACCTACGTCCAATCCCCAAGCTCCACTTGAGATTTTCAATCCACTATCTTCTTTCAACTTGATTACACGTTCTGTACTTGAAGTAATCCTCTCACTAGGATTCACTCCCCCTTACAAACTTGTAAATGGAGCTTGAATCACCAAGAGGGGGGTGAATTGGGGATTCTTGAAAAATTTTCGGTATGCTCTGTTTATCGGATAGGAAATGAAGGTAAAACAGAGTTTAGAGAAGAGAAGCAAGACACAAGAATTTATCCTGGTTCGGTCCAACAATTTGACCTACATCCAGTCCCCAGACTCCCTGGGATTTCTCACTATATCACTTGTTTACACACTCTGCACTCAAGAGTAATTCTCTCTAGAACTTACTCCCCTTACAAGTTGTAATCAATAACCCAATCTCCAAGTCCCCTTGACTTGAGATAACTCACAATAAATGATTTACAATCAATTAACTCTCTTTTAGAGTAGATAAGATAAACACTGAAGTATGAATGTATCAGAAGATACTTTACACAGAAAAACTCAAAGAATAAATGACTCTTGGATGATTTTTGTTTTCTGTTGGATTGGTTGTTGAGAGGAATTGAATGCATCTCTATTTATAGGTAGAGATCATTAATTGACCGTTGTAATCCCAATTATAACCGTTGGAGGTGTTGGGAGCTGATTACATTAAGCTTGGGTCTTCTTTCTCTCTAATCTTCACTTAATCCATTTGTATAGATGTTCGAGTTGACTCTCGCAAATTAATCCGTTGGAGTAGTTAATCTTGGAAGTAGAAAACATCCTTTCGTTGTTCCAAACGTGTGCGGCGGATTAACCGAGAAAAATGCAACTTTTCCGAGTTTTGCATTTAATGTTCGACTTGCTTTTTGCTTTTGCTCAAATCTTCATTTAATCCTGTCTAAATCATCTGAAACTCACTAACAAGCTGTTTAAACATAGTTAGGAGTAGTAATGAATGATGATATAAGGTATTGAGATCAAACATGAAAGTTTTGCAAAATCATTCATTTCGAAATTCAAACATTGCGATGGAAACTCGAGTTAGTTCATTAAAACTCGAGTTTTCATGCTCCAGCGTTCTTTCTGTCAAAGACCGAAACTCGAGTTTTCAATGGGAACTCGAGTTTACTCAACTCAGTGTCGAGCATCGTGATTTGGCATTTTGGACAAGTCTTTTGAACAGTGCAAAACTCGAGTCATTAAGTGACTAACTCGAGTTTTTGGATTTTTATCGAGAAATCATTTTTTAATCCAAATTCTCAAAACTGGAGTTTTTAAACAAAACTGGAGTTTTCAAAACGTTCTAATATTGGTAGTGCTCTCTGCCTTGACAAAACTCGATTTTTCTACTGAAACTCGAGTTTTCTCTTTTTATGAGAAAACGTTGAAACTTTTAGTTCTTTTTCATACATGAGTTTTTGCAAGATCAGAGATGAGTATTGTTCGCAGATGATGGAAACTCGAGTTTTAATACTGAACTCGAGTTTTCATGAACTCTTGAAAATCTTAAAGAATACTCAGAAGAGCCTAAACTCGAGTTTCCCATGGAAACTGGAGTTTTGGTTTTATCGAAAAAACTTGATTGCTCTCTGTCTCCTCAAAACTTGAGTTTTCAAACGAAACTCGAGTTTGCTTTGTTTAGTGAAAATCTTGAATGCTCTCTGTATGGCCAAAACTCGAGTTTTCAAACAAAACTCGAGTTTGTCTTTCTTTATAAAAACTTGAGTATTTTACTGTCAGGCCAAAACTCAAGTTTTCAACCAAAACTCGAGTTTGCCTTTGACATTAAGTTTTCAACTTACAAAGACAAACTTCTCTTGTGTTTACAATTGTCCGTTATCATCAAAACCAATTTGAGAACTAACAAAACTGTAATCAATACACCCATTTGATTATACACTCTGTACTCGAAGTAATCATCTCACTAGGATTCACTCCCCTTACAAGCTATAATCAAAACAATGGGTTTCCCACTCAAGATCACTCAATCTTGAGTAACTCTCAGATAGAATGATAGGATGATTACAATAAATCTTATCTCTTAGAAGTAAATGGATAAAAACTAAAGTACAATACAAATCATTTCACTCTCTATGATAAGCTATGTAAACATTGAAAACAGAGAGTAAATAATATGAATATCAGAGTATGAGCATTTTGAATATGCAGGCTTGTGTCTTGCTTCTTTTGTCTTGAATCTGTCTTCTTTTATAGGTAGAGATCAATATATGACCGTTTGAAGATTCAATGACGGTTGAATAAAGAAATATAGCCATTAGATCAGATGGAACTAGCTGTTAGAACCTCGTTTTCTGAACCAGCTATGACATCAACATTTAATTTACTCTTGATCTTCAGTTTACCAACCTTTGATCATCTGAAACATGTACACAAATGATATAAATAATGTTAAGAAGTATTATAAATCATTTGGGTATTCATCTGGATGTTCTTGATGAAAAACGAGATTTTCGACACGGTGATTTTCTGAAGCAGAGGTGCAAACTCGAGTTTGCATTTGTAAAATCGAGTTTAGAGGTTGTTGCTTTACTCAAGATTGCTCTCTGTCTGATGGAAACTTGAGTTTTGAGGATGCTCTGACGTTCATTGCTCTCTGTGTGATGGAAACTCGAGTTTCCAACTTAATGACTCCTCGGGCAAAAAAAAAAAAAAACTTAATGACTCGAGTTTGGACTCTGTTGAGCATTTTTGCAACTTCTTAGACTGACCATCCACTTTCGAAGGCCATATCTCCCTCGTCGGAACTTCATTTTGGTTGGTTCAAATCTTGATGGAAAGCCCTTTGAATTTATTTTGGGTTAAGGAGCAATTTTACACATGAGCTTTTCCCCCAGGAGCGCCCAGCACTACGGCAGTTAGTTGACCGTTAGTCAACCGTTAACTTGAATGGAACGCTGACGTGGCGTGATGTGGCGCTTATTTGGATTGACACGCTGACATGGACGCTGACGTGGATGCTGACGTGGACGCTGATGGTAGGAAAAAAGAAAATTACCATTTTGCCCCTAAGTTTTAAATGAAAATTACATTTTTGCCCTTAGTTTTAAATGAAAATTACCTTTTTGCCCTTAGTTTTAAATGAAAATTACCCTTTTGCCCTTAGTTTTAAATAATAATAAAAAAACTAAAAATACCTTTCCACCACCGCCGGCGGTCGGCGGCGGCCGGCCGACCACCACCACCACCGGCGGCCGCGGCGGCGGCGGCCGGCGGTGGTCGGCCGCGGTGGTGGGGTGGCGGTGGTGGGGCCCACCAAGGAGGGGGTATTTTTAGTTTTTTTTTAAAAAAAAAAACTTAGGGTAAAAGGGTAATTTTTATTTAAAACTAAGGGCAAAAGTGTAATTTCACCCGAGTTACTGTTCATTTCCATCCAACTTAACAGTTGACTAACGGTCAACTAACTGCCGTGGTGCTGGGCGCTCCCAAAACGTAACCACGTGTGTACTTTTGCTCCAGAAAAAAGCACGTGGTGCTGGGCGCTCTGGGGAAAAAGCTCATGTGTAAAATTGCTCCTTAACCCATTTATTTTCATATGCCACCAATTTTAGCTTCATTGGATTTGTAGTTTGTGAGATACACTAAAAACATTGAAGCTTGGTCTGCTGTGTGACATTGATTTTACTGTCAACTTCTACAATTCATAGCTCCTTCATATGAACTCCTTTTGGCTTGAATTTTATATCAAAATGACGCATTGGGAGTCTAGTTTCATATACCACTGGTTTCACCTCAATACGATGTCTGTTTTGGGAGATATAATCGAATTACCATACGTCGCCCAAGTGAAACGTGAAACAGAGTTGCTGAAGACCGCTGTAAACTCGAGTTTTGACTTGTAAACTCGAGTTTTTCTTGTCCAGAGACGCCAGAGATGCTGGATACATTACAAACTCAAGTCAGTTAGTGATTAACTCAAGTTTTGAGTTCCAAACTCAAGTTTTGTGTCCTAAACTCGAGTTTTCTCATACCAGAGTAGCAAACCATTGTAGCGAAGTAGGAAACTCGAGTTTTTAGATCTGAACTCGAGTTTTCTCATCCTGGAACTGATTTTTTTGCTGGTTTTAACT
Source organism: Acacia pycnantha (assembly GCA_025563575.1). Classification (NCBI taxonomy): domain Eukaryota; kingdom Viridiplantae; phylum Streptophyta; class Magnoliopsida; order Fabales; family Fabaceae; genus Acacia; species Acacia pycnantha. The sequence continues at coordinate 2,125,367 of JAMWYP010000044.1, forward strand.
CAAAATTGACTCATTCCAACTTCCATATGATATTGGAGACTTCTAGCATCAATATAAGAACTTGAATAATGATATTCCACTACATTGTGCAAGTTCTTCCTTCCTTTCTTCTTCTCTTGATCATTCTCCATAATTCAACTCTTTCTTTCTTTTCTTTTCTTCTTCTCTTAATCATTTTCTGTCATTCAACTTGGACTGATCATTCTCAGCAAGTTCTACCTTCTTCAATATCTCATCTTCTTCTTGAACTTGACATTCTTTTCAATTTCTTCTTTCTAAAATCTCTTATCTCCTTCTTGATCTATAATTCAACTTGGACTAATCTGCATCAAATATAGTAGTTAGTCAATGAAGGAGATAGATATATAATACAAGCTTTTTGCTCTTAATAATGACATCTATATAAGACATCATCAAAACTAATCAAAAGTAACAAAATTCAAACCTAAGTTTTTAAACATAATACTCAAGTTTTTTTCAAAAATGCACCCCAACATCAAATGCTTTTTAGGTGTGCAAAAACACCCCTAAACTTACAAATATGGAGCAAATATAACGTTATTGTTAAAAGAGACTAAATTTTGTTAGTGGGACCCACATTATTTAAAAAATAAAAAATATCAACATTTTCTAAATTCTTTTAATGCCCTTCCCTTAACTCCTAAACCTTACTCTCCCTTCCTCCTTCATCTTCTCCATTCTCTTCTCAAATGCCAACAACGATGGCAACGACCTCTAGCATCAACACCTATCTTCTACTAGTGATGATTCTTATCTCCCCCCAGCATCCTGTAGATTTGAGGCTTCAAATGAATAAAACTTGTTTGGAGGTTTAAATTTAGTCAAATTTGACCCATGACAATCATCACCACGAGAGGGTGTCCGCCATGGTAGTAGGGAGCTTAGGGGGATCTAGAAAAGGCAGAGGATAGAGAGATCGATTTTGGAAGAGAGAAAAAGTGATGGTTTTCTTGGCTATGAAAGATGAAGGGATCAATCTTGGAAGAGAGAGATTTTCACGCTCTAATTTTCACAATAGGTGTATTTTCAGATCGATGGGAAGGGTAGAGCACGAGATCGAGGGTGTGCAAAGAGTAGAGGACAGTGGTTCTGGTGGCTTTGGTGGGTGTATTTTTTTTGTTTTTGTTTTTCAATATTTCCTATTCTTCAATCTCATTTCAGAGGGGATGATGAATCATAATGAAGAACTTGGTATGGTATTTTCTTTTGGTGAAATTGTAGAATTTAGTTGTAGTATCTTTTAGTGCCAGTGTTTCACCAAAGAGGGGGTGAATTTGGTGATATTATTAATTTATAACAAATACAATTAACAACTTAATCAAAAGATAGAAGTTAGAGAAATATCACCGAAGTGTACATTGACTTTATACTGGTTCAGCCTTAACCTCTTGACCTATATCCAAATCTTAGAGCGCCTCTGAAATTTCAACTACATTTCCAAGATTCAATGGGTTCTTGGCACCACAGTACAAAAGAGTTCTTCAACAGGACACTCACTCCCTCATACGCTTTGTAAGTTGATATCCTCACTCAAGCTCCCGCTACCTTGAGATTTTCTTTACAAGAATTGCACAAGGTTGGTAATCTCTCTCACAAAGTAGATAGATAAACACTGAAGAACAAATTGAATATCAGAAGATATCAGAGAATAACTGAGCAACAAATGTACAAAATGTTTGTCGTTGGCTTTGTTAATGATCCGACTTGAATGCTTCACTATTTATAGGCAATCCACATTAATGACCATTGTAAGCATTCAAATTTATCCATTAGAGAACTCTAGAAGCAGTTTATGAAATTCAATGTTATGTCGCTTTCTCTTCGCTTCATCACATGCTTCAGACGCAATCTGTTTGTTTTGCTCTGCTTTGCATTTAATGCTCTGACATATTTTTTCTTTTGTTGCTTTTAAAGTTAACTTAAGCTTTAATCGCATGTAACTTATACATAAATGAGATTAGTAACATTTAGAAGTGGTATAAGTATTTATGGTGTTTAAACAAATGTTCATCGTAGTTATCAAGATTATCGAGACAATGATTTTCAAAAGACGATGAACATACACTCGAGTATGATTCATGATCACTCGAGTGATGCCTTGTTACTCAAGTGCTTGCATTGTAACTTGAGTTCCTAGATGAACTTTGTGACTGGTAGTGAAGTGTTGTGGAAAATCTTATCACTCGAGTGCTTAAAATGTAACTCGAGTAATCTTCTGTTGTTTGGAAAATGGTTCAACACTACCAGGTGACTCAAGTGACCTTATGTTAAGATTACATCTGTACTGGCCTCCCTACCAGGATCCCACACCAGAAAGGACCATTGTCCTCGGAGCCATTGCCCCAAACACTTGCGTGGGTGCTGGCCTCCACTGAGGCAGGTATCATCCTCTCCTATAGAGGATTTGTCCCTTGTAAATAAATTCCCAAGAGAGCCTCCCCAAGGACTCGAAGCCACAACCTGAGGCATAAATACATGCCTTAAGAGTCTCTTAGTAACCAAGTACTCTTACTGGCTCCAGGGACAATGGTCCTTTCCCAGCGGGGAGGCCATTACATAAAAAGACGATATACTTGGTTACCAAGTGACTCTTAGGCCATGTACTTATGCCTCAGGTCATAGCCATTAGTCCTTGGGGAGGCGCTCTTAGGAATTTATTACTAAGGGACAAATCCTCTAAAGGAAAGGACTGTACCTGCCTCAGTGGAGGCTGGCACCCATGCAAGTGTTCGAGGCAGTGGCTCCAGGGATAGTGGTCTTGTCCCAGTGGGGTGGCCATTACAACATTACTCTTGGTTCATTTGCGAGTGCCTCCCTAAACTTGCAAGTTAGCAGCATTACTCGAGTGATAACCAATTCACTCAAGTGATCTTGAGCATATCACTCGAATGATCAAAACCACCACTTAAGTGATTTGCTCCAACTTCTAAAATCTTTGTGAGTTACTTTCAAATTCTTGTAGGTGATGTGGAATCATTTGAGTTCTTACCCAATCACTCGAGTGATCTTGCATAACTTTAGAATTTTATCGAGTGACTTCCAGAAATCATGGGAGTAAAGATATATCACTTGAGTACATCCACTACCACTCGAGTGATCTTCTTTGAGCACTCTAAGTGAAGAATATTCACATGAGTGACTTGTTGATTCAAGTTTATTCAAATATAGTTCTATCACTCGAGTGTTTAGAAACTCACTCGAGTGACTTGAATGACCAAGTTCACTTTCTCTTATGCTTTTCATATCAAGGTTTGTTATCATCAAAACACAGTATTATGATAAGTAACATTCTCCCCTTTTTTGATGATGTTAAAACGATTGTATTTGAAATCATTTTGAAGAGCAAAGATATATCAAATAATATGACACACTGCAGATAATGAAAATGTCTCATATTATTAGAATGAACAGAGTACACAAGTTACCAAAAATTTTAATAACAAAATAAAAACAATACAAATAGCATAATTAAACATCTATCTACTGGGCATCAGAATTGCCATCTTCTTCCCCTTTTTGTCATTAGGAAAAACTATAAAAAGAGAGGGAAAAGTAATATCCGAAGGTGGAGAAGGGGTGGTCCGTAGAGGAGCAAGTAGTGGAATAGGATCATCAACGAAAGAGGGAGGTAGAGTGTAGATAACCAAAGCAGTCATTGGATCGAAGGTGGGAGAGGTGAGGTCAGGAGATAAAGAATGAGTAGGTGAATGAGGAGTAAAGGTGGGCACTAGCTCAATGATGATTACCATGTCGGTATCAAAATTGGAGGCAAAGTGATGTGTCTGGCCAGGTGATATGGGAAATGAAGGGTGAAGAACGGGCTCCACAAAAGGTAAGTCACCAATTGGGATAGGATAAGAGATAAGAGTGGTGGTGGTATCAAGGATTGTGGTTGTGGTATCAGTGATATTAGGGAGTATGGTGGTGGTAGGAATATGGTTCTCTGGGAAGGGAATGCCAAGATGGGTCCTCATGACCCCCTCCATTCTTTGAATCCTAACAGTCTAAGCTTCCTGAAGGTCGAATAGAATCTTGAAGTTATAGTTGACCTCCTCTACCAGTTTTCTGACCTGGTAGTCCACCTTGCTAACCAAATACTCATTTGACTTCTGGATATTTGCAATGGCAGCTTGTAGAGAGTTGCGAATGTAGGACTGGATGGTGGCCCCCAAGAATGAAGGGCCCAGAGAACTTGCCCTAGAGGACTCAACCTCATCTGCTCTAGAAGTCGAGGTCTCCACTCTCTTAGTCTTCTTCTTTGTTGGCCTAGGCTGTGACTCCTTACTATGATCTCCGAATGAAATGTTCATTCACCCAAGTTGTACCTTCCCAAATTTCTCATTTCTCACGACCTTTTCACCGAGAATCAAGTACCATATGTTGTGAAGGAAGAGAAGATAGGAAACCAAATGTGGAAAAGGAATGGTGATGGTCTTGGTTGAGTGAAATCTGAATCTTCTCATCTCCTGAAAGATCATATCACCAACATTCCTGTTCTCCTTAGAGAGAAAAGAGGCCATCATTGATAAACCCTAATTTTATATATATTTTATCCCACCTTATTCATTGATTTTGGAGATTATTTTAGGCTAATTTGAAATTATTAGATAATATTTAGATTGTTAGCCAATTTTAGGAAATAATATAAATCAGAATTAATTATGAGATTATTGGGCTTAAATTATTAATATTCTGATTGATATCTTGTGATTGAATAATATTTCCAAATATATGATAGATCACGATTTTATTTAATTCTTGTAGGACAAGGAAAAGCATATTAGAAAAATCCTACGATGCAGAATAAACCTTGGACGCTAAAAGAAGATCTAATGGTGGAATTTTATTGGGCTTCTTAAATTTTAATAGGTTCAAATTGATACCCAAAACTCTCCCCTCCTTTTATAAAAAGACCTAGCAACCAAGAGAAGAGAACACACTCTCTTAGAGAGCCGCAGGACTTACGCACGCAGAGCCGAAAACAAGCCCGAGAACTGAGACGGACACAAGCTGCAACACGTATAGAGATTGTTGATTCATCCATCCATTGTTGATTCATCTATGCTACGCAGGCCCACCAGTCGTTCAATTGGTTGCTGATTAATTTCCATATTCACTATTTTCAAGTGAATTGTCAATATGACCGTGGCTTTTAACAAGGAGTTTGAAGAGGAGATTTTCATGGAAGCTTAAGCTTGGGAGGCAATTTGGGAGGAGCATGGAGGAAGCTAGAGCCTAGAACTTACATTTGAAGATTATAAGGGAGTGTTGTTCTTTTTATCTTTTTAATTCGAGACTTGAGATAGTATATCTAATATAAAATGTGCAAGGCTTTTAAAAAATATTTATTCTATTGGGGCTCTCTAGTTAGGATTCTCTCATTTACCCTTTCCATCCACTCTCATCCTTTGTCCCAAAATTATGTAGTTTTGGGATAAAAACTGTAGGATTCGAACAGGCAATGGAATAAATTTATCAAAATAAATTTCGAATCCCAATGGAGGATCTATCAATGACGTATAAATTAGAGTAGTCAGAATTGTACCTTTCTTTTGATGAATGCGTCTTGATCAATCACTAGGAGCCAACTCAATGAACCAGCTCCCTCTACCGGTATCCACATGAATAGGACCCCAACATAGGCAGCGTGCTAGCGCCTCCAACGTCCTTCTCCATATCCTTTAGGGTTTTCTCTCTTGCAGCCAATCTAATACGACTTGCTCATTATCTTATAGGGTTTTTCAAACCCTAATGGGCCGTATTAAATATTCAAAATTAATCTTAATTAATTTTGAAATTTGAATTGGATTAAAATAATATTAATTAAATCTGTCCAACAGATCTAATCTAATCTATTTATTTAATCTGAATTAAAAGCCAGCTGATTTAATTTATCTTCATAAATTAAATCTGAGATATGATATTTATCTTCAAAAATTAAATCTGAGATACGATATCTTTCTTCAAAAATTAAATCTAAGTTACGATATCTCTATTAGTTTTAGTTATTTAATTTATCAAATAAATTAAATACATAACAAATACTACATAATAATATTATTATCTATATAAATATAATATTATTATTTTTGAATTTATATATATATATATATATATATATATATGTATGTATACATATATATATACACATATATATATATATAGATATACATACATATATACCTCCCTAGATTAAACGTTGTATTCATTAAATCTTAGACATATCTTGGATTTAATGAATCTGGATATTATAGCTCGTGTTGGGCTATTCTTATGTGCGACCCTGTAGGCCCACATGAAATTGGCAGTGGGCCAACACTGTACAAACCTACAAGTCATAAGCGGCCTCTAGCAAGACATTACCACTACCCAATTCATATAAGGATTGATGATACGATGCAACCTATCATACAACCATGCCGCGTCCCTTTTGTCACATGATAATTTGGTCAAGGATGAAGCATGGATAGTATCATCCTCCTGTTCTTGACCATTACTTTCTCGATTCTTGAGTAGTCTAACAATTGAAGTGGAAACTCATTTCCATCGTAGTCTGACCATACTTTTTTCAGACTTACTCATCGAGGGATCCAGTATTATCTCTCTACAAATATGAGGGGACAAATCTCATCTTGACTATTCACATTCCTCTGCATGGAAACCAATAATCCCGATCGAAGCCTTTATCATCACCCGATCAAAGGTGACTTTTGACTAGGTCAAAGATTAGCGACTCTCATGTAGGAATCCGTGATGATCTCAGGTCAAAGGGTATTGTGACATGGTTATTCATGAGATAAGCTTATGACTTAATCCATGCAGCTTTCTCATAGTGGGTCAGTCTAGTACTCTTACAAGTGCCTAAGACTTTGATTCGTATCTCCATACCTCATTAAAGTCAAACTGGTATTGTTTCATTTTCGCTCCCGCATAGATGACCAACCAGGGACATTAGAACAATCTTTATGATACATCCAAGAATACAATCATCATAATAAACAAGCAAATGATATAACAACAAAATGGAGAAATACTTTAAATAACAATGACGTTTAAAGTACAATGATTGGCCCCTATGACATAATTTCCAACAAAAACAAGCTAGGCAAGCCTTTTTATTTTTTGAAAAAAAAGTCATTCATCTCTTTGGAATATTTTTCAATAGTATTAAGTATTTCAAATTAATTTTTAGTATACTTGGCACTCAAACATTTTTTTGGTAGCATCCAGTATCTAACACCCATCACCCATAAGTATTTTTTAAGTAACACCCATTATCATAAAGTAATTTTTAATGCATCTTTTTAGCACTCCGGATACTGGGTGCTAGAAAGAAAATACTTTTGAATGATGGGTGGTAGATACTGGGTGCCACAAAAATTATATTTTAGAGTGCTGAGTGTACTAAAAATTAATTTGGAATACTGAATGCATCTAAAACAATATATTGTAAGTGATGGATAACTTTTTTTTTTTAAAAAAAAAAACTTCATTAACTTGTTTTTACCCCAAAAACTACATAATTTTGATGCAAAGGAAGAGAGTGAATGAAAAGGTAAAGGAGAGTAATGGTGGATCCAGAAAATTATTGAAAGGGGTACTAGTGGCGGGGGGGATTGGGGGCAGCGCCCCTGATTTTTTTTGTAGTAAAGTTTTAAATACATTAAAAAAAATAAAAGAATATAAACAAGAAAAAATATAAAAAAATATTCATGAAATCGAGTGAATATTGATGATGTAATAAGAGAGACAATTATTTTACAAACATGTCATTTAGAAAAGCAAGGCTAAGTGTTGTTAGAAATGCAGCTACATAAATTACAATGAAGGGTGAACACTCAATAAGTTCAAGTACATATATTTTAATAAACAAAAATATATTACAATAAAAATAATTACAATGTCATCCTTTTAGGCCTGATTTTTTGGAACTCCATCATAATTGCCTTATTATCAATGTTATCCTTTTCAATATAAGGCACTAAACAATCATTCAACCATTTATTGCCCATCCGATTAGGAAGTACAATATTAATGTATTAATGGTGGACAATCATTCAAACATGTATTAATTTTTTTTTAAAAAAAAAAATCCAAAATTCAAGGCCCCCAAAATCAACAACGTGGCTCCGCCTATGAAGGAGAGAATCATAATCCCTCGATAGCCTAATAACACCAAACCCCTCTATTGTTTTTTGGACGACACCAAACATCTCTTTTAACACTTCTTTAACGGTAAGCTTTGGCGTGTGAGGGTCCGTTTGGTACAGGGAACATTTAAGAAGGGAAAGGAACTTATAAGAGGGAAAGGAATGGAATGGAAGATTGAGAGGGAACTTAAAAGGTTAAAACTGTTTGGTAGACATGGGAATGGAACTGAAGTTGAAGGAAAATAAAATGTTTGGTATGAAGAATTGGGTGTGGGTTAAGTGGGAAGATGAGGCAAAATTCCCATATTGCCCCTAAAAATAAAAAACCCAGAAAAAGAAATTGGACTGAAATTTTTTTCTTCATCGAACAAAAACGAACCCTAACCAAATCGCGGCGTGGTTCAGATGCAAATTGCAATGAGACATCCACGTAATCAAAAGCTGTATAACAATGAAGAAAAACTTCCAATAATGCGTGATATGAACAAATTTGAATGACATGAGAACAAGATTCAAATAAAACAGGGGGCCAAAAAACTGTGAGTAGACGTTTGAACTTTATGATTACGTTCGAACATAAACACACAACAATGGAATGCAGTTCAAACGGATTACATGACAGCAACATATAATTTGACAGCAGCACAACATCATACCACCAGCCAACATATATAACACAAAACGAACAACCCACAGACACACAGGACATATAGACAAACAATATTTCATCATACGTGTTCATCAAAATTTAACGAATCTAAACCAAACAGAACATTTAAAGCAAACATTCATGTGGATTTAAACAGGTACACCTCCTACTAGAAGAAGAAGAAGAAGAAGGAGGAGGAGGAGGAGGAGGAGGAGGAGGAGGAGGAGGAGGAGGAGGAGGAGGAGGAGGAGGAGGAGGAGGAGGAGGAGGAGGAGGAGGAGGAGGAGGAGGAGGAGGAGGAGGAGGAGGAGGAGGAGGAGGAGAGGAGAGGAGGAGGAGGAGGAAGGAGGAGGAGGAGAGGAGGAGGAGGAGAAGAGGAAGGAGGAGAAGAAGAAGAAGAAGAAGAAGAAGAAGAAGAAGAAGAAGAAGAAGAAGAAGAAGAAGAAGCTTCGAAGAAGAAGAAGAAGAAGAAAGAAGAAGAAGAAGAAGAAGAAGAAGAAGAAGAAGAAGAAGAAGAAGAAGAAGAAGAAGAAGAAGAAGAAGAAGAAGAAGAAGAAGACCCAAGAAGAAGAAGAAGAAGAAGAAGAAGAAGAAGAAGAAGAAGAAGAAGAAGAAGAAGAAGAAGAAGAAGAAGAAGAAGAAGAAGAAGAATTTCCTTCCTCACCAATACGCAACCCGAAGAAGAATTTTCTGCCATTGTACACCCATGGCTTCGTCTTTCCTTCCTCACCAATACGCAACCCGAAGAAGAATTTTCTGCCATTGTACACCCATGGCTTCGTCTTTCCTTCCTCGCCAATACGCAACCCGAAGAAGAATTTTCTGCCATTGTACACCCATGGCTTCGTCCTTTCCTTCCTCACCAATACGCAACCCACACACCGAATCGATCTTCGTTGCCTACTCGTTCGATTGAAGCTTGCTGTCGTCTGAACCTTGTTTCGTCTACTCCTTCCAGCCGAATTTCCTTCCTCACCAATACGCAACCCGAAGAAGAATTTTCTGCCATTGTACACCCATGGCTTCGTCTTTCCTTCCTCACCAATACGCAACCCGAAGAAGAATTTTCTGCCATTGTACACCCATGGCTTCGTCCTTTCCTTCCTCACCAATACGCAACCCACACACCGAATCGATCTTCGTTGCCTACTCGTTCGATTGAAGCTTGCTGTCGTCTGAACCTTGTTTCGTCTACTCCTTCCACCCCAACCTCGTCTCGGTTTATGTTTCGCAGGGCTTTTAAGTCAAAAATTTCACTCTCCCGGGAAGTTTTCAAGATCCCGCTAGAAATGGAGGGAGCTGAAATGGAGGGAAATTCCCACGTTGGTGGGAGCTTGGGAGAAGGTGGGAAGCTGAGTTCCCTGGAAGTTCACGCACCAAACAGGTTTCTCGGGTGGGAACTGTTAGGGCCCGTTTGGATTGACTTAAAAAAAAAGTGCTTTTTTTTTTGGGCCCCATGTAGTGCTTTTTTTTTAAGCTCAAAATTAGAGCTTTTGAAAAAAGCAGCATTTTAACTTTTTTTTGTGACTTTTACCTTTTTAAAAGAATATCATCTAAACACATAAATTAATTTTTTTTTGAATTAAAAAAGTGCTTTTTTTATGAAAAAAGCCCATCCAAAAGGGCCCTAAGTCGCTGAACCAAACGGGCTATGTGGTTATGTAAAAAAAAAAAACTGTTTTTATTGCGTTATTCTCGGATTATCCCAACCGCTAACTAACAAATATTATTTTTAATATTTTGATGATCGAAGTTACGGAGGCACGCAAGCCAATGTAGTTAAAGCTGAAAGTAGCAACACACTCATTCATGACAAGTGTGACTTTGAGCGTTGATATCCCCCTCACGCCCCTCGCAATGTTCTTTCTCAAGGTAATCCCAATCTATTTCTGTAATCCCCAAATCCTCATCAATTCCGACAATTCGCTTACTTTTTTCCTTCTTCATCATCTTCTTCTCATAACTTGTTTCGACAGGCATGGAGATCAACGTCTTTCGCTATTTATGGGTACATGAATTTCACCAAAGCTGGATTTCTGTGAGTCCCTTTGTTCATTTCTTTCTCCACTTTGTTTGTTTGTTTGATGAGCAAGTCATCTGGGAACTTTTCTTTTTTTTTGGTAACTAAGCCATCTGGGAACTTTCGTGCTAAGACAAATTGCACTTCCGATTTTTTTGGGAGTCAGAGACGGTTTTGATTTGTCTGTTTGATGTATCCTTTATAAGTCGAACTTTTGCTGCAATAAACAACTTTGGACCTGCTTATCTTCTATCATTTGTTTTATTTTTCAATTTTGGAGAGTTAGCGTAATAGAATAACTGTATGCACTCACTGGCCCTGGTCTGGTTATTTAATACTGCTAAGTTGAGGAGAAAATGGGGTTTAGGAATTTAAACAATTCTTTATCTTTCTAGGCTTTTTTACCTTTGTGATCAGGACGCAAACACCACATATTTTGTTTTTAAATTTGGAGATAAAAATTGGCCATCATATGGAGTTTCAAAGTTGAATTGTCCCATTCATGCCTTGGTTAATTTGTGAAGTTCTTTGTAGGGAACATTCGAAGAGATTCAAACCAGCGGATATGGAAGCCAAAATACCAGGTAAAAATTGTGTTGTTACTGGAGCAAACTCCGGAATTGGCTATGCGACAGCAGAGGGTCTTGCCCAACGGTGATGATCTTTCCATTACCTTTTGTCTCTTCAATTCAGTGTTTTCAGTACATACTTATATGCATTGCAAAAAATTCGATGAATGAGTTAAATTCATGATTTGTGGAAAGTGCATTTGCTATAGGTTTTATATTGATGTTGATATTGATTAATGATTCCACCAGTGGTGCGACTGTATATCTTGTATGTCGTAATAAGGAGAGGGGAGAGGCTGCTCTTTCTAAAATTCAATCCACAACAGGAAATCAGAATGTTCATTTGGAGGTATCACAATCATCTTGTTGCTTATCCTTTGTATTTTGATATAGTTAAATATAACAAAAATTATAAATATCATGCGTCACACAGGGGTTTTATGGCTCTTTCTGCAATTTAGTGGCAATATATGCTTTTATACAGCTTAATAATTTGACTTGCAGGTTTGTGACCTTTCTTCTGTCAGTGAGATCAAGTCATTAGCATCCAGATTTTCTAAAAAGGATGTGCCAGTTCATGTGTTGGTATATCCTCAAATGCCCTTAGGCTTTTATATAAATTTTAAGTTTCATTCATGTGAAAAATCTAACAAGTAAACAATGTTCTATGTTAAGATAAATAATGCTGGCTTGCTTGAGAATAATCGAGTCACTACATCAGAAGGGTGAGTCTTATATTGTTTTATATGAAAAGTGAGTTATTGGAAAATTCTATTAACATCCTACATTAATAGGCTAGCTTTTAATGTAATCTGCCATGATGCAGGTATGAGTTGAACTTCGCTGTAAATGTATTAGGCACTTATACCCTGACAGAATCAATGTTGCCATTACTGGAGAAAGCTGCCCCTGATGCTCGTGTTATTACAGTTTCCTCTGGTGGAATGTATACGTCTCCCTTGACCAATGATCTGATGGTAATTATTTCATGAACATGCCATCCTCTTCAGTCATTAACGTGATATCAGGATTAATTATATATTGGATTGTTGTTATCCAGTACTCTGAGAGCAACTTCAATGGGACTGAGCAGTATGCTCGAAATAAGCGTGTCCAGGTCAGTTGAACTAATCATTGTACGACTTTAGAGTGATTCTTTCTTATTATTATTCTTTTAGTGTCCCCTTAATAGTTTCCCTTTTGAGGTCGTAAAAACAGAAATCAGGCTTTAATCTGACAATTTGGTCACTAATGATATTTTTTTTTTTTGGGAGGGGGAGGGGTGGAATCAGATTTCAAATGGTCTCTTATTTTGCATTCAACTATGAACATTAGAAGGCCTTGTTTGTTTGATTATGTATAAACAAATTACAGACATTATTGTAAAACAAAATTCCTAGGTGGGGTTTGGGGAGGGTTAGATGCACACAGCTTTACCCCTGCAAGCAGATAAGCTGTTTCCAAGATGTGAACCTGTGACCATTTGATCATATGACAGCAACCTTTACTACTGTACCAAGGCTCACCCTCTGGTATATAACAATTAAACAAGAAAATTTCATGTGTCAAATGGCATCTTAATGGGAATATCTTTTTTTATTTAAAAAAACTACATTGTCTCATGATTTGTTTTCGCCTGTCCCCATGTGTTATGCTACATTTTCACTTTCACTCTCCTTCATAGCACTTGTTTTTGGTCTGTTTAAGTTTTGATTGCCTAGTGAATTCCAGGAAAAATGGAAGAACTTTGGTCAGTGGACTGCTGCTACTTCTAGGCTCTGTAAATTTTACCCAATTAATCATTATTGTTCAATGTCAAAGCTTTAGGTGCCTGCTTCTCATGGGGTGAGTATCAAAGGACAAAGGCAACTGATCAAAATAATTTAAGAGGCTCTTGAAGGATGGTCCCCCTTCAAGGTAAAATTATGGAAGGGCCACTTTTTAACAGGCTGATTGGTGTCAGTAATTTCTAGGAATGACGTGAGCACAAAGGTGTCTTCATTCAGTGGAGGAGAAATTGTTTCTTCCCATTGGTACAACTACTCATATGCCTGATTAGAAAACATATGATAGTAAGAAGGCAGTGTTCAATTGGACTGGTACCCAGTGGATTGAGAATAGATTGGTGTCAGGAAGGGCTTGGAGAATTCAGAAAGAAGTTGAGCAACTTGGGGCATGGTCATTCTGTTGAAACTTGGGGCAAACTTTACCAGACTTCTACTGCATGATGGAATTGCGGGGGACAGAAGGAAATGAAGTAAAATGGGGCATGCAATGAAGACATACTTAACCTCTTTTCCATTGTTTTCCTGCCACTTCCTTATTTTATGGGGAAAACTTGATTTATTTATGAGAAATATGATAGGGACCAATGTCCTTTACTAGTTTATTCTAGGAAAAGACATGGGAGCCCATCATTTTAGGTACACATGTGGGTACAATGTGATGCTAGTTATTGCTTAAGTTGACATCTGTTACTTGTTAGTTTCTAGTAGTTACTTTCAGTTTATGTCCTACAGTTCTAGTAGTTATCATAATTGTTGTTGTTGGCTTTAAATATATGTCATGAACTTGTGACTTTCATTAATGAAGTATTTTTCAGTCTAATTTGGAGATTCTCCTACTTATAGAATACTGATTCTAGTTTTAGAAGATTTCCCCTTCTTATTCCTTTTTCTTTTTTCCGCCCTTCCTTTTATTTCTACCAAAACATTTGTAAACATGTTATAGTAAGAGGAAATATGAGATGAGCACAGGCCGAGTTCCCATATTATAGGAAAAGGCCCAAACATGTGGGTGAGGATCCAGTTGTTACTTAGCAAGGGCAATTTGGGTATTTTATATGCCTGCTAGAAGAGAGAGGGAGGTCGTTATTCGGGGATGCCATGTTGGTTGGAAAGGCAAGGAAATTGTAGAGACAGTCTTTGGAGAGCCTATGCCTCTTGAATGCGTAGGAACTGAGTTTTCTGCTTCTTTCTCCCTGTGATTATTGTTTTCTCCATTAGACTTAAACTCTGTGGAGAGTTTTATCATTCAATAATATATTATATCTGTGGCTGTTTCCTCCAGTCCAACATATTTAAATGCTTAGTTGGTCCGGGCTGTGCCTTTTATCTAACACTCTATGGGATTATACTAAGCTGAGATCCTTTAATTCATTTCATTCTGCACATTCCCTTCAACTTATTCCCTCAAAAGAGGAACAATTCAATGTCGTAGTAGCATAGCATGCATGCAATGGAGACTTCTGGCGGTGGTAGACCACCGTTTTTATAGTTTCTCAAAAAATCTTAAATTCCTCGAACAATTTAGCTTTACAGTGAAATCCATTTTTTGGATCATGCCTCTATGCTTACAATCCTACAAATTTTTTGCCCCTCAATACATTTTCTTGTGGACATGAAGCAAAACAATTATTGATTTTCTTGTTAAGAGATGCCTATGTTGCACCTGGGATTATGCTCATATGTAAAGTTTTTGTCTGATTTGTTTTCCATATCATAGCATTAATGGCATTACTTATTAAGCCCAATGGACCTAATGATGATCCACTCTAAGTAGACAGAATTCTGGTGTTCTTGTTATTTCTGACTGCTAACGAAATTGGATATATAGAAAAAGAAATAGTTTTTTGTAAATTTTCTTATATCACTTCTGACTGAAATCCGTCACTTTATTAGGTAACCCTTCCCTTCATTTGAAAAACTTGATTTTCTAGGAGAAGGCTCAATAATGGTTTATATTATTATCTGTAGGACGCATGTTTACACAAAAACCTGTTGGGCTTGAAATCTATATTCAATAAGTTTATATATTTGTTGCAGGTTGCTCTAACAGAAAAGTGGGCTGAGAAATACACAAACAAGGGGATAGGATTTTACTCAATGCACCCAGGTTGGGCTGAGACTCCTGGAGTTGCCAGGAGTTTGCCAAGCTTCAATGAGAAGTAAGTCTTGAAATTATTATGTGGATAAAACTTGGTGAGGTTTTTGAAGCATTTGCTGCTTGGTTATTGAATAAAAGTTAAGGAACCTAACAATTCCACCCCTTGAAGTAAATACGTTATTGCAAAATTGATGCATCAATTTTAATTGGAAAAACTTCAAATATGGATGAAAATGAAAGTTTTAAATCCTAGTTAATTTGAGGAATCAGAGGGGAAAGTTTTGGAAGCTCAGCATTGAGCTAAGCGATGCATTGCCATCACATTCAAAACGATGAGGCATTTTGGTGTTGATTTTAACTGGAATTGAACATTTCAAAGTGTTCCATTACATATTGAAGTTTAAATATCAATTTTAAAATTTGGCTTTAGTTCATGGCAGTTATAATGCAGTTTCCCTGTAAAGTTCTAAATTATAATTGAACATTTCTAACAACTCAGCACTACCCTGTCGAGTTCATTATAAAGTTTCCTCCACAAGTAACATGACAATTATTAAAAAAAAAACATGATAGCAAAGACTTTGAAATTGAAATAATGATGATGAATTCCCATCCCTAAAACCAGTGATGTCATTAACAGAAAGATGGGAGAAATACTATGAGATCCCAAGAAAACAATCTAATTACAAAAAAATCCTAATAACAAGTGAGCAACAATATGAACCTGCCGTCATTTCTTGCACGAGAACTTGTCATCACATGCTGCTTGGTTGTTGTGGGATTTTTGTTGTTGATTGCATTCCTTCCTTGGGACCTTATAATAATTCTTCCCCAGAAAAATATACATTGTTTGGCAGATTTTAAGCAGTCCTTATTTTGATTTCTGTCATTCTGTGATCTATAGGCTTCAGGGGAAGCTTAGAACAAGTGAAGAAGGTGCAGACACTCTGATTTGGTTGGCTCTGCAATCAAAAGATAAATTGGTATCTGGTGCCTTTTATTTTGATAGAGCTGAAGCTCCCAAACATCTTAAATTTGCTGCTACCAGTGGCTCCCATGCTGTGATAGACTCTGTTATTACTAGTCTAAACTCCATGGCTTCTCTGTCTGCCTAGGTGTGGAGTACTTTACCATGAAACTTGAAACCTCATTCTGTAAATTATATTTTAAACACAGGTTAGTGAAAATAACTGATCCTTAGATCTCAAGTACATAGAAACCCAAAACGTGGACAAAAATTTGGTTGCAGTGATGCAATCACACATGTCCCAAACTTCCTATCTCATGGAGAGGAATGGCAAAGTTTCACTGTCTAGATTATAAGCTGCACTTATCTATCTGTAATGTTTATGTTTTAGGGACACTTATTTTCTATCTTAAAAGTATACCAACTTCAGTTCTTCATATAAGATTTTGTTTCTAGTACAATTTACATTATGAACGAGATCTTATATTATGGATTGAAGGTAGTAACTTGTAAAATTGGGTCAAGTCCTACACTCAAGAGGTCCAATTCTTCAATTTCCTTATAATTTCTTGATACCCTCTGTATTAATTTCACCGAGTTTGAATCTATGTTGAACTGAAATGAGTTGTTTAGGTTCAATCAATCATATAGGAAATGGGAAAGACTAATATTTTTGCCAACAAGGAAAAGAGTGGTATTAAGTAAGTAAACTATACAAAAAATATTTAGGGTCAATGTCATTGTTGGTCTTTATGATATTGAATTTTGATTTTCAAATTATTGGTTTTAGTTCATATAGTTTCATAAAAATTTGGTTTGAGTTTAAATATTGGGACCAAAATTAAACTCAAACCAAATTCTTATAAAACTGTACAAATCGAGGGCAAATATTTATATATAACCTTGAAATTCGATCAGAGTATAATGACTAACAATGATATTAAGCCAAATTATTATATATAACCTTGAAATTCAAAAAGTGAACTATTGAATAAAAAGTCACTAAAGTACAAATCTAATTAACTTTTTTTTTCCAAACTCAAAATAACGTCATTTCAGACAATGGAAGAAAAAATAAAATAAAATCCAACCTAGGTGACCATCTAAAACTATTTATCAGAATAGTTTGAGGATTTGGTTTAAGTTGGATTTTAATACAATGAATGATTAGTCAATTGTTGAGTTGGATCAGATTTGTTTCCAGCAATTACATCCACTACAGTGTTCCCTTCCTAGTTAGTGTTTCTTACTAGTTACTCCCTCCGCTTCTAATTATAGGACAACATTTGAGAGTTAATATTGATCTTAATTATAAGACAAAGTTCTAATTTTTGTCAATTTCTTACCAAAATACCCATTTTGATAATTTTTCAATAATAATTAAACAAAATAATAATTTAGTAATGCACATATATATTCTAAAGTGAGTAATGTTTGCCACTCATTAATGCATACACCTCAATTATACTATTTTGTTTATTTTTTTAATAAAATATTTTTGAGCAATTTTTTCATAATAATGATATCACTATTAAATTACACTTTCAACCTCCAAGAGTATACTAGAAGTTTTTGAGGGAGATCGACCACACGAGAGTGTGTGAGAGCTCAAAGAAGTCGCGTGTGAGGTAGGAGAGGTTTAACAAAAACCAGAGAAATGGAGTAATTTGATGCCATTTTAAATAAGGGCATTTTGGGAAAATAAATATAATTAACTACTATTCTTAATCTTTTCAAAGTTAGATAAATATGTCTTATGATTAGAACCGAAGGGAGTAATAGAAAAGGAAGAAAATGATTTTTAATTTTTTTATGAATATATCAATTCTATTCTGTCTAATAAGAACAATATATAAATCAAATGCATTAATAATGTTTTTTTAATGCACACATATGCTACCAGCTACCTTTTCATTAAAAATTCCCATTTTAGCTGTTATATATCCTCACTCTAAAGAAGGCTAAGGTATGTCAATTTTTTTTTTTTTTTTTAACAAGCTAGCAAATAATTTTTATGTAAAAGAATTGTATAAATTTTGGTGTAACCAAATTAACAACCTTTTAAGCTTTGAGCTCGCAAGAAGCTCTGAGATAGGAGTATGTTCTGAGCAAAAAAAAGATAGGAGTATGTCTTTTTATATTCTGACATGAATATTGGATTTTTGAAAATTCAATTTTCCGGTCTTTATTTTTCTTACATTAATTGTTTCTCTTTATAATATTTATTTATTTGGCCATTTTTATCTTAGCATATTAAATTCCGATCATTAAATGGAAGAGGTATTTTTGAAGGGAAAAAATGTCACAAATTCTCTATGTATTAATTAAAAATAATAATTTTAACTACTTTTGTTTCTTATAATCAAGGTTATTAAACTCAAACCGCCACCGAGCCGACCGAGGTATTGAAAATGGTCAATGAGTCGATTGAAGTTAAACTAAAGCTAAGCCATGGTTAGGCCGGTGAGAAAGTGAAGATTTCATAATTATTAATATGAAATCCTGAATAAAAAAACAAATTAACTTTTTTTTAATAAAAATTACCGAACCGATCAAACTAACCGAGCTGGTTTCTAGCCTCAACTGGCCATTCGGGTCCGATTTTTAATAACTAGGCTTATAATACTCTTTCTAAATATAAGTAATCCATAATTAATTCACCTATATTAATAATAATAGTTAAAAACATTAAATTTATTGTAGTATTCAAATAATTTATATTGTTACCCTTAATAACTATAGTGATCCACACCGAAAACAGACGTCTCTCCACGCTCTCGCTCGACCTTCTCTATCTTAGGGTTTCTAGCTCGCCGACGGCGTCCTTGTCGCCGGCGAGCCTCCTCCTATACCATAACCGTAGTATGGAAGCAAATCAGCGCTTGAAGAGCTTGGAGGAGAAGGTGGGTTTTAGTTCGGAACAGGGAAATATAGCGGCGTCCATGTATCTTCACCGGTGCCGGCTATCCTCTGGTCTCCATCCTCACCACCACTCCAGCTGCGGCGTCCCCTTGTTTTCTTTGTGCGGCGGTGGTTCTTTTCCTCTCTCGATCCAGATCTGCCTTGATCGGGTTGGATCCTCTGTTAGGACTTCTTCCTCGGCCTCTTCCTCCCCGGCGTTTTCCAGGGTCCAGGCGGTCTCCGCGACCTGCGGTTTTCGGTGGCGAAGGGAAGGTCTTTTACTTGTGTTTTTGGTTTTTAGTTGTGGTGTTTTTGTTGTGGTTCACATTCGTGTTTTTGGGGATAGGGTTGTGTTGATGGTCCTTGTTGCTATATGTTTTACTTCTCGAGGGCCATTGTTGTTAGGATTGTTTGTTGGTAGCGAATCGAAATCACAAATGTTAGCCTTAGTTTGTTCGGTAGGCTTTTGCCAGATTTACTTGATTGGAGGAGAATAAGCTTTGTTAAGAACTTCATTTGTTTTCTTTACGAGGTTGGGTTTTTCGATTCTTGCTCCATTTTGGGGTGATTGTGTAGCTGACTTAATTGCAGCTAATCCTTATAAGAAGGTGTGCCCGTTAAGGTGAGTTTTGCAACCAACGCCTTCTTCCTTGTCACTTCTAACCTTGGATGTCCAGGAAGCCGCTGCAGTCTCTGAAGCTACTTATATTCCTACCTCTTCAGTAATTTTGGTTATTAGTTTCTCTTTCATTTGGTTTGTATTGTTTTATGTGTTTGTGTTCTTGTTGTTCTTGTTCTGGTTTATTTATTTCAGTTGTAATTGTTCTAGTTCATTTTATTTCAGTTGTAATTGTTATACTTTGATGTATCTTTTGATTTGAGTATTAAGATAAGTATGATTTGACCAAAAAAAATTAACTACAGTGAACTTTATCATCATACTCTCACTACTTTTATTATTGAGACACTTTAAACCCCTCCCCCTTAGGCTAATCAAAGAATAAATTAAATAAGAATCACTTTTACCATAGAATTGATCAACACTTCTAAATGTGACTTGCCATAATCATTTAGGGACTAATGAAAGAGATCTAAGTTATTCTCTCTTCTGGTGAGGACTCCACATCCCACACACTTATAATCTATAATTAGGACTTTCTTTATATATAATCCTAAAATAGCATACCAATTCTGATTAACCCACTAATATGACCTTAACCAACTAAATCACATATCTCCTATAGACGGGACGCGCACACACACATCTATTTTCGCCGCATGGGGTATAGAACCCATAACCTCTTCTATGAGAGGTGTGTGGTGCTATTTGAATTATAAAATCTTAAGTTTTGACACTCTCAAATGCTCTATAACAAGAATCAAGAATACGTTCTAAAATATATCCTACATATAAGACTAGAGATTTAAAGGACTTTATATTTATTAGTGAAGGTAATGAATGTTTAACTTATAGGAAACCACTGTTTATAAAACGACTTATTTGAAGTTAATTTTAAGTTAAATGAAAAAGGAATTTTCTCATTTTTCAAATTCTTTGCCCTTTCTTTTTAGGTACCATGTGACTAAGTTTTTACTATCTTAATATCATTTTGTCTTCAAAAAATTCTCAATTGTTTAACCAATGGATATTTTCTCATTCAGGTTCTTAGATTAGCTTAATTGTTCTCTTTTAGTGAGGACTACGTGTTCTAATCTATAGCTAAGACCCTCTTAATATAGAATCCTAAAATGGCCGATTGATTATGATTAACCAACTAATATGATCTTAACTAAGTAAATCACATACTCCCTCCAGTCTTAATTATAGGAACATTTTTATAGTGTAAATTGCACTATAAAAAGGTTCCTGTAATTAAGACCGAGGGAGTATCTCCTATAGAAGGGACTCACGCACCCGCCTGATCTGTTTTAGCCGATGGAGTATAAAACCTAGGATTCGGTTTCCTACCCATCCCAAGGATGGGTAGGAGAGCTTGTCCATCCTGGACCGTCCGGATGGGATTTGGACTGATCCATATTTAATTTTTTAATATTTTATTTTTAAAAAATAATTATTTTAATGAGTAGATAATTTAAAATAAAGATAATTTTTCAACTAATATATTTAAAAAAAATGATTTTTTCATTTAAAAATTAACATAAAAAAATTAAATCTGGACCGTCCAGATCAAATCTGGACGGTCCAGATTAAGACAAGCTCTCCCTACCTATCTTGGGATAGGTAGGGAAACTGGGTCCATAAAATCCACAACCTCTTTTTATGAGAGGTGTGGGGTGCCATTTAAGCTATAAACTCTTGAGTTTAAACATTGTCAAAGCTTTATAAAAGAGTAAATACTTTTTCTGGTCCCTGACAAAAAACACGGACCCCATTTTGGTCCTTGACAAAAAATCGACCCTTATTCGTCCTTTTTATGGGACTAAAATGACCTTTTGGAAATTTGTGAGGGATTAAAATGTCCACCAATTGACCCTTATTCGTCCTTTTTATGGACCAAAAATGACATTTTTTTGTCGGGGACCAAAATGGAGTCCGTGTTTTTGTCAGGGACCAAAAAGGGTATTTACTCTTTATAAAAAGAATCAAGAATGCCTTATAAATATGTCCTATATATATAGAACTAGAGAGAGTTCAAATTAGTTAAAAGGACCTTATGTATTAATGAAGGGAATGAATGTTTAGTTTATAAGAAACCACTGTTTATAAAAATGACTTATTTGAAGTTAATGTTAATATCAACAATAATTAAGTTAAATGAAAACGGCATTTTCTCATTTTCAAATTCTTGCCCTGTCTTTTTAGGTACTATATATGTAACTATCATTGGCCAAAAAAATTACTATGTAATTATCTTTCTACTTTCTTAATATCATTTTGTCTTACTTCAAAAAAATTCTTAATTGTTCAGCCAATGGAGATTTGCTCATTTAGATGCTTAAATTAACTTTTTGGAATTGATTTTATAGCGTACAAGATAAGTATGTGAAAGAAGTGTACCGGCTTACGTGAAAGTGTGTGTGAGAGAATCATCACTATATCCATATGCAAAGTGCCATTTATTAAAGGGCTAAGGTGTAAATCTGCTTCAAAAGTATTCATAAAAGAGCAATGACCTGAAAGTTTTTTAAGTTTCAATGTTGTCTCAGAAGTCTTAAAATATAGTAATGTCTCCCCTCCTTTAACCACAGTCAATGTTGTTAATTTTGACTAAAATTAGTTACAAGGCAGTCACATGTACTCTGATTTTTCCTACTCATCATCACATCTCTCCCCTCTCTCCCTCTTTGCCCTTTCTCTCTCCTCTCTTTAGAAAGATTGAAGGAGGGACAGAGAAAGGGCGGAGAGAGAGAGGATGGGGTGTGATGATGAGTTGGGAAAATCGAGTACATGTGGCTGTCATGTAAGCAACTTTAGTCCAAATTAACAATCAACATTAACAAAGTGGTCAAAGGAGGGACGATATTGCTACATTTTAAAACTTTCGAGGTATGCTGTAACATCTCGTTTTCCAAAAGCGGTATAATTTTTTTCATCAAAGTAGAGCATCGAACAAGAGTGTAAGCGATATATATATTCAAAATGCCCACTAGCTAGTTACTGAAGCGATATAGTAACCGAGAGTTTTCAAAAAGTAAAGTACAACATCGGAAAGTCTTCATAGGAACCTTGAACCTACTTGCTTTCCTCTCTCCTCGGTCCTCGGTCCTCCGAACTCGACGCTATGTTAAGGGTGAGATCCAGCGCACCGGATCTCGAGTAACAGTTAACCTCATGTTTATATACACATATACGGATAACAAGTACTCACAAAATCAACAAAGACAACCAACCAATCTATCACAACCAATGCATATGTATTGCTCCCAAAGATGCGACATATTGCTCCCAGCATACAGACCTATTGCTCCCAGCATACAGACCTATTGCTCCCAGCATACAGACCTATCCTCTAACCTCTATATGCATTCAAACAAGTATAACAACATACATACCATATATATACAAACATCGAGTTAGTGTTACGAAGACGCGAACGTACCTTCGTTGACGTTTTACGGTATTTCGGCACGACGGTTGGTCAAAACGTAATCAGTGATATCCTATCAACATAACAACGTACTTGTTAAGGATCTATCATTACGACGGACATTTTTAGTCAAAATGACTATTTTACCCCTGATCTCCTAATCGGCGGAATTTCGCCAAAGACTTACTTACTTTGACCCTAATCTTCCAAAATTTTGCCGAACTCTGACCCCACCATGATTTTCGAAATTTAGGACTAAAATACCCCTTTCATATGATATCTAATCATACTCGGAAGATTAAAGACTAATATAGCATTTCTACTCTAACTACCGAATCGAAACTAGAACTTAAGACTCTGTGCAGAAAAACTTACCCAGAGCTTCGCTACTAAATTCCCCGGACTCCTTCCCCAGAGCTTCTTTCTCTAACTTCTCTCTACTCTTTAGAATGTTTCAAGGTGTGAGAAATTCAAAGAGAATCCTTGGCTATTTATAGAAAAAGCTATGGAATTTCGACCGTCGGATCAACTTTATGAGATCGAATCCTAGCCCTTCGTTTGAAAACTTAGAAAATAAGTTTCCCTTCCCTCTTCTCTCTCTTGGCCGACCTGCCCCTCCCCAAGGTGGCATCCCTTGGCCAATCACAAGGTGCCATGTGTCCTGTTTCCAGAAGCTTTTGCCGGTAGAATCTCCGATCGGTGTCCGAATCGCGTAATCTTACAAAATCCCAAAAATCTGGAATCATAACTTTGAAGACCTTTTCTCACTTACTAAAAATACTTGGTCTAAAAAAAGTTTTGATCTCGTCCAGGTATTCTCCGGTCCCGCTGAAGTTTTACGGAAAAACGTGCTGGTTACGGAATCAATTTCCGGAATCATCAACTTCTGGACAAAAATTCACTGATTCCAAATATGTCCAGAAAATCATAAACTCATCTCCAAATGTTGAGTTACAATTTATTTTGTTCAAATCCTAATTTTATGACTATCTGCCTATTTCTCAGATTTTCCCTATTTCGTCTTATTAATAACTTCTTCTACCGATCTCAGAAACGACTCCAGGTACAGCTCAACTCAGGATAAAAATCCACTCATCAATATTATATTTTGACTTTAGAAATCTTATTCATGGTTCTCTAGATAGGATCCAATTCCTATCAGTGTTTATTTATTTCTTAACCTTTTAATTAAATCAATATTTAAATAAGAGTTTCAACTTAACACTCTTTCTATTTTTTTTCCTTCTTATTCCCTAATTCATGTCGGTACACACACACATTTTCTGTTTTTAATTTTATTTATTTATTTATTATTTAATTATTATATAATTTAATAATTATTTTTACATAATAATTTTACAAAATTCTCCTATTGGTCCTTACTTGTATTTAGGCTCAAAATTACCTAATCTCACCAATTTTCCTTCATATTTCCCAATCAATTAGAAAATATATTTATGCTAATTTTTAGCCATTACCCACTAATTATAGGGTTTTACATAATTATTTATGGATTTTCCTTTGTTCATGCTTAAGTAATTAGCCAATAATTACTTAATCAACTCCTTACTACTTGTTGCTAATTCCCCCTTTATTTCTTTAAGGTAATAATTTAATAAATTACCTAAATTAGGGACAATATTAATCCCTATTTCAAATAAATATTTACTTGCCTTTTTTATAACTTTCACAGGGTATTTTATAACCCGTAAATGCGTTTAGGGACTTATTTGCAAACTATCAAATGTTTTAGGGACCTAATTGTAAATTATTCTTTTTCAAGAGAAACTACCCCAAAAATAAGATAAAGTCTCCACAAGATCTTTGAGATCTCATATTCACCTATTTCCAATAGGTATTATTTACTCAATATGATACTTATCATAAATGAGATTTTCAGGGTATTACAGTAACATTTAAACTAAAAATACTTTCAAGACAATATTGTTTTTACAAATACTTCCAGAACGGATTTGCACCACCAAACCTCATTATTAAAATGGACACTAATTTCACATTCCAGCTTATTCTATTGATATTATTATTTAACTAATTTTTCACCTTTGTAGTTGGTCCATCAAATCTTGTTGCCAACCAATTCTGGGCACATGTTTGTGTACACAAACAAATTTGACTCAGAAATTGACTTGACGCATTTGACTCAGAAATTGACTTGACGCCGCATATAATTGATCATTAATAATGTTTACTCTGACTTGCATTTTTCATGTGATTCTTAGCGTGATGGATGGAATGGATAATAATTTTTTTTTAAAAATATTTTTTAATTAAAAATAAAAAGGTTATATAAGAGGTTTGAAAATAATTGAGAAAGTGTTAAAAAAAATTGTCTCCCTCCAATCCTAAACAAAAGAACTAGAAAACTAATTTCTAGATATTAAAAAAACCAGTTAATTATTTATGCAATGAATAGGGTATAATTTGAAAAAAGGGGGGGGGGGGAATTTAAGTTTGAAGATAAAGTAATACTCCCTTCGTCCCTAATTATAGGAGCAATTTAACCGATTTTGGGAGAATTAAGGAGAGGAGTTAAATTAGTTAATTTTACTCATTTTCCTAAAATATCCTTATATAAATTTAAAATGACACAAGTTGCCCTAATTATAAGTGTTTCTAATTTGCCTTACGTTAGATATCCATGACATATTAGTTTATATATGTATATTAGTTGCTTTTTATATAACCATGTGTATACATATATGTGTATTCATATAGA
Organism: Acacia pycnantha; assembly: GCA_025563575.1. Lineage (NCBI taxonomy): Eukaryota > Viridiplantae > Streptophyta > Magnoliopsida > Fabales > Fabaceae > Acacia > Acacia pycnantha. The sequence continues at coordinate 2,151,315 of JAMWYP010000044.1, forward strand.
TCTATCTACATACATAGAGACACACACACATATATCTACACACACACACACATACACACACACACACACACACACACATATATATGTTTATATATGTGTGTGTGTTCACACATATATATCTACACATATATATATTGACACACATAAACACAAATATACATATATATATGTAAACACACATATATATAATGCTCCTAATAATAAGTATAAATAGGGGTATTATTGGAAAAAATTGACAAAAGTTAAAATTTGCTCTTATAATTAGGACCAAAACCAACTCCAAAATTTGCTCCTATAATTAGGGACGGATGGAGTATGAAATTTCACATTGAGAGCCAAAAACAAATCTTTCAAATTAGCTTCTATATTTAGGAAAAATGCATGGAGTCGGGAAGATAAACAATACCGTTATTGATGAGTAATTCTCCCGTGAATATTATGATTTTGATGTTTGTTTGGATATTAGTTGATTTTGATATTAGTTGATGTTTGTTTGGATATTAGTTGATTTTGATTTTGAACTTCATACTTAGAAATAGGGATGCTTATTTTGTTTTTCTTTTGTTCGTTTTAAGGTTTGCCTTTCTAATTTGAAACTTGGTTGTATTACTGGTTCATACTTGATTAATGATAATCCCTTTCATTACCACGTTTTTTAGGCTTTCTAGTTCAAATGTTATTCACGTTACTATTTGTAACATGTAAACGTGACTTAGTATTTTGATATCATTTCGTCTTGAATAAAAAGTGATAATCATTTTCGTTGGCCAAAAAAAATAAGAAGCTCCTTGGAACATGTGCTTCAAATTCAAAAGAACATGAAATGATATATATAGCTGGGGATTCTCAATCTCACTCTTCCTTTTCAATTTCAGTACAAGGAACATCATAGCTGGTATTATATTATACTATATATAGAGAGAGAGACACACACACACGATACTGTAAATCAAGCCCTTTACAGTTCCACTATTATTCATCATATTATACGAGCTAAGCTGAAAGTAACTAAAACGTAAGCAATAGCCTAAAAGACATATGCAGACTTGTCTATTCACAATTCCAAGTGAGTTGAGTCCAAAACAATAGGCTTCCTTAACCAGTATTGCCTAAACCTCTGACTTGCGTACTCCTTGTAGTCAAAGTCAATTTTATTCACGTAACTCTGCAATCACAAATGTCAAACATCTCAGTTTTTCTGTCTTGATCATATTACACACACACACACACATTGATGATGATGATGCTTACCGAAATGAGCCCCCACAAGCCCCAAAACAGATGGTTTGCAAGAGTGTATTTTTCTACATCTTCTACTAATTGCTCCACTTCTTCATCACTAGGTTTCTTGCCTGCGTACAGGGAGTTGACAAAGTTAGAATCATGAATAAAATCGAGGCATGGTAGTTCAGGGATAACTATAGAACTGTTTGGTTCATTGACATCTTCACCTTGTCATCCGTAGGATGTAAGGAAGAATTAAACGGCGTTAAAGAATTCTCACAAACCATGTATATCTGAGAAATATGATCTGACTTAGTTTTTTATTGTAAGGTTGTGAGACGATTTATCATGCAACTATAAGAGCAGCAATGCTATATGCTAATGAATATTTGGATGTGCCGGTGAGGAGGGTAGATCAAGCAATATGGAGTTCCTTTTCTTTGAAAAGGGATAAAGAAAGACTGAATAGAACACCCAATGAAATTATTAAGTGAGACATCTTGACCGAATAAAACACCTAATGAAATTATTGAGAGAGACCTCTTGACTAACAATTTATCTAAAGATTGGGTTGTTGATAGAGTACAATGGCATCATATGATTCATGTACCTAACCCCCACCCAATAAGATAAGGCTTGTTGTTGTTGTAGTTGTTGATTTTTTTTGAGTTTGAAATTTTAATCAGAAGGGAAGTCAACTATATTGAGGTTCAGCATTATAAATTCATTTCACTTCAGGTTTAACTTATCAGCTCTGATGATTTTTACTGATAGGTATGTATTGATAGAGTGAACTGGTCAATGAACTAACCTTCAGAACTTAAATAAATGCGAACAAATCTTTCGCGCTCCTCCAAACTTGGATATTTACTGTAGTCCAGCACATGAGGTGTGTCAGTGTGGTAATTGGCTGCCATTTCACAAAAGTGATTCGCCAGATCATATGCAATAGGATTGTAACTTGCATATTCATAATCCTGCATCATGAACAGATAATCGTATAAATGACAAATAAGTTTTATAAAAGATATAACAGACACAAGAACAAGAGAGAACCTATAAATCACTCTACTGTTAGCATAGCATCAATGAAAGCCATATAAATAGCAGTTTTTTATCTTTCAAACTCTAGAGTTGATGATCTTTGCACAACTTCCTTGGACAAGTTCATTTGAGTGTTTCATAAATGTAAAGATGAACTTAATAGATTCCACTGCGGTCCCTATTATTAGTTACCTCCAACCACTTTACCAGAACCATGGAGAGGTGGTTAAGTCATTAAATTTGTTTGAAAATGAATTAAATTTTCAAATTTACCCTTGTTTAAAACCATGAATTACATCTTGAGAAGTGAAATAGGAAAATTGCATCAAAATTTAAATAAGGGCAGTCTCGAAGAAAAATACAATTAAAACCCGACTTGGTGATATACAATAAAGACTATACACATTCCTTCTAGAAAGTGACTAATAAAAGGAATCAGGGTGATAGTCATAATATGGAAAAAGTTACTTACAATTATAGTGATTGATCTGGTTTCCTCATCCATCATTATGTTACCATATTGTAGGTCATTGTGGCAGAAACCAATCTCTTGACACCTATCAGATGATTTCTCCAGCATATTTATTTCCTCATCTAGATGTTTCAACCGAAATTTCTTGATATCCTTTGGGGAACACAAACGTTTGGCCTGACTGAGCCAGTTCCTAGTAGAGACAAAGTACAAGAGAATATCAGTTTAGTTCTATGCGTTTCAGTGAAAATTGTGAACAAATTTTGACCTGATGTAAAATTTACCTCATTCTCTGCCAAAGCTGAACTTTCATTGGACCTGGCATATGAAGATTGTGGAACTCCCTCATCTTAGATGCTATTAAAGCCGATATTTCTGGGTCTCGTAGGTCAGCAGCTGAGAGTGTCTGAAAAGCAAAAAATAGAAGAAAAGATACATATCATATACAACTTGGACACTTTGCAGATAATAATAAAGAAAAAAATTTGTCAAATCTGTCTTTGGCTAACTAGGACTTCCTCAATTGGTTTTGATCAGAAAGTCACTCTCACTACTCTATGACCTCTAGGAATGATAAAGGTGTAGTTATTTTCTTACCAAGTTTTGTTAGCTGCCTTTGAAATCTAATGATAATTCCTAAAGTTTCAGAAACATGACCATCTTCTGTCTAAATGGCCAGTCCTTTTTCTCTGCACTGGATTTACAGAATAAGTTTCAAGCATGGTATTTATTCATTTCATTAGGGTCTTGGGCAAGTAACATGGAGTATCTAGTACTCCTGCTTGTTCAGTAGTGGCTATAAAAAAGTGGCCCCTTAATTAATCAATTATCTAATATAGTTACTAAGGCAAGTGGTCACAGGAAGACAGAAGACACAGAGCTTTCAGCCAGACCTTCTCCCTTTCAATTTCTACGTATGAATAAACATGCCTTTTGCACTTTCAATTTCAATAAACTTATCCTTTTGTGTCATTGTCTATTACCAAAACCAGAAATTTCAACAAGTGAAGGAAAACCTTGCAAAACAGTTTTGTTAAGGGGGAAAAACAAAAGAAGAGATAAAAGAAAAAGAAAGGGAAGGAACAAAAAACACAAAGAATGGTAAATAAAGTACCTTGAGAGCCTAAGAGCACCGGATACTTCTGCTTTTAATGGAACTTTTGAAATCAATTTCGTGGGGAGGAATCTTAATAAATTCTAAGGCATTATGAACTCACTCTAGCCCTTCATTTATCCAAAAGAAAAGGGCAAGAGAAAGAATAAAAGAGAAAAGAAAAAATCTTTGACCCAAAAAGAAAAAGCTAAAGAGATCAAAGAAAAGGCATTCAAATTGAGCCTATATTCCCTTAAGCTGAAAATATGTATTGAAAATTTTTAAGAATATGGAGTTGCTTGTATTTTTATGATCAGTTATCAATTAAAATGTAGGAAGTGTACAGTTAAGGACATGATTTATTTAATGTTTAAAAGAAAAAACATGCTCAAATCTAGATTAGTTAATAATACCAGATACCCGATAGTTGTAAAAGAAGAAGAAAAAATTACGTACTCTGGCATGGATGAATTCCTCGACCCGACCGGTGGAGAACAGACCAAGTAGACGAGGACCCTGGCCGTGCTTGGAGACGCACTCGAAGGTCCGAACTTCTTCTTCCCTGTTGAAAAAAATTTCAACACCCTCACCATACAATCGAACCAGAACTTTTCTGAGAGAATCACCACTTTTGGTTGGCCAGTTTATCTGGAAGACCTCATTGGTCATGGCTCCCTTCAAAGGCACAATCTGCAAGGCATCCATATCATCTGTTACATCTCCAAATTCTAAAGCCACTGATGCCAGAACCTCCATTATCTCTTCTGGTGATGCACAGCCCTTTAACAAATCAATTGTTTTTATGGCCATTTTGTCAATGAAATCTGAAGAAAAAGTAAAAACACAGGGATTAATCATCCATTCATAGTTACTATAGCACAAAAAGGTGACAAGTCTGAAAATCCATTTGGAATCTGACGACACAAATTTATCAACAAGAGGATAAAAGTTCCATTCAGAGCTTGGAAACAGGATTCAACAGAGAAAGTTCAGCTGTTTAATTATGAAGAAATGGGTTTTCCTTGACAAATCCAGATAAGAAGAAATATCATAAACCATAAATTGATAATAAATAAATAAAAACACATCAATAAAGCGTGAGTTTAACAGAAACAAGAGGAAGAATTGGGAGTCTAGAAACTTACCGAGAAGAAAAAGAAGAAGAGTCAGAGCTTAGAAACAGGGGAAACTGAGATTTGATACAGAGAAAGTTTAACTCGTCGGAACCTGTAAATTTGCGAGTTTCAATCAAGAATCAGTGATAACAAAACCTCAACAACTAATGAAAAAGAAAGAAACAAAGTGGAACAAAATCAACCGACATGAACCAAAGATTGGAATCTGGATTATACTGAGACTTACCTAGGAGCTATAGACAGGAGAGATTAACAGATTGAACCTGAAGAAACCAAAAAGAAACAAAAAATATCATTACAAAAAAACTGAGAACGAAGTTGCGTCAAAACACAAGAAATCGAAAACAAAAATCAGAGAGAGAGAGAAGTAGAATTCTTACCGAAGAAGCAAAAGGAGAGCCAATAACAAAGAGATAAGTCCAGGAAAGTCGCAGTGAGGGAAGCGCAGAAACTGAGAGCTCTATACCGACGCCTTTGATCTTTTACGAGTGACGAAGTCAGAAAAACAGAAATGGAAGAAGCCCAGGCAGGCTTCAAGCCCATTTTATAAGCACTCGCCAATCGCCATTATTGCCGCGTTCAAGAAAATTATATTAAATTAATTTTTTCCGCTTTTTTTGACAAAAGAATTAAATTTAAAAAGTCGGAACTTTTCACTCCGCGGAATCTGTCTCCATCTTCCCTGAAGAGAAGGACGTCGACGCTAGCTAAAGGAGATGCTTGGAAGCGCGTGCCATCTATTGGCTAATAAAAATAGTACACGTGGAGTGAATCTAGTGGATGTTGAATCTTCAACGAGATTCTCTTGTTAGTTGTTAGTTGTTACTTGTGAAAGTTTGCTTACTGTTTAAGTATAGTTAATCATGGTTAATGCGTGTACCTTTTCATCCTTACTTGGTGTTTTTTAGACTTTTTTTTTTTTTAATTACGGACTACTAAAATTTTGCCCAACTTTTTCATTACAAACTCCTTACAATAAAACAATTAATAAAAATCAATAGGGATAATTGTCTTATGTGGATTCTATTTATTTTTTAAGATTTTTTACCTTCTATTACTTAAGATTTTTTAAAGGGAGAATTCTTGTCAAGGCCCAATTAATGTCCAAAATTGTAAAAAGGGCCCCAACAATTTTTACATATAAAAAAAGACCCTAGAGCCTTTTCTGAGATTTTTCATTAAAATTGTGTTGTTAATTTGACTGATTTAGTTGTTAATCGGAGCTGATATTATTGTTAAAGTGACTGATTTAGTTGTTAAAATATTGTTATTAATACGGCTGATTTAGTTGTTAATGGGTATTTATTTTGTTGTCAATTTGATTGTTTTAGTTGTTAACGTTTATATCGAAAAGGCCCAGGGCCTTTTTTGGTATGTGAAAGTTGTTGGGGCTCTTTTTGCAATTTTAGACCTTAATTGGGCCTTGGCAATGATTCTCCCTTTTTTAAATCCATTTATTTTCTGTATATTGGATAACGTTTGACCAAGACACTGTTTAATATTTAGATATTAATAATTTAAATAGTGAGTACAATAATTGGTGTTAGAGGGCACACTGACCTCACATTTATTTTATCTTAATTATATATAGCTCCTTTTTATCTTTTAAAGTAGGGATAGGATATTGTTACTACCATTTTTTGTTACTACCAATGTTACTACCACTTTTCTACCGTTAGATCAGAATCTCTTCTACCTTTATAATTTCTCTCTCCTATTAAGATTCTGATCTAACGGTGGAAAATGGTAGTAACATTGTAGTAACAAAAATGGAATGAATAATATCCTATCCCTTTAAAGTAATATTTTCATTTATCCAAGTGATAATTGGCTGTCAAGTCACATATCTAGACCAAAATACCCGTACTTAAATATAAATGTTGTTTGAAAATAATTTACTTTACCTAACAAAATTTACAGCGGTAATACTGGTATAAAAAAGAATTACTTTAATTGAGAATAATATATATTAAAATATAATCTATTGGAAATATATTGGCTTTTTAAGTTTTTGTCAAAATTTCTTCTCTACTTTTTAAAACATATAATTTAGTTTAATTATTAATACGTCAAAAATATTTTGTTAAAATTCTAAAATACTTGATTTTATTAATTAAAATCATTAATTTCCCCTCATAATCTAATTGTTTATCATCCCCCCCCCCCCTCAATTTAAAGAATTATAAAAAATTTAAATAATTATTCTTTAGCCTTGTTGAAGGCACAAAGCTCACATCTTATATCCGTTTAATATATAAACCCATTTAGTTTTCAAATTTTTTTAATCATATTTTAAGTTTGTTTAGTCCCATTTATTTTGTAATTTTAATAATTTTATTAAAATAATATTTCAAACACTTATGAATAACTTAACATAAAAAAAGTAATGAGATAGAAATTTAATATGATTAGTGATAAATTAGTCCACAACTCATGATTAATGCATCTACTTTTTCACCTTTGGACTTTTTTAAGTTATAGCCTGGTTTAAGGTTTAGTTTTTTTTTTTGGGTCAAAGGTTAAGGTTTAGTTGTTGAGAGAGTACAATGTCACATTATTACTATTAAGAGTAAATGCTCTTTCTGATCACTGACAAAAAACACGGACCCTATTTTGGTCATTGACAAAAAAACCAGCCCTTATTCGTCCTTTTTATGAGATTAAAAAGGACTTTTTAGAAATTTGTGAAGGATCAAAATGTCCACCAATCGACCATTATTCATCTTTTTTATGGACTAAAGAGGACTTTTTTTTGTCAGGACCAAAATGGGGTCTGTGTTTTTTGTCAGGGACCAGAAAGAGTATTTACTCTACTATTAATCCATATACACAACTCACTTAATGAAGTAAGGCTTTATTGGTGTTGTTATTACAGCTGCAATTGTCTTACATAAGGGGAAACTAATGATTTTAATTAATAAAATCAAGTATTTTAACGAAATATTTTTTACCGCATTAATAATTAAACTAAATTGTATGTCTTTAAAATAGAGATGAAATTTTGACCCAAAAAAACATAAAAAAGCCAATATATTTTCAACAGGTTATATTTTAATATATATTATTCTCAATTAAAGTAATTCTTTTTTATACTAGTATTCTCATAATAAGTAATTCTAAATTCATGGTTTTTCATTTTAGTTATTTTCTCACAAGCATCTTAGCAATTATGGTAATTGCGTAGTGCATAATGTGAAAGAGAATAAAAGAACAAAAACTATAACTTTGTCGTATCAATGAGGGACATTTGAAAACGAGCAAAAATAATAAATAAATAAAAGTCAAATGTGGTTTACAATCACAATAAATTTTAGTAATAGGTTCGAGCTGTGAATGCGAAAAGCATTGTGACTCACCCACCATAATCAGGTGCGCGACCTGGGTCGGATTCGGATTAGTCAGGGCGAAGCTCTGGATACCGGATGGGCATGCAACCGAAAAAAAAAAAAAAATTTAGTCATAGATTTTTTTGATTTTAGTCAAGCATTTCTTTTGTAGATAAAAATGACGCCGTTGAGAATCAGCTAACGTGGCTCCAGTGGACTTTTTCTAAACCGTCCAAAACACCAAATACAATTTAAAAAAAAAAACTATATACATTATTTATTACTTTTCTCAAGATTTGATTTGATCATACATAATTTTTATTTCCAAAATTATATTCAAATTTATTATTATTTCGAAATTATATTTTACAAATATGAAGATGTCACTCATGAGCTTATAGCTCATAATACTGACAAATTAAAGATGACATATTATTGTTAAATTGAAATGATTTTTTTTTTTTATTACAAAAATGAACACAGTTTTTGATGAATCAAAGCATTTTCCCCTTTGGTCAAAAAAAAAAAAAGCATTTTCCCCTAATAGGAGACACGATGGGCTATGAGAGTATATTTGGATGAGGGAGAGGAAAAAAAAATTAGTTGAAATTTAAAAGAATTTGAGGAGTAAGGTTATAAAATTTTAACACTTTTGAAAAGCATTAAATTCTCTAAAACTGACATTTTCACTACGATTTTTTTATGTGAGGGAAAAAAATAGCTGAAACGAGCATGTGCTACTCGTGCGTTGCATAGGATGATTGTCTTAGAGGGATCTTTTTTTTTTTTTAAATTTACTCAAAATAGCTTTCATTATCATTATTTTCATCACAGACTTTCATTAGCATTTACATGTCATGAAAAGATTTCAACATGTACCACTACACGTGCATGCATTCCATACCAAGTTCCACCCACATATTAAGCATGACGCAATCAGCTTGTACCATTATTTCTATGTTTCTAAATACTTCCTTCTACACAACATTCTTTGTAGTCTTAGTTGACCGAGAATCATCTGCTCCAACAATCTTGAGCCCATCCATGCTTTTCACTCTAGAGAGTGCAATCATAGTAACACGAAGAGGTGTCCCATTGCACAATCCTGATGCTTGATCAATGTTATTCGACAACATTATAGGTGCTCCCACTTTCAATACAAGTTTATGTGGTGGCAAACAAGAAGAAGTGATTGTGTTGAGAAATTATTTTGTGTACAGGTTGTCAAAAGTGTCACAATCTTCACTTGACTTGCAGATTGAGTCACAACTTAAGAACTCATATTCCTCACCTGGTAGCAAGGAACACATGTGATCATTGTTCTTTCCAACCGTTTCAATGGTTGGTGTTAAAATCGCTTTGTCATTGAAGTACTCATTTGAAATTAGATTGTCAAGAAGATCTTCATATGTTTCCTATGCAATTGCATTCATTCGATCATTTCAACTTGGAATTAACACTTCGTATGTGATTTCTATATTTGCAACACCGTCAATGCAATCTCCTAAGTTACCATCACCAACATCTAGAAACCATCTTGAGAACCATTCAATTCTTTTGTTCTCATTGATGTCATTAGATTGATTCAACTGCATGCTTTTTATCAAGTGAACAATAGTGCAATGTTGCCATAAGTGAGAAGAGCTTATGCAAGCATTCACTATAGTTGCCCGTGTACCTTTAGGAATGACCAAAAGTATTTGCTTGAAATCACCACCCATAGGTGCCTTATCCCAAATTATTAACTTAGTGATCTTAATCAGGTTCGCTAATGCTGAATTTTTCCATATGGAACAAATTGAAAATTATGTAATTATATAGGTATTGCAAACCAGGAATGTGTTGTCCATTTTGAGGGTAAGTAATGTTGTTGATATACCACTTGATGAAACAATAAGTACAATATGTCCCTTTGAATGAAGACTTGAGGCCAATACTTTCCACAAGAAGGTTTTTTGGTGCCCCCAAATCCATAAACGAAGAAGAATCCTCCATAAGGCAATTGCAACAAAGCCATTACTTTATCATGCATATCTCTCTTATACGAATTTAGAGTCGTCAACAATGACTTTGCTTGTGATCTTAGTGATTCTCTATTATAAGCCAACTCTTGTGGGATCAAGTGGTTGCTGACATCAATGGTAGGCAGTTCATTTGGGATTGAACGAGTGTATTAGTCATGCAAACTCTTCCCATTTGAACACAGGAGGGCATCAATCTCTTTTAGGGCAACTTGTTCCTTGTCACACTTGTTCTTTGTCACACGCATGTATGTGCACACCTAGGAGTTTCAAAAATCTGTAGCTATAACAACATTATAACATAATAACATGAATGGAATATGTAAAAAGGATTGATCTACAATGTTTATTCATCATATTGACTTGAATTCCTATGATCATTGTGCAAAATGTAAAGCATATCTTTAGAAAGAAATTATGATGTTTCTTTCCTCACATAATCATGTTGTTGCAAAGAACCACAAAGCAACATTGTGAAAACAGCTTCCTTAAAAAATGTCCTAAAGCCCAGAAAGATGCTTCTTTAATTGCAGCAACATATTCTCTATCATCATCTAATAACCCACGTGCAAAGTATGCCTCCTTAAAGGTTTTATATATAACTCCATCAACTGTTTTAATATGATCAAAGGAAGATGGTCCATGAACTTGTGTTAGAAGGATTCACAAAGTAATATAACTCTCCCGCTGATGGTGATACATGAGCCATTCTGCCAACAACAATTCCTCATTGTCTTCTCTTCTATTGAAGTTGTTGGAAATTATGCCCTAGGGGCAAGTCATTGTACTTTAAACGTTATTAATATTTAAAATATTTCTTCTTTTTGTTATCATATTATTTGCATGTTTGTTATGATAATAACTGTATCCTTGGACATATCATATAGATTGTCCTAAATGTCCCTAGTCGGTCATCTATGTGGGAGCAAAGATGAAATAAGACTGGTATGACTTTGATGAGTATGGAGATACGAATCAAAGTCATAGGCACTTGTAAGAGTACAAGGTGCTGGATCGACCCACTATAAGAAAGCAACATGGATTTAGTCATAAGCTTATCTCATGTATAACTGCGTCACAACGCCCTTTGACTTGAGATCATCATGGATTCCTACATGAGAGTCGCTGATCTTTGACCTAATCAAAAGTCATCTTTGGCCAGGGTGATGATAAAGGCTTTGATCGGGATTAGTGGCTTTCATCCAGAGGAATGTGAATGGTCAAAATGGAATTTGTCCCTCACATCGTAGAGAGATAATACCAGGCCCCTCAATGAGTGAGTCTAAGAAATGTATGGCCATACTATGATGGAACGGAGTTTCTATTTCAATTGTTAGACTACTCAAGAATCGAGAAAGTAATGGTCAAGAACAGGAAGTTGACATTATCCATGCCTAATCCTTGACCAAATTATCGCGTTACAAAAGGAACGTGATATGGTTGTACGATAGGTTGTATCGTATCATCGATCCCTATATGAATTGGGTAGTTGCAATGTCCACTTGCGACTTGTGGGCTGGTACAGTATTAACCCATTGCCAATCTCATGTGGGCCTGTAGGGTCGCATACAAGAATAGCCCAACACCAACAATAGTGTCAGTTTGTTGAATCTTAGATATATCCAAGATCTAATGAATATAGCATTTAATCTAGTGTGTATAAAATTTCGAAATGAATAATATTATTTAGATAGTGATATTATTATATAGTATTTTTTTTATTTAATTTATTTGATAAATTAAATAACCAAAATAAATAGAGATATCATATATCTGATTTAATTTGAATTGAGATATAGTATCTCAGATTTAATTAAATAGACAGATATCATATCTCAGATTTAATTTCTGAATAGAGATATCATATATCTGATTTAATTTGAATTGAAATATAGTATCTCATATTTAATTAAATAGACAAATATCATATCTCATATTTAATTTATAAAGATAAATTAAATCAACAGGATTTTAATTTGGATTAATTGGATAGATTTGATTAGATTTGTTGGACATATTTAATTAATATCCAAATTCAAATTCAATGTTAATTGAGATTAGTCTTGAATATTTTAATACGACTCAATCAGGGTTTTAGAAACTCTATAAAAGATATTGATCTAGTCGTATTAATAGAACGAACCAACAAGCCGTGAAAAAATCTTAGAGAGAAAAACGTGAGACACAAAGTAAGAAAGTGCTAGCACGCTGCTACACGTGTTGGAGAGCTGTTCTGTGTGGATACCGGTAGAGGGAGTGAATTCTTAGAGCCGGCTCCTAGAGATTGATCGAACAAGAAGGTGTAAGCCCACGAGTTCTCAAGGCACGCATACCAGTTCGAATAGGTACGGTTTTTCTTAACTAACCCGATTTAAACGCCGTTGATAGATCCTCTTAATGGGATTCGTAAAAATTTAATGGATGAATTCCTTCTGCTGCGTGTACGGATCCCAACAGAAGCTTATCCCTTTTATATACATAATGGTTTGGGAATTTTGAGTATGTAAGAGTTCTGCAAAAGTTTCATCATCATTAATCATTATCCATATTAAGAATGGCGATTCACAAACTCGTGGTTTGTCCATTAACTATGAGACATTTTTTTGTACTTTCTCAAATAAAAAATTGCTAATTCGAAAGATAGAATCTTAGTCTTTCAACAACAAGGTACCTATGATGGATTCAAACCCAAAAATTTGCCAAGATGCGTTGCACACTGAAACATAGCAGTAATTATAATATTGTTGTATCTCATCTATGAATTTTTTGTTGAATATGATTAGTTTTGATGATGTCTTATATAGATGTCATTATTAAGAGCAAAAAGATTGTATAATATATTTATCTCCTACATTGACTAACTACTATGTATTTAATGTAGATTAGTCCAAGTTGAATTATAGAGATTACAGAAAGAAGAAATTGCAGAGAATGTCAAGGAAGCAAGAAGTTATCAAATTATTTTGGGAATAATCAAGAAGAAGAGGAAATATTGAAGAAGGAAGAACTCACGCAAAGAATGATTAGTCCAAATTAAATTATGGAGAATGATGAAGAGAAGAGAAGAAAGAATTGAATTGTGGAAAATGATCAAGAGAAGAAAGAAAGAGTTAAATTATGGAGAATGATCAAGAGAAGAGGAAAGAATGAATAACTTGCTAAATGGAATAAGAATATCATTATTCAAGTTTTTAGATTGATTCTAGAAGTCTCCACGATCAAATGGAAGTTGGAATGACTCAAATCGGAGTTAAAATAAGCAAAATCAAGCTTCAAGATGATTTAACTCGAGCCAGGAAGTCTAACTCAAGCCAAAACATTTTTCTACAGTGCTTTGGGCATCTGATAGGAGTTGACTCGAGCCAGAAAATCATTGACTCGAGCCAGGGTCTAGACTCGAGTCAGTCATTTTTCTGACTCAAGCCAATAGTGTTTTCAACACTGATTTTCGCCTCTGGTATGAGTTGACTTGAGTCAAGCCTAAGTTGACTCGAGCCAATTGTGATTTTCAGCACTCTGTTCACTTCTGTTTCACGTTTCAGCTGTGTGAAGTCTGGTAATTCGATGATATTTCCCAAATCAGAGATCCGATTGAGGTGAAACCAGTGGCATATGAAACTAGAATCTCAATGAGTCATTGGGATATAAAATTCAATCCCAAAAGATTTCATATGAGAGATCTATCAATTTCACAAGTTGGACCATCAATTCACGCCACACAGCAGACCAAGCTTTGATGTTTTTAGTGTATCTCACAAAATACAAATCCAATTGAGATGAAACTTGTGGCATATGAAAGTAGACTCAAAATTAGTTCCACCAAGACTTGAACCAACCAAAACTGAGCTCATACCAGGGATTTATGGCCTTCGAAAGTTGACACTCAAAATTATGGAACTAGCTCTCAGTATACACAACCAAATGAAGTGAAACCAATTCTATATGAATCTATACTCAAAAAGTGTTTCATAGAATTTTGAAGAAACCAATTTTGATGAGAGCCACCTCGACTCAAGTTCAAATCAAGGATCAAAGAAAACGAAAAAGAGCAAGTTGCCTCGAGCGGCAGTGGCACCTCGAGTCTAATGGAAGGCTGAGAGTTAGGCATTTTGAGGTTTTTACCTCGAGCCAACAAGCACACCTCGAGTGAATGGCCAACCCGAGAGATTGAAGAATGGAGAAGACTTTTTTATTCGAGCCAGAAAGTGAAGACTCAAGCCAAAGCAACCTGATAAAGCACAAATGCGAAGAAGCCGGCTCGAGCCAGGATTTTGGCCTTAAGTTTGGGCATAGACTCGAGCCAAGGTTTTTTATTCCTTGAGTTAATCAATTCAAATTCTTTTATTCTTTGCATTTTCAAAACCAAGTTGACTCGAGCCAGGAATATGTGACTCGAGTCAATATGTCTCTTTCTGAAAATACTGTGCGTTTGAATCTTCCAATTCTCTAACTATCTATGATTGATTTTAGATTCTTCATATCATCTATCATTATTATTCTTAACTTTGTTTAATAAATTTGATAATGAGTTCCAAATTATTATATGAAGGATTAACATCAGTTTACAAAAGCGAGATGATTACGTTAGAAGCTTCAACGGCTATATTCATTCCAACGGTCATATGCTAAATGGGAAGAATAGCTCAAACGGTTGAATGTTCTTCATCAACTATAAAAGGAGAAGCATTCAAGATAGAAGGGTTGAGGACACAAGCTTACATCTTCAAAATGCCAATATTCTGATATACACCTACTCTATGATTATCTCAATGATCATATAGTTTACCTTAGAGAGTGAGATGATTTGTAATGAACTTCAGTGTGTATCTTATTCACTTCTGAGAGAGAAGATTCACTGTAATTATCTTATCTGTTTATCTGAGAGTTACTCAAGATTGGGTGATCTTGAGTGGGAAACAGATTGTAACCTTACAGTGTGTAAGGAGGAGTATCTCGGTAAGAGATTTGTAAAATGTTATCTTGAAAACAAATTCAAATCAATGTTACCCAAAATTAATGCAACAACTTATGATGCGGTTGGTAAATTGTATGTTCACCCATCATGTTGTCTGCTTCTAATTAAACACGTTTTCAATGGACTTGGGGTCAAATTGGATAAAATCTTCGAGGCCAAACAAAATTGTTTAACGAAAGGATTTATCTCATCCAATTGATTCTTGATTTGATGAACAATAAGTGGGTCAATTGAATCTTCATTTTGGTGTTTTCTGCATGCAAGAAAGAACAATTATCAATGGCATAGAATAGAAGTTATACAAAAATTTAATATTTTGGCTCAACATTATATTATTTAGTACCTTACAACTACAAGTCAGTTGGAAACTTCATTATCAGTATCATGAATATAAAGCTGACAATAAACTGGTCGTGCATATTCAGGGGGCATTAAAGCACCAATTGTTTAGTAGTTAATCCCTAATAATACAAATGTGTAGGGTCCACCACCAAATTTGATTGCATGATCAATTTTCCCTTCCATGGATGTGATAGAAGTGGTACTAGTGTCATATTTCACAATGTACTAGTATAGTTTCATCCTGTTGACATATAGGTTACCATTGACATATTAATGATTAATGACTTAATGAATGGCGTAAGTAAACATAACATAGAAGAGGTTTCCAATGAAATAGTTAAGTTTGGGAATTTACTTGGGCTCAAATGACTGAGATACATTTGAATCAATTGGGGGTTTACAACTGGGGTAAAGCAGCATACCATTGGGGTTATTGTTATCCTTAGGTTTTCCTTTAAAGAACACTTTGAGCACCCATCATAGCTCTACCCATATTATGATTCAAACTTGACAATCTCACAATTAAGGACGAAAGAAGTTCCCTGTCATGCATATTATATCATTTTAGTCTAGGACATTTACTGAAGTAGCAACCTCATAATGAAGTAACTCACATATGACAAGTCTATAATGTTTGATATCTTCAACTTGGTTTGGTTTAGAAGAGAAGAGTTTGCAGAAGAATAGCTCATCTGTGTAGGTATTGACTGAGTTACAACTTCGACCAAAGAGGAGCTTCGATCGTTAGCACTGTAACATGAAGAAATGAACTAGAAATAAACAGTTTTCAATTGATGCACACTATTGTTCTACATGTACTACCTTAGTTGATCCACATGACTCAAACCTTTGAATTAAATCCCTAATTTCTTTGATTTGAGGGTTGAAGTAAACCCTGGTGGTTGTGAAAGAGCTTGACAACTGACGCTTTTCTGCAATGACAACAATGGTATATAGGGAAAATATATAGACATAAGTATTGGATAAGAGATACATGCATAAGTATTAAAGGAGTTAGATTATTACTATATTTAGTCCAATTAATCTTAGCTAGATTTAAGATAACTACAAATGTTAGTTCTCGGTTTATATTTTAATGATAACAAACTTGGAAAAGAAAGAGGACTTCATGATTCAAGTCACTCGAGTGTATATTTCAAGACACTTGAGTGACCAACCATTATTTAAACTAAACTTGAACCTGGAAACTATTATAAAGTGTTATGAGATGAACACTTGAGTGCTTAAGTAAACACTCGAGTGCTGGTTAAACACTCGCAAAGATTTTGCCTGACACTCGCTTCATTTTTTGGAAGTGTTGTGATAGACACTTAAGTGCTTAAGTGAACACTCAAGTGCTTGTCAAACACTTGCAGAGTTTTTTCTTGACACTCGCTTGATTTATAAAAGTATTATATTTAACACTCGAGTATATAAGTGAACACTCAAGTCTGGCTAACACTACCAGGAATTTTGCTTGACACTTGCTTCAACCCTAGAAGTATTAAGATGGACACTCAAGTGTAAACTCCAACATTCAAGTACAAGGTAAACAATTACAAGTTTAGTATAAGACATTCGCTAATGAATCAAGAGTGTTGTCTCTTTTATGAGGAGCACTTGAGTGACTCAATGTGACACTCAAGTGAAGCACTTGAGTGTGGGTTTATGACAATCAAGTGTGCGGTAGAAGTTGAAACCATTTTAACTAATACTCAAGTGTGTGTTATTAAAACACTCGAGTATACCATTTTTCAACAGTCTTCTACCAGAGACAAAATTCATCAGCACTCGAGTGTGACATTACCTTCAAAAACTCAAAAGCAAGTTTATGTGTCAGAGCATTAAATGCGATGACAGAAAATAGAGCACACGGAAGCGATCTCAGAGCAGGTCAAATGAATATCGTTTGAAGAACCTATTGCGGTAAAGATAAAAGTGACTCAACCTTAAGTAATCCCTTAGCAAACCAAAGGGATGTCATGTGAAGATATGTTACAGCGATACGAAAATGACTGAACGTCGAGTTCTTCCAACGACGCCAATCTGTCTCTAACGGAAAGCTTCATCACTCTAATGGATAGTTTGAACACTCATTACAAAAAGTTTGAACCTTCACAATGGTTATTAATGTTGTTCAACTATAAATACCCGAGCATTCAATACAGAGCAACCAACCAAGCGCACGATTAATTACTGCTCATAAACTCTTTGTGAAATATCTTCTGATATTCATTGTTCATCAGTGTTTCTATGTCTACTTTGTGAGAGAGTTTTACAATCGATTAGATTTATGTAAAATCTCAAGGCAGTGGGACCTTGAGTGTGGTTGTTAGATTACAACTTGTAAGGGGAGTGAGTCTGGTGAGGATTACTCTGTCTTGAGGTACCAAAAATCCGTGTAATCTTACAATGATAGTGAAAATCTTAGAAACGCTCGGGGACAAGACATAGGTCAGAAATTAAAGTGAACCAATATAAACTACGTGCACACTTTGGTGATATTTCGGCCATTACTTAACGTCAGACAAAATCATTCGGAGCTAGTACTTTGTCTGATTATCTTTATGTTGCTCTTCAAGAGAATTAATGCATTTAACAAATGCTATGACATCTGCATATATTGTATTTTAGATTGTAATAGTAAGGAGTGTTTTAACTAAGTCAGATTAAGAAAGTTGTTTTCAGTGCAATTACAATTAATCAAGTGATAATCAAATAAAAAATGTATGTCCACATATTAACATATTGATAGGGTATGTGTTAAACAGATAATCAATATCATCTTCCTCAGGTAGACCAAGGAGATCGGATATAGATTTGAATGATGAGTAAGATGAAATTGGGACAACAACTTCGACTTGTAAGACAAATGTATGAGTAGTGAAAGTTAGCTTGAATTGATGAGTTGTTGGTCTATACTTATAAGAGTTTGATGAGACAACAAAGTTAGCAAATTCATAAGTTTTCCCTTCCTTAATGGATCCACATAATCTGGTATGCATGGACTTGTTGAGCACACTTGCTTGAATAGTTTTCCCCTATATTAAAAGATTAAGGCGTGAGAGTGGGACTAAACATGTAAAAAGACTAATCCATATAAGGTTAAATTACATTGGTGACATACCTCAACATCAACCAATAACGTAGAAACACAAAATAGTTCGGTGGGAGCAGTTTTTTGGTACACATTCCATTTCCTTAAAACTCTAACACTAATTGTCTACGGAGTCGATGCATCATGGATTTCTAAAAGCAATACATGGCTAGACATGTTGGAGAAGTTTGAAGACAAATAGAAAGTACTAGGATTAAGGAGGAATAAGAGGGAATGTTGAAAGAAGAGGTCTTGAAGGTACCATAATTGAAGAGATTGATGGGGAACTTAGGCAGGGAAGGTTGGCTTACCAAATGTGGAAGAACATTCCAAGTCAAAAGAATGAGTAATTGTGACTATGTTATTATTAAGATAAGAGAAACAATGTAAGTAAGGAATTAATGAAATGATTAATTAATTAATGGGTTAAGGTGCAGATTTGCTAACCTATTATTACCTGAGGAGAATCTGGCACAAAAAACAATTAAGGGAACTAAAATTACCGATCAACAATTAAAAAGTGAAAAAAAAAAACACAATTTGGTGCAGATTCGCCAACGGACTATTACCCCGTCACTGTCTTGGTGTCTCCGTCTTTCATTGACTGTCACAGTGTTGGCGAAGTCGGCGTCTCCAAAGCTTCCATTGTTGCTGGGTGTTCCACTCACCCTCTTGAACTCATCCAGTAGTCCACAGCTTTCAACCGACACGCGCCTTACACCCTGGTTCCATCCCTCCGATACTACAAGCAGCACCCGTCGCTGCCACAACGCCTACTCCTATGGGTCCCATCTCTGTTGGTGTTTTCTTTATCCAACAAGAAGGCGTAACCACTCTTTTCTCCAGTGTCTCCGCCACCGTCCTACGCCAGTACCTCTTATTTTAACTTAATTGTGATAGTTGTTTTTTTATTAGTTATTTGGTGTTTTTTTTTCACTTTTTAATTGTTGATTGGTAATTTTGGTTCCCTCAATTGTTTTTGTGCCAGATGCTCCTCGGCTAATACTTTGTTGGCAATCTTCACCTTAACCCTTGATTAATTAATTGTGAAATAAAAGTGTATGAGCTTGGGCTGAGGAGAGGTGGCAGGAACTTGCTATTTGAAGAAATACCAACTAAAAGGAATGTGTCCAATTTTGATGTGCGCATGGAGATTTGGGCAAACCCAGTGAATACAATCCTACAGAAAGAACCTTATGAGTTAAACTAGATGGCTGATTAGGTTTAAGATGTAATAGGGGATGGAAATTAAAAGGAGAGAGATAGAGACAGGGGAGATGAGCTTACCAGATTAGTGCTAATCACAATCAACAAAAGGAAGGTGACTGAGAAAGAGGTTAAGGATTACACATGAATAAGGAAATTGTAGGCAATAGGGTATGAAGACAAACTCTGATTCCAATAGTAGAGGGACCTGCTAATATAAAAAGAGGAATGACAGAGGTGGACATTGTGAAAAGGAAGGAACAATGGGAAAGGCATTAACTGTGAATGGTAAAGGATATATGCAAGTCAAAAGTGTTATAGAGTATTGGATTAGTTAGGGAAAACATGGGACATATGATGTATTAAGCCATATTGAATTATGCATGGGGCAGTAACAAAATGGAGATAATGAATGACTTCCTATATGATTGGACTTTATACAATTTATCCACTTGATCATGCCTTGCTATATTTTCTTACTCACTTATAACAATATACGTATAAAGGTAATAGTTATGTTGTTCTGTAGTGACACATTACATGAAATAGAATAGTACAACCCTCCTTTTCAAATGCACTATTATATCAAAAAAATGCAGCAACAAAGTGCATCTCTAGTTGGGATAGAATAATATAACCCTCCTTTCCAATTCAACTAACTTTTTAATCTCAAAAATTTGCTACAAATAGAATTAAATAAAAGACACAACCTTGTTATCATGATTTGTACATCATCTTTCATAATGCCTCTAATAGCTATTGGTAATAGTTCTTGCATCAGTACGTGGCAATCATGGGGCTTAATTCCTACTAACTTTAAATCTTCCATTGGGAAAAACCTTCTCACATTAGAAGAATACCCTTCTGGAACCTTAATGCCATGCAAACACCCACACAATTTTCTCTCTCTAAACTTTTAACAATGTATGCACTGGTAGCTCCAGATATGCTTTCTTACCATCATCTCTTAGTTGTGGATGTAGACGTTTTCTTATTCCCATTTCAACTAAGTCCAGTCTCACGCTAATTTCATCTTTAGTTTTCCCTGGTATGTGCAAAAGCGTACTAAGAAAGCTATCACATACATTTTTCTCCACATGCGTCACATAAATATTGTATCTCACATCAAGACTACGCCAATATGGAAGATCAAAGAAAATTGACCTCTTCTTCCATATGTTCTTTTTCTAAGAACCTACTTGAACCCAAGAGGGGTGAATTGGGTGAAGTATAAAAACTTAGGAACTTTAAAAATCTTTTGCAACTCAAGAAACCAGTTTGTATGACAATAAAGAGTTATAAAGTTATAGACAATCATTCAAACATATATGTTGGAAATATAGGAGATTAAGGAAGAGAATATGCAACCGAGATTTATCTTGGTTCGGCCAATCCTTGACCTACGTCCAGTCCCCAAGCTCCACTTGAGATTTTCAATCCACTATCTTCTTGTTTAATCCGGGCACAAGAGAAGCCTTTACAAACCCACATGTTCACCCAGGCACTTGTGAAGCCAAATATCTCAACGAGATACTCCCCCTTATAGAATGTAAGGTTACAATCTATTTCCCACTCAAGATTACCCAATCTTGAGTAACTCTCAAATAAAATGATTACAATGAATATTCTCTCTCAGAAGTGAATAAATAAACACTGAAGTACAAATCATTTCACTCTCTAAGATGAGCTATGTAAGCATTGAGAACGAGTGTGTATGAGATGAATGTTGAATTCAGAATTTGGGCATTTTGACAGTGTAAGCTCTTGCCATCGTTTTTCTTCATCTTGAATGTGTCTCTACTTATAGATGAAGATCATTAGAACGTTGAGAATATGACCATTGTGAATAGTAACCATTAGAGATTAGTTGGAACTAGCCGTTAGAACTTTTGCACTGACTTTTGATGTCCTAACACAAATCTGACATTTTGAGATTTGCTTCTAATCCTTTGTTTTAATCATTTGAAACTCACTAACAAATTCATTAAACATAGTTAAGAATAGTAATAAGTTATGATATGAAGTATCTAGATCATATATGAAGATTTCGCAAATTCGAGAAAACTGATTTTCAAACATAGCGCTAAAAACTGAAGTTTCCAAATGAAAACTGGAGTTTGTAACTGTTCACTCAAGTGAAAACTCGATTTTTGTTCTTTCTTAGGGAAACATCGCGATTGAGCTTTGAAGAACATTTGGAAATAGGAGCAAACTCGAGTCATTAAGTGACAAACTCGAGTTTGAGACATTTTGAAGTGAAAATACGATTAAGCTCACAAAGCTCAAACTAGAGTTTCCAAACACAAACTCGATTTTTCTTAAGTTTAAAATAGTGAGAAGCTCTCTGCTTGACACAAACTCGAGTTTTCTCACTCAAACTCAAATTTCCTCAAAAGATTGGAAACTTGGAAAACTCAGAGTGCTCTCGGCTTTACATAAACTCAAGTTTACCAATACTAACTCGAGTTTGGCTAAGTTTAAATAACTTGAGCACTTCCAAATTATGTGAAACACTTGATGAATCTAGATTCATATAGAATTGGTTTCACTTCATTTGGTTGTGTATAATGTGAGCTATATCCAGAAAACCGAGCCTATGTTGAAATGGTTCCAGAATTTCTTGAGTCAAATTTCAAGGGCCATATCTCTTTGGTATGAACTCTGTTTTGGTTGGTTCAAATCTTGACGCAACCAATTTTGAGTCTAATTTCATATGCCACAAATTTCAACTAAATTTTATTTGTAGTTTGTGAGATACACTTAAAACATCGAGGCTTGGTCTGCTGTGTGGCGTGGATTTCATTGTCAACTTCTACAATTCATATCTCCTTGATCTGAACTCCTTTTGGCTTTAATTTTATATCCAAATGACCCATTGGGATTCTAGTTTCATAAAAAATTGGTTTCACCTCAATCCTATCTCTGGTTTTGGAGATATCATCAAATTACCAGACCTCGCCCATGCTGAACGTGAAACAGAGTAGAACAGAGTTGCTGAAGAGAGCTGTAAACTCGAGTTTCTACTTATAAACTCGAGTTTTCCTTGTCCAGAGACACCAGAGATGCTGAAGTCATTACAAACTTGAGTTAGTTAGTGACAAACTCGAGTTTTGAGTCCCAAACTCAAGTTTTGTGTCCTAAACTCGAGTTTGCTCGTACCAGAGGAGCAAATCATTGTAGCGAAGTAGGAAACTCGATTTTTCTCATCCTGAAGCTGATTTTTGCTGACTTTAATTCCTAATTGAGCCATTCCAACTTCCATATGATCTTGGAGACTTCTAGCATCAATATAAGAACTTGAATAATGATATTCTCATTCCATTCAGTAAGTTCTTCCTTCCTTTCTTCTTCTTCTCTCCTTCTAGATTATCCCCCAAAATCATTTGATAACTTCTTGCTTCCTTGACATTATGATATTCCCATTATATTGTGAAAGAACTTCTTTCTTCAATCTATTTTCTTGATCATTCTCCATCATTTAACTTAGACTCATCATTCTCTGCAAGTTCTACCTTCTTCAATATCTCATCTTCTTCTTGAACTTGACATTCTCTCCAATTTCTTCTTTCTAAAATCTCTTATCTCCTTCTTGATCTATTATTCAACTTGGACTAATCTACATTAAATATAGTAGTTAGTCAATGTAGGAGATAAATATATCATACAAGTTTTTCTCTTAATAATGACATCTATATAAGATATCATCAAAACTAATCATACCTAACACTTTTCACCTGCATTCTTCTAATTCTTACTGAATGTGAAATTGATTCTTTCCACCCAACTATAAACCTCCTCTTCAGTTAATGCCTTTAAAGCCATTCCATTCTCCGACAAACCGTTAAAACTCTTTTTCAGCCTACGGTACAAGTTGAACTGAGGAAGAAATCGCCTATGACCAAGGTAGACCATTTTTTCCATGCTTAAGTTGATGGGAATGTGTGCTTGCTTCACATATCATACATGCTTTATGCCCCTTCACACTATACCATGACAAGTTTCCGTATGCAGGAAAGTTGTTTATCGTGGTGGAAATCATTGCACTTAGCTTAAATGACTACTGCTTATATGCATCCATCTACGTCATCCTCCCACAACTTCTTTAAGTCTTCCACCAAAGGTGCCAAGTAGACATCGATATCCTTCCCTCGGTTGTTTTGGTCCCGAAATCATTATAGAAAGCATCATATGCATGTGTTTCGTACACAATCATGGAGGTAAGTTGTAAATCACCAGGAGAACTAGTCATGCACTATGTGTACTACTAAGAATGTCGTAAGGATTGATTCCATTTGTGCTAAGCCCTAGCCGAAGGTTTCTTGACTCGCTGCCAAATACGAGACGGGAAACATTTCATGTATTTTCTTCCATTGAGAAGAGTCGGTTAGGTGCCGAAGATATTTTTCATCACATATTCTCTCATCAGAATGTCATCTCAACTTCTTTGCTTATTTTGCATTTGTATACATTTTCTTAAACCGCTGTATAATTGGGAAGATACCACAAAATCTTCAAAGGTTGTCTTTTACTTGTCTCATAACCACAACCACCATTTTTCTTCACTTTGTATCGTGAAGTCTTACATTTTTTACACTCACTTAGTCCTTCATACTCCTTTGTGCACAATAAATAATCATTAGAGCAAGCATGTATCTTTTTATACTCCATACCCATCATAGACAATATTTTATTGGCTTCATACATACAATTTCAAAGTACATTTTCCTCCGGAAACATATCACGCAACAATTCAAGCAACAATGTGAAACTACTATCGTCCACTCACAAGTTGCCTTTAAGTTCACCAAATGCAAAATTCTTGATAAGCGTGTATACTTAGTACACCCAGGGCACAAAGGTGTCTCTGCATCACTCCGTATGCTATCTTATACATACGATTGAGCAAAAGATTCTACCTCAACATCAATTGTAGACCTCAATTACAGACCCTCTTGTTCTCTCGTACTGCTTTCCATAAGAATAAGTTAAGTTGCCATGAGGCAAGAGTTATTTTGCTTCTATGATTGGTAAAGATGAAAGATGAGCTTGAGAAATGACATCACAGTGATCTGAACAAGGATAGTGAGCTGAACGAGGATCGTGACATGGACAAGGGACTTTTAACATCCGTTCTTTTTTTTAAAAAAAAATAATGAACGTTAATAGCATGTACATTCAATGTCCGTTTCTACAAAGCAGAAGTTATAATGTAGCTTTAATATCCGTTTTTAAAAATGGACGTTGAATGTACTACATTTAACATCCGTTTTGTAAAAACAGATGTTAAATGTTGCTGAAAGTAAGGATAAAATTACAACATTGTCACCTCCTACTTATTAAAGTCTATTTTTTCTTTTAAACGAATTAACTGGGGACATTAAATCCCTACTTTGTAGTAGTGCATTCATTGTGAGGCTACATAAAGAGATAGATCGGTGACATTTGATTCTCCCTTGGTAGCCAGTGAGATTTAATTCATTGTCAAGAGATGGAAGTGTGAAACTTCATAAGGAGATAGATTGCTATGCTACGTGGGTCTATGTTTTTGAGTAAATACCCTTTTTGGTCCCTGGAAAACACATTTGACCCTTTTCGTCCCCGAGTAAAAGAAATGTCATTTTGGTCCTTTTAGGGACTAAAAATGACATTTTGGGAATTTCGAGGATTAAAATGTGCAAAAAAATGATCAAAAGGACTAAAAGGACCTTATTTTTCCATTTTAGGGACTAAAAGTGACTTATTTTTTCGAGGGGACCAAAAAGGGCATCCGTGTTTTTTCCAGGGACCAAAAAGGGTATTTACTCATGTTTTTTCACAATGAAGGGCTATAATCAAATATTGATTTCTACATTAAGATTCAAATCTTCCATTATTATGAAAAGTATATTGGTTTTTCCTACACTACTATTCTACTAAGGGATCATCCACTAGTAATTTTTAATGTTGATTATATCCTCTGGTACCTATCTTCAATCATAATTCTAATCTTCAATGTAGGTGCTGGTGCCTCATATTCTTTATCGAAAAGTCTTGTGGGTTTTTTCATGGCGATGGTTGGTGCTAGTGAAGAGTTGT
Organism: Acacia pycnantha; assembly: GCA_025563575.1. NCBI lineage: Eukaryota > Viridiplantae > Streptophyta > Magnoliopsida > Fabales > Fabaceae > Acacia > Acacia pycnantha. The sequence continues at coordinate 2,177,326 of JAMWYP010000044.1, forward strand.
GCCTTAGATTTTTTTAATTGAAATTTTTGAAAAACTTATCAAAACTTGTTAAAGACCTTATTCAAACTTGTAGAACTTTTATCAAAAGTGGGAATCAATACCTTGCCACGGAAACAAGTGGTAAATTTTAAATTGGAATTTGTGAAAATTCTATCAGAACTTTTTAAAACCTTATTTAAACTTGTAAAACTCTTACCATAAGTGGAAATCAATACCTTGCTATTATAGCAACCGGTAATTTTTGAATTGAAATTTATGAAAATCTTATTAGACTTATTTAAACTTTATCAAAGCTTGTTAAACTCTTATAAAAAAATGGAGTACATTTTAAATTCAAATGGACATTTATGTCATTTCTATTTAATTTTAAAAAAAATAAATAAGGTCCTCACACATTTATAATATTATAAATATTTAGAATACTTTTTTTTTCTTATAGCATTTCTAAAGTTCTTTTTAAAGGGCTTTCCCTTGAATTTTTACCATGTAGCACGGTTAATATTGTCTTGTCATATTATTTTAAAATGTTAATTTCAAAAATACCAGCTATGAATATTGTTAATAATATCGTCAATCACCTTCACTAAATAGTTAATGTGCCTAATGCAATACATTATTTTAAATTCATTCCTTATCAGTCAATTACGAAATTTAAAATAAATTATGAATAGGGCTATTATCAACAAACGGTAAATCTTGTAATTCATAATTTAAACTCAACATACTATGAATTAAGGTTATATATATGTTACCTCAAATTTTTTTTTTTTTAAATCGTTTCTTAAATTATATCAATGGAATCAGAGAAAAAGAAAAAGAGCCCTGAAAATTCATCAGAATATTTTGAAAATAATTTAAAGATTTAAAAATATATTGTTTTAATTATTTTAACTTGAATTTTTATATTTTTAATATAATTATTTTTTATGATTATGCCAATTATTTTTTTTTATTTGGAAATATTTTAATTTTACTGAAAAATTTAGTCTTCATGGAAAATTCATGAGGGTTAGACTTGAAGGTGCCAAGCTCCAAACAAAGAAATATTTTAAAAGAAGAAAACTAGAAATGTTTGCTTTTAATTTTCAATTTTTAAAATTGTCGAATTTAATTCTTAAGATAATATTAGGTTTTATAAATAATTACTATTTTAAATCTGGAAAATTATAGATATTTTAAAATAAAATCAAGACTTCATAATCATAGCCATAAATATGAATCGTCGGCTTCTTTATTGATCCGGGTCCACATAAACGTGGCTCTCACGTGTTGCCACTTGCCATCGATTTTCTCCCTTTTTTCACAAATTTTTTTCCAATTTTCTTCTTATAAATTATTAATTTAAATTTAACATGACTTGCACGTTTATTCTCCTATCTTATTCAATAACTTTCCTAGATTTACAATTTAATTTTTGTAAAAAATTAAATAAATATGAAGGTCTCTCAATAATATGTAAATTAATTGTTATTGAAATTATAAGATTGTAAAACTAAATTTATTTCTCTGGTGAAATACTAAATTTATTTGTTATTTTATTATTAACAAATTTGGACAAAAAACTAAAATATATGTATAATATTCTTAAATTTTTTTATTTTTTATTTTATTTTGCTTTGACTTTATCATGTGAGGGATATATATCTCAACTGTCATCTGGACGTCCACCATCAGGTTGGCACCACTTTCAAAAATCGCACTTTTCGAATGGATAAGATGGAATTTATTTGGGAACAATATAACTATAAACTACCATAAAGTCGATATATGGAACTGAAAATAAATTTAAAGAGGAGTAAGGAATAAAGATGATTGGCCAAAAACGGGTATAAAGTGGATTAATTATTTTTTATTAGTAATCAGAAATTGCAATTAGGGGCGAATATTATAGAATAAAACCCAAGTGTTCATAAAATTACATTTTAACCCACAAACGTTTCAATATCTTCATTTTAGTCCCTTCACGAAATAAATAATAAAGATTAAAATGAAAATATTGAAATTTGTATAAGGTTGAAACTTAATTTTCTAAAAATCTAGATTGTATTCTATAATTTTAGGATGGTCACCCCTAGCACCCCCTTTTTTTTTGAACAGTTCAAAGTACTTCATTACTGGTGAAAAGCAAACGACAAATTACATGGACTCAAGAACAATAAGAGCCAAAGAAGTGAGAAAACAAACAGACAACAAAACATGCAACAGAGGCACGCACACCGAAAAGAACAAGCGAAACAGAGACGCATAATAGAGAAACAAGAAACAGCATAGGGACAAGCGGAGACGCTAGCTGTTCCAAAATAAAAACCAACATCTTTTTGCTCAGCCAGGATCAATGTGTCTATGGAGTGCTGTGGGGTGACTCAGTGTAATCCTTGACTTCTTCATGTCGTCCACCAGAATCGTAGACAAAGGGGGTAAGGGTCGTTCCACCCACCCGATTGGGCACACCCCTTACAAGTAACTGCAGCAAGTGCATCTGGCTGCCCGATTTCCTGGCGAGGGATGAAATGGACCGAAAAGTTGGAGTCGGTGAAGAGCTTCAAGGATGTCACCAAGTATACCACAAGTGCCACTCACAAAGGGTGTTTTTTCCAAGCAAAGAACAAGGGTTTGGCAGTCTGATTCGAATACCACATTCTTACTTCCAAGATCCTGAACCAGCATAAGGGCCCTTTTAAGAGCAAGGGCCTCCGTCATGAACGCAGATAGGGACTTAACTTTATCAACAAAGGCCCACTTCATCGTCCCCTGATGGTCACGACACAGGATACCTATTGCAGCCGATTTTGTGTTCTCATGGAAAGAGCCATCGATGTTAACTTTGAGATAACTATCCGGTGGAGGACACCAATGATCTGTAGGATTGGGGGCAAAAATTGCTTCATTGGGACGAGGGGGAAAGCAAGCGTTCCAATACGCAATGGCCGACCGAGCCGCTCTCTCAATGGCCGACACCGGATTAGGCGTGGTGCCATCAAAAATCTTCTCATTGCGGCTAAGCCAAATGTACCAAAGAAGCCGGTGGTGTGAGCGATATCATACTCAATTAGACGGCCTTTGGAGTTCATTACATCCAGCCACCAAATCCGAAACTTCGAATATTACGCAAGTCATACTTGATGGACAAATTACACCCAAACACAGACGCACCTAACCTAAGAACAATGGAAGAAAAGATGCTCCATTGTTTCTATAGCTTCATTGCGAGATAGGGCATTGTCTGTGCTTCCCCTTTACGAGAGACTAAGGCAATATTAGTGGCTAGAGCATCCGATAATACTCTCCAAACAAAGTTGACCACTTTCGGGAGAGCTTTTATTTTCCAAATGCTTCTCCATATGTATTTGGTTAAAGGGGAGGACGTACTAGCTGCACAGGTAGTCCGGAGACATTGGTAACATGGCCATAATAACCCAATTTAAGTGTAGATACCATTGTTTGCCACAGTTCACCTCATTTGTCATCAAATGGGTAACAAGGGATAGGAATCATCAATATGGCCTCACGAGCTTGATCACTAATGTGCGCCCTGATAGGATTTAACTCCCAACTTCTATTATCATTAAAGAGGTGGTCGGCGCTATTTGTTGTGATTTTTAAGGTCCTCATCCACCGTATCAAGCCTATGGTTAGGTAATGATGGGATCCATGTCCTTCCAAATTCGCACCAATTTTCCATTGCCTGCTACCACCAACTTGCTTCACACCATAAGTGAGACAGAGAAGGCATCATATGGAATGTACATGCTCTTTGCAGTAAGCTTATCAATGTGGCAGTTCCGGGTACAATCGATGAATAGGCAAATGTTATATATGTTGTAGGATTAGAGTATATTGTTCTGTTTAAATTGATTTATTTGGAAATACTTTTCAATTGAACCCCATTTCTGGTCCTAAACTTTACGAAGGAATGGGTTACCTTTTATCCTCCTTAAAAAAATTTCGGGGGCGCTGCCCCCGAACCCCCAAATCCCACTACTAATTGTGCACCCACAAACATTACATCCTGGCTCCGCCACTGACTACTAAGGGATCATCCACTAGTAATTTTTAATGTTGATTATATCCTCTGGTACCTATCTTCAATCATAATTCTAATCTTCAATGTAGGTGCTGGTGCCTCATATTCTTTATCGAAAAGTCTTGTGGGTTTTTCATGGCGATGATTGGTGCTAGTGAAGAGTTGTGCCTTAGATTTTTAATTGAAATTTTGAAAAACTTATCAAAACTTGTTAAAGACCTTATTCAAACTTGTAGAACTTTTATCAAAAGTGGGAATCAATACCTTGCCACGAAACAAGTGGTAAATTTTAAATTGGAATTTGTGAAAATTCTATCGAACTTTTAAAACCTTATTTAAACTTGTAAAACTCTTACCATAAGTGGAAATCAATACCTTGCTATTATAGCAACCGGTAATTTTTGAATTGAAATTTATGAAAATCTTATTAGACTTATTTAAACTTTATCAAAGCTTGTTAAACTCTTATAAAAAAATGGAGTACATTTTTAAATTCAAATGGACATTTATGTCATTTCTATTTAATTTTAAAAAAAATAAATAAGGTCCTCACACATTTATAATATTATAAATATTTAGAATACTTTTTTTCTTATAGCATTTCTAAAGTTCTTTTTAAAGGGCTTTCCCTTGAATTTTTACCATGTAGCACGGTTAATATTGTCTTGTCATATTATTTTAAAATGTTAATTTCAAAAATACCAGCTATGAATATTGTTAATAATATCGTCAATCACCTTCACTAAATAGTTAATGTGCCTAATGCAATACATTATTTTAAATTCATTCCTTATCAGTCAATTACGAAATTTAAAATAAATTATGAATAGGGCTATTATCAACAAACGGTAAATCTTGTAATTCATAATTTAAACTCAACATACTATGAATTAAGGTTATATATATGTTACCTCAATTTTTTTTAAAATCGTTTCTTAAATTATATCAATGGAATCAGAGAAAAAGAAAAAGAGCCCTGAAAATTCATCAGAATATTTTGAAAATAATTTAAAGATTTAAAAATATATTGTTTTAATTATTTTAACTTGAATTTTTATATTTTTAATATAATTATTTTTTATGATTATGCCAATTATTTTTTTATTTGGAAATATTTTAATTTTACTGAAAAATTTAGTCTTCATGGAAAATTCATGAGGGTTAGACTTGAAGGTGCCAAGCTCCAAACAAAGAAATATTTTAAAAGAAGAAAACTAGAAATGTTTGCTTTTAATTTTCAATTTTTAAAATTGTCGAATTTAATTCTTAAGATAATATTAGGTTTTATAAATAATTACTATTTTAAATCTGGAAAATTATAGATATTTTAAAATAAAATCAAGACTTCATAATCATAGCCATAAATATGAATCGTCGGCTTCTTTATTGATCCGGGTCCACATAAACGTGGCTCTCACGTGTTGCCTCTTGCCATCGATTTTCTCCCTTTTTCACAATTTTTTTCCAATTTTCTTCTTATAAATTATTAATTTAAATTTAACATGACTTGCACGTTTATTCTCCTATCTTATTCAATAACTTTCCTAGATTGACAATTTAATTTTTGTAAAAAATTAAATAAATATGAAGGTCTCTCAATAATATGTAAATTAATTGTTATTGAAATTATAAGATTGTAAAACTAAATTTATTTCTCTGGTGAAATACTAAATTTATTTGTTATTTTATTATTAACAAATTTGGACAAAAAACTAAAATATATGTATAATATTCTTAAATTTTTTTTATTTTATTTTGCTTTGACTTTATCATGTGAGGGATATATATCTCAACTGTCATCTGGACGTCCACCATCAGGTTGGCACCACTTTCAAAAATCGCACTTTTCGAATGGATAAGATGGAATTTATTTGGGAACAATATAACTATAAACTACCATAAAGTCGATATATGGAACTGAAAATAAATTTAAAGAGGAGTAAGGAATAAAGATGATTGGCCAAAAACGGGTATAAAGTGGATTAATTATTTTTTATTAGTAATCAGAAATTGCAATTAGGGGCGAATATTATAGAATAAAACCCAAGTGTTCATAAAATTACATTTTAACCCCACAAACGTTTCAATATCTTCATTTTAGTCCCTTCACGAAATAAATAATAAAGATTAAAATGAAAATATTGAAATTTGTATAAGGTTGAAACTTAATTTTCTAAAAATCTAGATTGTATTCTATAATTTTAGGATGGTCACCCCTAGCACCCCCTTTTTTTTTGAACAGTTCAAAGTACTTCATTACTGGTGAAAAGCAAACGACAAATTACATGGACTCAAGAACAATAAGAGCCAAAGAAGTGAGAAAACAAACAGACAACAAAACATGCAACAGAGGCACGCACACTGAAAAAAGAACAAGCGAAACAGAGACGCATAATAGAGAAACAAGAAACAGCATAGGGACAAGCGGAGACGCTAGCTGTTCCAAAATAAAAACCAACATCTTTTTGCTCAGCCAGGATCAATGTGTCTATGGAGTGCTGTGGGGTGACTTAGTGTAATCCTTGACTTCTTCATGTCGTCCACCAGAATCGTAGACAAAGGGGGTAAGGGTCGTTCCACCCACCCGATTGGGCACACCCCTTACAAGTAACTGCAGCAAGTGCATCTGCTGCCCGATTTCCCTGGCGAGGGATGAAATGGACCGAAAAGTTGGAGTCTGACTGAAGATCTTCAAGGATGTCACCAAGTATACCACAAGACTGCCACTCACAAAGGTCAGGCTGCTTTTTTTCCAAGCAAAGAACAAGGGTTTGGCGGTCGATTCGAATACCACATTCTTACTTCCAAGATCTGAACCGGCATAAGGGCCCTTTAAAGAGCAAGGGCCTCCGTCATGAACGCAGATAGGGACTTAACTTTATCAACAAAGGCCCACTTCATCGTCCCCTGATGGTCACGACACAGGATACCTATTGCAGCTGATTTTGTGTTCTCATGGAAAGAGCCATCGATGTTAACTTTGAGATAACTATCCGGTGGAGGACACCAATGATCGTAGGATTGGGGGCAAAAATTGCTTCATTGGGACGAGGGGAAAGCAAGCGTTCCAATACGCAATGGCCGACCGAGCCGCTCTCTCAATGACCGACACCGGATTAGGCGTGGTGCCATCAAAAATCTTCTCATTGCGGCTAAGCCAAATGTACCAAAGAAGCCGGTGGTGTGAGCGATATCATACTCAATTAGACGGCCTTTGGAGTTCATTACATCCAGCCACCAAATCCACGAAACTTCGAATATTACGCAAGTCATACTTGATGGACAAATTACACCCAAACCAGACGCACCTAACCTAAGAACAATGGAAGAAAAGATGCTCCATTGTTTCTATAGCTTCATTGCAGATAGGGCATTGTTCCGTGCTTCCCCTTTTACGAGAGACTAAGGCAATATTAGTGGCTAGAGCATCCGATAATACTCTCCAAACGAAGTTGACCACTTTCGGGAGAGCTTTTATTTTCCAAATGCTTCTCCATATGTCGCTGGTTAAAGGGGAGGACGTACTAGCTGCACAGGTAGTCCGGAGACATTGGTAACATGGCCATAATAACCCAATTTAATGGTGTAGATACCATTGTTTGCCACAGTTCACCTCACTTTGTCATCAAATGGGTAACAAGGGATAGGAATCATCAATATGGCCTCACGAGCTTGATCACTAATGTGCGCCCTGATAGGATTTAACTCCCAACTTCTATTATCATTAAAGAGGTGGTCAGCCGCTATTTGTTGTGATTTTTTAAGGTCCTCATCCACCGTATCAAGCCTATGGTTAGGTAATGATGGGATCCACATGTCCTTCCAAATTCGCACCAATTTTCCATTGCCAATTTGCCAACACAAGTCATTCTTGATAAACTCTCTTCCTTCCAATATACTAGACCAACACCATGAGGCTCTGTGTCCTTTTTTGGCTTCTAGGAAAGAATCATTAGGGAAATAAAGCCCTTTAAGAATCTTTGCCCATAATTCATTCGGATTCTGATATAAACGCCAAGCTGTTTTTGCAAGGAGGGCATTGTTGAAATTTATAAAGTCTCGAAAGCCCATGCCCCCTTCCGATTTGGGACGTGTAAGCTTGTGCCATGCAACCCAATGAGTTTTGTTTCGGCATTCCCACCAGAAATCAGCCACTTGTCTGTTTAGCTCCTTGCAGGTTTTTACAGGGAACTTGAAGCATGAAATAGGGAAAATTGGGATGGCATTGATGACCGCCTTTTGTTAGTTCTCTATTGGTTTTGATGATAACGAACAATTGTAAACACAGTTAAAGTTTGTCTTTGTAAGTTGAAAAACTTACTGTCTAAGGCAAACTCGAGTTTCAGTTTGGAAACTCGAGTTTTGGCTTGACAGAGAAGAGCTCAAGTTTTTTCAAAGAAAGGAAAACTCGAGTTAAGATTTGAAAACTCGAGTTTTGTAACCAAATTTTTCAAAGATACCAAAACTCCAGTTTCCATTTGGAAACTCGAGTTTAGGCTATACTGAGAGTTCTCTAAGTTTCCAATGTTTTATGGAAACTCGAGTTAAATTTGAAAACTCGAGTTTGCATCATAAGAGAACAATGCTCGTCTCTGACCTTGTGAAAACTTCATGCTTCAATTCGACAAAGTCTTTCAAGGTTTTCTCTTAAGAGAGAACTCGAGTTTTGTTTTGGAAACTCGAGTTTCGAACTTACGAGAGAAGTTTCCATTGTTTTCAAATAATAAGAAAACTCGATTTAAGTTTTGAAAACTCGAGTTTTGGCCAGGCAGAGAAGCTCTGCTAAATTTGAACATTTGAAAACTCCGGTTTTGATTTGGAAACTCCAGTTTTGAGATTTTGGACTAAAACATGATTTCTCATCAAAAGTCCAAAACTCAAGTTAGTCACTTAATGACTCGAGTTTTGCACTGTTCACAAAACATGTCCAAATGCCAAATCACGATGTTTTTCTGGAATGAGAAAACTCAAGTTTTGATTTAAAACTCGAGTTTCGGCCTTTTTTGAAAGTTCTTGAAACATGAAAACTCGAGTTTGGAAGAACTGACTCGAGTTTCCATCGTAGAATTTGAATTTCGAACTGAATGAATTTGCGAAATGTTTGTGTTTAATATTTATACTCTATATCATCACTCATTACTATTCCTAACTATGTTTAATCAGTTTGTTAGTAAGTTTCAGATGATTTAGACAAGATTAATTGAAGATTAAGCAAAAAGCATAAAGCATGTCAGCACATTAAATGAAGAGTGCAGAAACCTTGCATGCTTTTGGACAAACATTCTCCACACGTTTTGTAGAAGTTAATGTTTGCCTTCCACATCCAGAAACTGTCCTTCCAACGGATTAAAAGTCAGGAAGTCAACTCTGATCTTCTACAAAGCTGGATTAACCAAAGAGTAGAGAGAGAAGAAGACCAAAACCTTCACTAATCATCCTCTAATGTCTCCAATGGTTATATGAGGATTTACAACGGTCATTTAATGATCTCTAGCTATAAATAGAGATGCATTCAAGTCTTCTCAACAACCAATCTGTGCAAAAACGAAAATCATTAAAGTTTCAACCACTCTTTGAGTTTTCTGTTGTATAGTATCTTTTGATACATTCATTCTTCAGTGTTTATCATATCTACTCTTAGAGAGAGTTTCTTGATTGTAAATCATTATTGTAAAGTATCTCAAGTCAAGGGGACTTGGAGATTGGGTTATTGATTACAACTTGTAAGGGGGAGTAAGTTCTAGAGAGAGAATTACTCTTGAGTGCAGAGTGTGTAATCAATCTTGATAGTGAGAAATCCCAGAGAGTCTGGGGACTGGACATAGGTCAGTTTGTTGGACCGAACCAGTATAAATCCTTGTGTCTTGCTTCTCTTCTCTATACTCTATTTCCACTGCTATTTCGTATCCAAAAACAGAGTATCCGAAAAGAATTTTGAGAATCCCCAATTCACCCCCTCTTGGTGATTCAAGCTCCACTTTCATTTGGTATCAAAGCAAGGTCTTCTCCTAAGACCTTAACATCTCGAGAAGGATCCAATGGAAGGTATTCTACCTGATGGAGCTTCGATCAACCGACCTCCCGGCTTCAGTGGCGAACACTACTCTTTCTGGAAAGTAAAATTTAAAGTGTTTGTCATGGCCAGTGATTACGGACTATGGAGAGTATTCGAAGTAGGCAACTACAATCCAACCGTCATGGAGAATGGTCTTCGAGTTCCTAAGCCAGAAGAAGCATATGATGAGAATGACAGAAGAAACGTCACTCTCAACAGCAAGGCCATCCTCATGCTGCAAAGTGCTCTAAGTCAATAAGAGTACTTCCGTATTTGCAACTTACCAACAGTAAAAGCCATGTGGGATGTGAGTATGAAGGGAAGGTCAAGTTCAGAAAAGGACTTGATGAGATAAATGTCAAGAATAAAGGCATTGCTCTCAAGGTGGACAAGGAAGCTAAGGAATCCGATGATGATGAAGAAAATGAAGAAGAAGAGCTAGGCATGATGGTCCGAAGATTCAGAAAGTTCTTTCGGAAGGACCATGGGCATAAAAGATTCAACAAGGGTAGCACCAGCACTGAGGCAAAGAAGCCGATTATCTGCTATGAATGTGAAAAGCCCGGCCACATCAAGTCGGAGTGTCCCCAAGCTGAAGAACAAGGACAAAGAAAAGAAGAAGTTCACTAGATTCAAGAAGAAAGCCTATGTCTCAGGAATTTGGGGAGATAGTTCATCCGATGAAGATGAGGCTGATGAGGAAGAAACAACAAACATATGTCTAGTTGCTCAAGAGGAGCAATATGAGAATGATAAAGAGGTATATGATTCTCAACCCTCTTATGATGATTTATTGAATGAGTACAATACAGTTCAAAATGAGTTTGAAAAACTTGCTGAGAAATATATTGCTTTAAAAAGGAAAAATACCACTCTTGAACAGCAAGTAGAAAACCTTTCTTTTCCTGAAAAATTCATTTGTGATGAGTGCAATGAGTTAAAGAAAAAGAATTCTCATCTTACGAAAACTCTTGAAAAGTTTACTAAAGGCAGTGAAATGTTAAATGTGATTTTGAAAGCACAAAGATTTACGAACGATCGTTCAGGGATAGGATATAATCCCATCTTTGATAGAAAGAAAGGAAAGAAGAAGAGTGGTGGAAAATCTTATTTAAACTATTTTCGAAAAACTATTCATTCTTCAAATCCATTTGCCCACTGCAATTATTGCAACCGAAAGGGTCATACAACTTCATCTTGTTTTCATAAGAAAGATAGAAGAGATAAACCCGTAGGTAATTATCAATGGGTGCCTAAAGGAACTTATGTTCCTCAGGCTCGAACTAACCTCAAAGGACCCAAGAAAAGATGGGTACCCAAAACACGATTGTTTGTGTTTTATAGGTATGTCTAAGAGCATCAAAATCCAACAAATGGTACATTGATAGTGGATGCTCAAGACACATGACCGGAGATCAATCCAAATTTGCTACAATCAAGCACAAGGAAGGTGGCAAAGTATTCTTTGGTGGAAATCAATCCGGAAGGATTACTGGAATTGGTGAAGTTGGAAACAACGATGGACCACAAATCAAAGACGTCTATCTTGTGGAAGCCAAAGTACTGACAAAGGTAACTTAGTTATCTTCGATTTTGAGGAATGCTTGATAGTGAGTAAGGATATTCTCCAATTAGATAATATAAAATCAAAAGCTATTTTTAGAGCTCTAGAGAAGGCAATTGTTACACTCTTGACATCTCTAGAAATGGCTCTACATTTGAAAAATATTTTGTTAGTAATTTGGATGATAGTTGGTTATGGCACAAGCGTCTAGCTCATGTCAATATGATCCAACTTGACAGATTACTTAAAAAGGATTTAGTGATTGGTGTCCCAAAATTACGTTTTAAAAATGATATGATTTGTGATGCATGCCAAAAAGGAAAGCAAATTAAATCCTCTTTTAAATTGAAAAATGAGATTTCAACTTCTAGACCTCTTCAACTACTTCATATGGATTTAGTTGGACCAGCAAGAGTTAGAAGTCTTGGTGGAAATCTTTATACCTTAGTTATAGTTGATGACTATTCTAGATTTGCTTGGACTATGTTTTTGTCATCTAAAGATGAAACATTTGATCAATTTGTTACTTTTTCCAAGAAGGTCCAAAACGAGAAAGGTTATTCAATTTCAGGGATTCGGACCGATCATGGTGGAGAATTCGAAAATCAAGCCTTCAGTGAGTTTTGTGACAATTTGGGCATTAATCACAACTTCTCAGCCCCAAGGACACCTCAACAAAATGGAGTTGTGGAGAGAAAGAATAGATTCCTAACCGAGATGGCAAGAACAATGTTGAATGAGAACTCAACCTCCCAATTGTTTTGGGCCGATGCCATGAGTACGGCTTGCTACATCTCAAATCGGGCTTATCTACGGAAGAAGTTGAACAAAACTCCCTATGAGCTGTACAAAGGAAGGAAGCCTAATATAGCACATTTACACGTGTTTGGTTGCAAGTGTTTCATCCACAATAATGGTAAGGAAAACTTGGGAAAATTTGATTCCAAGGCGGATAAAGGTATATTTCTGGGTTATTCCAATAGAACTAAGGCATATAGAGTCTTTAAGGCTTTGTTTGGTTTGGGGTGGGGGGAGGAGGAGGGAAAATGGAGGAAAAGTTATTTGTGGTGGGGCCCACAAAAGTTTTCCTCCCCTTTAAATTTTTCCCTCCATTTTCCCTCCCCTCCCCTACCCCCAAACCATGCATAGCCTAATACTCGTACTCGTATTGTTGAAGAATCTGTGCATGTTGTATTTTGTGAATCTAAGCCTAATATGCCTTTGGATGATGATGATGAAAATATTTCGAAAAATCAATTCTTTTCGAAAACCACTCCTGCTTCTATTGAAAATCCTGAAAATGTTTTTGAAGTTGATCCTCAAAATAATATAGAAATCCTGATCAACCTCAACCTAGAGCTTGGAGATTTGTAAGGAATCATCCTTTAGACCAAGTTATAGGTGATGTTAATCAAGGTGTGAGGACAAGAAGCAGTACTTTAAATGAAGTTACATTTTCTGCTTTTATTTCGAGAATAGAACCCTCTAAAATTGATGAAGCCCTTTCAGACAATGATTGGGTGATAGAAATGCAAGAGGAGTTGCATCAATTTGATAGAAATCAAGTTTGGGATTTGGTACCCAGGCCTAAAGACCATCCGGTCATTGGTACTAAATGGGTATTCAAAAACAAACGTGATGAATCTGCAATTATAGTCAGAAATAAGGCTAGACTTGTTGCCAAAGGCTATAATCAGGAAGAAGAAATTGATTACGAGGAAACGTATGCTCCAGTGGCTAGATTGGAGGCAATATGCGTACTCTTAGCCTTTGCTTGCATCAAAGAAATCAAACTCTATCAAATGGATGTTAAAAGTGCATTTTTAAATGGTTTTATACAGGAGGAAGTCTATGTAGAACAACCTCCTGGCTTTGAAAATGAACATCATCCTAATCATGTTTATCGTCTCAAAAAGGCATTATATGGTCTTAAACAAGCTCCACAAGCTTGGTATGAAAGACTAAGTAAATTTCTTTTAGAGCAAGGGTTCACTAGAGGAAAAGCCGACACAACACTCTTTATTAAAAATAACAATCTTAATGAAATCTTGGTTGTGCAAATATATGTAGATGATATCATTTTTGGTTCTACTAACGAATCTCTGTGTGAAGAATTTTCAAAGAAAATCCAGAGTGAATTCGAAATGTCAATGATGGGAGAATTGAAATACTTTCTCGGTCTGCAAATCCAACAACGGAAGGATGAAATATTTATCTCACAAACGAAATATCTCAGGATTTGCTCAAGAAGTTTGGGTGGAGCATTGCAACAGTGCTGACACACCTATGAGCTCCACCGCTTCTCTAGATGCTGATGAAGAGAAAGGAAAATATTTCAACATAACCAAATATCGAGGGATGATTGGCTCACTTCTCTACTTGATAGCAAGTAGACCTGATATACAATTCAGTGTGGGCATGTGTGCAAGATTCCAATCTGGACCAAAGGAATCACATGCTGAGCATGATAGAAAGAGTACTAGTAGACAGTGTGAATTTCTTGGAGGCTCACTAGTATCATGGTTTAGCAATAAACAAACCACCGTGGCCGTATCTTCAACCGAAGCCGAGTATGTTGCTGTCTCTAGCTGCTGTGCTCAAGTCCTGTGGCTAAGACAACAATTATCTGATTTGAGAGTTCATTTGAAACAAATTCCAATCCTTTGTGACAACATCAGCACAATCAGTCTTGCGAAAAATCCAGTACAACACACAAGAACAAAGCACATCGATGTGAGGCATCACTTCATCAGAGATCATGTGCAAAAGAAAGATATTAAAGTGATGTTCATCCCCACACATTTGCAACTTGTTGACATTTTCACGAAGCCCTTAGCCAAGGAACAATTCAATTTCATTAGAAGAGAATTGGGAATGGTAAATCCCAATGAACTGTAAGTATGTCTCTTCTCAATGTTAGTTATGGTTTTGATGAATATTTGTTTCTAACTTAAGCTTTGGAGTACCTAGCAATGTTTTATGCAGGATATTTAAAATCCTGAAGTTTGCTGTCAGAAGACGCAAACTCGAGTTTTGTTTTCAAAACTTGAGTTTTATCGGGGTCAGAAGAGAAATGAGTTGCTGAGCAAGATGGAAACTCGAGTTGTTAAGTGAGTAACTCGAGTTTCGGAGAGACAGAAAGCTTGACCTGAATTTTCGAAGATTGGAAACTCGAGTCATAAAATGGAAACTCGAGTTTCGGAAAGTCAGAGAGCAACACACCTGTTGAGGTATCCACAAAACTCGAGTCAGTAAGTGGTAACTCGATTTTTGGTCGCGGAATTTCAAAAGTTCACAATACACTTTTGAAGTCCAGGTCAGTGCTTTCGCGCCCTATTTAAACTTGACTGTTCATTGTTCATCTAAACCTCCCTCAAAACTCAAGTTTGCCCTAGAGTTTTCTTTGCCCTCTTCATCTTCATCCATTTTCGAAACCCTAATCTCACTTCTCACCTCAAATCATCAATGGGTTCCGGTTCAAACCCACAAGATATTCTCAATCTCGATTCTAGCCAACAAGAATCCGAATCAAATCCGAACTCAACCCCACTACCCACTTCACGGTCCCGTCTAAATCCTTCTCCAAGGGTTGCGTCAATCTCTCGGCATGCCTCATCTGGATTCACAAGAGCTTTGTCAAGATTCACTGAGGAACATTCATCGGCTCGCTCTCAAGTCAGATTCATGGCTGGTCAATCATCGGGTCAAGTTGGTTCTCAAGTTCCGTTCTCTCTTTCGCCTCAGGAACTGTCTAGGAACAGTGAATTAGTAAGTTCCTCTGCCCTAAATGAAATCTACAATCATCGTTCAACTCCTGAAAACTTTCTGAATGTCTCTTATCACCTATCTGGGGAAGATGTTACTCGCTATAGAGAACGAATTGCATTCAAAGATTTTTATCCCGTAGTTTATGTTGATTTAGCCAAACTCAAGGAAGAAAGTCATTTGGATCTTTCTCTCTGGCTGACTCAATTTGATCCCTTAATTTCCATTCGAGCCCCCTATAGTCCCACTCTTGTTAGACTATTCTATCATCACATGCAGTATGAAGAATTTGTGGATGATGGTTTTCTCTTTGAGCGACTCACTACATCTATTAGTGGTCACAAAATCATTTCATCTCCTGCTTATATTAACTGCATTTTGCAAATTGCTAATCCTCCACCTATAAGACCAGTGCATCTTACTAATGAGCAGATCTTTCAACTGTTAAGACCACATGAACCTCTTCCTGAGAACTTATCCACTTTGACCTTTTCACCTGCATCCATGCCTCCTAAGTATCAGGCCATCTGGTACATTTATGCCAGAAACCTCAAGCAGAAGAATGGTATCTTTTCATGTTTCTCAAAAGAAGACTATTCTATCTTTGCCTCCATCATTGCACAAGTTCCTCTAAATATTGGAAATTGGATCTATCAAGAAATGACCAAGTTTCGATTCCCTATTCGAGATTCCTCTCAGATCCCTTTTCCCAGTTTAATCTCAGTAATCTTGTTTCATGAGAAAATTTGGCCTCTACCTCTATATGATCAGCCGCAGCATTATCCATGGTTTGACCGACCACTGTTTGCTCTCCTTGGCCTCAATTTTGATGAAGACCCCAGTTCTTCACATGTTAACTATGAAGACCCCAGTTCCTCCAATGGTCCATCCTCATCCTCATATTTCTCTGGTCCTCTACTCATTTCCCATTCGCAATTTCTTGCTTACTACAGAAACCACTTCAACTGCCTCACTTGCCTCTCCAATCCCGGTTCCATCCCCTGCCTCAACTGTCAAGCTCTCTACCCCTTTAGATGAGCCATCTGTCTCAGCTCCATCCCTGTTTGCTGATGACAAAGGGGGAGAAGAACCAGAGAAGAAATCAGAGCAGTCTTGAGTTAAAGGAAGAAGTTTAGAGTTTAGCTGTTTCTTGTTTTTGTTTGGATTTCTGTTTTAAGAATTCTGTACTCCTGCATTGTGCATTTCTGGTTTTATGTATGAACAATATTTTTAAGTTTGAAATGCAACGTTATGTTTTAATCGCTTCTGCCATATCTCGTGTTAAACATATCAAATGCATAACTGTCATACCATATTTCAAACCACTTTATGAAAGCCTTCTTTAAATCTCCACAGAATTAATGGCATGTGAGATTTCTCTTGGCCCTGAGGAAGAGAAAAGATTAGTGAAGAAAGTGGTGAACAAATTGTTTATAGTACCTTTTTCACTGGTCCACACGCCATTCTCATCCTTAATGCTTAAAATCGAATTTCTCCTCCTTCTAATTAGAGTAGATAAATGGAAAAAAACTTGAATTCTTGTCTCCAGATTGGAGCCATGAGATTCTTGATCGCTGCCACCACTAGTTTTCCTCTTGATCCATTAACTCTTCAATGCATAGTAACAGAACCGCTTCCTCCTTTTTATTCTCTGCATTTTGATATCCTTGTCTCAAGGAACTTAGACAAAATTTCAAATGCTCAATAGCCTTTTTACGGTTAGGGAAGGTCAGTGTGCTCCACTGAATTAAATTTTTCCTACAATTATTCAAAGTAAGAGCAAATTTATCAACAGAGGTAATACGCTGAAGGTCATCCGTAAACCAACTATCATGCACAACCTACAAAAAATTATTATGAGCAGTCCAATAATCCTCAAATCTGAAAAGTCTAATTTTATTATTGGAGACAAATTTAAAAATAATAAACAGGAGGTGATGATCAGATCCCAATGGATCAATATGGAAAATTTGTGCTAATGGAAAATTATGACAAAAAGTATCGTTCCCCATTGCCCGGTCAATTCTTTCTTTAATAGTTGCTCCTTCTTCTCGCCGGTTGCACCATGTAAACCATGAACCGTTAAATCCCAAGTCAATGAGAGAACAATCCGCAATGAATTTTTGGAAATTTAGGATTTTCCGGATGGCTCTCAGACTCCCTCATTGCTTCTCCTGATGAGATGTGATGTCGTTGAAGTCACCTAAGCAAATCCAGCTCTCTGACCTGCACTGAGCAAACCTGATGATGTCTGCATATACAAATAATCTATCCTTCTCTGATGGGGGGCCATAGACAAATAATCTATCATTCTCAAAAACAGATGTATGGATGACGTTGCTGGACGAGGAGATGATGTTTACAGTGGTATGTTTATCCCAAAACAAAGCAAGGCCTCCACTAATACCCTGGGGGTCAATAATCCATTCCTCATCAAAGCCACATCTTTTTTTGATTTTGGTAACATACTTGCGTTTATTCTTCGTCTCCATTAAGAAGACCAGATGTGGTTTTTTATTTCTGCAGACCTCTTTCAAGTGTTTGGTCGTCGGGGAACCCCTAACCCTGGCAGTTCCAAGCTATAAGACTCATGGCGAACCGATGACTGCTTGGTGGCAACCATCAGCGTTACTTGGATGTTCCAAGTCAGGGACAAACTTACTGAGGGAATCTTCCATCGGGTTCTTCATAGGAGATGCATGATGGGGTATAGCCGGGTTAGAGAGTTTTATAGAAGAGCTCCTGATTTTATTAGTATCTCTCTTACCACGGATTGAATTTTTTAGTTTTCAAACATTTACCCGCTTATTCCCCAATGTATCAGGAGTATTGCTAGTACTATTCAGGGCCTCTTGAGCAGGTTCTAGATAGAGAAGACGTCTCTTCAGAGGAATAGGGCTTCTTTCCATTTCAAGATGATCCTGAGGCCTTTTCAGTTGGATTCTGTTCAAACCTAAGGTGACCGCCGAGAGAGGAGATAAGCCGGCATGAGGGATAATGGTGGCCTCAATCTCCTGTACAGATGGCGGGGATTCCACCAAATACTTCTGGCTCTTGATCAACGATGAGGATTCCAGGCTGGTGGCAGTCACGTGAGTCATAATAGTCGGATGTGGATCTTGGTTAGGAATAGAGCTTGCCACGGCTGACGTGTAGGAACGTGAGTGCAGGGATTGACTTAAGGGACCCGTGAGATGCGGAGATACCATAACCATAGTCTCTGAATATTTGCAACCTAAGGCAATCTCTGCAGTAATAGCTTGCCCGTTAGCAGCGTCATCTACTCGCAAATCAGTCCCATTGCTTCGTCCCCTTTAGTGATGAGCATAGATTGAGGCAATGGGAGAGGATTGTGGACCATTGGGACCGCAGATGGCGGAAGCTTCGTGATTCTCGGCTCAGAATGGTTAGACACCATTAACGATTCATCAATGCCGCCAGAGACGTTAAACAATACTTTATGACGTGGAGGTGACATGGCGGGATTGTTTCCCTGATCTTGGTTATTGCCATATATGGGAACAACACCAATTGTCCTTTGCTAGCAGGTTGCCCAGCCGCCGTCGACGGTGGCTTCTCCCTGAGTATTGTTGACTCATCCCAGGTACGATCGTAAGCCACCAACACCTCCTCGATGGTCTTAACATAAGATATACCCAGCCCGTTTCCATACCTTACCTCGGTCTCCTCTGCATCAGCACCGTCTAGCTGGGACTTACAGTTCCTTGCTTCATGCCCAATGCATCCACAGTCATAGCAATAGTTTTGCAGGCGTTCATACGAGCCGATTACCAGATCGGCACCCTTTAGGGACGAGGCACCCAAAAGCCAGGAGGAGAGGTTCCCGAATATTAATGTTCACTCTAGTCCCGACGAAGGTTTGAGCTAATTTGTTTTGTAGCCGTGGGGACTCATACATCACTAGTTTTCCAACCGTATTTCCCAAGATAACAACATTCTCGCAATCAAAGGCAACGTGGGGGAGGCCATGGAATTGGATCCAGAACGGGAACCAATCAAAGTCCACTTCACTCAGGATTGTGTAATCGTCCCAATGCTGAAGGTTCAGTAACTCTCGCCGGAGGAGAGGAGGTGACTCCACCAACAGAGGAGGAAAGAACTCTCAGAGGAGGGAGGAACTCTCATGGGATGAGAGGAAAATGTTTTTATTTTTAAGTCTTAACTCTCCCACCCCTAGCATCCCCTAGCTCCGCCTCTGTAACAACTTCTAATTCATACTCCCTCCAGTCTTAATTAAGAACTATTTAACTGATTTTGAGATGATTAAGGAGAGGAATTAAATTAGTTAATTTTACTCATTTTCCTTAGATGCCCTTATATAAATTTAAAATGACATAAGTAAAAGTGAATTACAACCCCGCCACATATCTCTCCAACCAATTTTCCTTTTCACATACTTTCTAATTGAAATAATTGTCTTGCTATATAAACATATATGTGTATACATATAGATCTATCTATCTACACACACATATATAGATACACACACACCCATATATTTACAGACACACACAGATATATATATATGTGTGTGTGTGTGTGTGTGTGTGTGTTTGTTTGTTTGTGTGTGTGTATCTACACACACAGATATAAACATCATATAATAAGTATAAATAGGGGTATTATAGGAAAAAATTGATAAAAGTTAAAACTTGCTCTTATAATTAGGACCAAAACCAATTTCAGAATGTGTTCCTATAATTAGAACCGGAGAGAGTAGAAGGTAAGGATTGATGCAATTGTAAAGTTATTGTTATGTGACATGTAGGTCATTCCAATTAGGAGTAAAGCTGTGTATATCTATCACTCCACATATTCCTACCTAGTAAGGTCAAATTTTATATTATTAATTTTTCTTTTTTTACATGGCTATTTGATTAGGTCAAATTGAAATATTGTTAAATTAAAGGGTAAAGAAGCAAAAATACACATGTGCTTTACCCTTGGGAGCGCCCAACACCATATGTTTTTTTGGGGAGCAAAAATACACATGTGGTTATCAAAAAGGTGCAAAAGTCACACCACCGTTAAATCTAGTCTAATGGTGTTAATTTTGGGGGTGGGGCCCACACCATTTTCATGAAAATACCAAAATTCCCTCACCCTCCAAACCTCTGATTCTTCGATCCAGAACAGAGAGCCATGAACAATCTGAAACCTTAATCCTTCCATCACCGTCCCTTCACCGTTGCCGGCGACCACCCTTCATCGTCGCTGGCGTCCTTCGCCTATTCTATTATTTGGCTCCACATTGCTGCAATCAAAACACCCACCATGCCTCAAAACCTAAGAAGTAGCAAAACAAAAGCTACACAGTTAACAATTAAATGTTGCATCGGACATATTTCAGGCACGATTCAACTCCATTCTTTAGTACAGGCTTCATGGATCAAAACCATCAAAGACTAAGAACGCCATTAAAATATGAGAAAAATAGAAAAGATTAAGGGGTAAGAATGAGAAACAACCTCGATCCGACCATTGGCGGCAGCAGAATGTAGAGGGGAAATCTTAGCATGGCCGGAAGTCTCTTTAAGAACGGTAGGGTCTTCCTCTATCATGGCCTCAAGTACCTGCAAGTCTCCATTCGCAATAGCAACAAACAGGGTATTTTCATGGTGTTTCTGCAACTCACCTCTAACCCATAATTGATTACCTTTCCCGCCGTCGTCAGTAATCGCCAACACAGGAAGCAAGAGTTGCCGAGCCACAGGCACACGCGCCACCTTGAACAGCAGAGGTGGGGGTGGTCGTAGTAGTGGCGACGGACGATCTTACAGTCTTGGAAGCCAAGGCGCGATAGGAGCTAGAGCCAGTTATAATTGAAGGACCTCGGAATTTGACACCGTTCGAATGAAGGGGCAAAATCGCGATCGAAGGGAGAAGGGGATCAGATCGAGCTGGGGGGTCACCGGAGAAAGCAGAGGGGGGTTCAGATCGAGGATGGGGAGCCGTCGGTGGGTTCAGATCGAGATGAGGGGGTCCAAATCGCGATTTGGAGTGGGGGCCAAGTGGATCAAGATTGGGGGGTGTTTCAGAAGGAGCTTTTTGCAGACTTTTTTTTTAAAATAAAAAAATAGGGGCATTTTGGTATTTTTCATGAAAATGGTGTGGACCCCACCCCCAAAATTAACACCGTTAGACCAGATTTAACGGTGGTGTAACTTTTACACCTTTTTGATAACCACATGTGTATTTTTGCTCCTAAAAAAAAGCATATGGTGTTGGACGCTCCCAAAGTAAAGCACATGTATAGTTTTGCTCATTTACCCTAAATTAAAAGAGTTCTCCCAAAGAATCTTTTAGATCATAAAGATTTAAACTTGAGATCTCATGCAGTCAAAACTCTTTCTACTAAAATTAATGGCTATAAGTAAAAAAAAAACAACTTTAGTTAAATAGAGTTGTATAGATTTATTATGTTGCATGTATACGGTTATGATTTATTATTGATAGGTTGTACAATATATTTATTAAATAAACAGCAATGCATAAATTGCTTAATAATTAAAAAAAATATTTCCTGGTGGCAATAAAAGTACAAATATTTTAAATTTATAAGAGCTGATATTTTAAGACCCTAATTCACTTCATTTTTTAAATTTATAATTTTTTAAAATTTTCATTTTGATTACATATATGTTAGAAAGTTTTCACCAAAAGAGTAGTATCCGATTCAAATTATTAAAAATGGTATTTTATCGAAATCAACACACTTTTCTTACAACTAACTATATTACTTAAATTTTTTAATCTCTACAAATTATTTATTTAATTCCTATATTAATATGAAGATATTACTTAGTGCGGAATAATTAGAACATGTACAATATATACAGATAAATTGCTAGTAAAATGTAAAAGGAAAAAAAAAAAAAAAAAAGTGTAGGAAAGCAAGTTTGACTATTTATAAATAGGGTAGGTACTCATATTCCTTTCTTCTTTTAGGATTAAGTGTATGCAGCGTGCAATCTGTAAATGCACGTAAAAGCTGATAGTGAAATATGTTACTCTAGTTTTAAATATAAGACTTCAATTCATTTTAATTTCTAAATGTATAATTTCCCCCCCTAAATTTTTCATATTAATTACATATATTAAGAATGTTTCCATCAAATGAGTAGTATCCGATTCAAATTATTAAAAAGAGGCATTTTAACAAAATCAACAGACTTTTTCTACCACTAATTAAATTAACTAATTTTCTTAATTAATCTCTACCAATTAATAATTCATACATTTAATAGCGAAGGTATTATTTAGTATGCAATATATAATAAGAATAAAAAAATGTATAATATACAGATAAATTGCTAGTTAAATGTAAACAAAGTGAAGGAAAGCATCAAAGAATATTTTTTTAATAACAAATAAAAAAGTTTTTATCATACTAATGTTGTGTCAGGGCCTTTTGGCCTAATAATACTAAGCACATTCTCAAGTCCTTTTTTTTGTCAAGAGTAACTGATTTAGACACGAGTCAAGTGGTGAAAAATAAACCAAGAAAAACAACCGAAAAGAAAAGAAAACGTAAGTTCAAAAGATTTGTACCTGGCTGTTATTGAAAGGGAAGTTGCTAACTAATGATGTCCGCTGCCGAAGAGGTATGACTCTGGATTGCCTCTGTTCTCTTTGCCATAGTAGCTGTGAAGATCTAGATCACGTTTTCAAAGGTTGCACTATTGCTCCCTCGGTTTGGAGGAAGATCCTGCCTTCAGATATGTGGACTGATTTCTCTAGTTTGGACATTAGAAGCTGGCTGATCCGTATCATCCAATCTCCCTCCCTGGATTTCTCTTGGAAGATCGGCATTTGTATTTCCTGTTGGAAGCTTTGAGAGGCTAGGAACAAAAGAGTCTTTACTGATGCAATTTTCTCTGTTGAGGGGATTATTGCCCAGATTAAGTCCATTGTTGTCCATTCTCAATTTTGCTTTTCTAGGGTTAACCCTATTGTAGCCGTTAATTGCTGAGCTCTTTTTGTAAGCTCATGCTTCCAGTTGTATCTCCTGTTCTATTTTAATAGATAGTATCGCTCTTTACATAAAAAAAAAAAAAAAGATTTGTCTCAATCTGAATATCACGTGTGGTGTTCGCGTTGACACAATTTGGCCAATATCTATTCTACAGTACTTTTTTTGTTAAAAAATTTGTGTAGTCTTCAACACGTGATGCATGTGATATTCACGTACTAATTTCCCACTAAACTAAATAAAGTAAATTACCTGACGTATAAATAGCAGAAAATAAAATAGCATGAGAGATATTAACAAGGTTCTAAAACCTAGACTGATCGGAGTACTGAGTCAAGGGTTAGTGAGTCAGACTGGAATTAAACCGGAGTTAAATCGGTGAAAAATGAAAATTTTTAGGGTTATTAATATAAAATTTTAAAGAAAATTAAGAAAATCAGTTTCTTACCCAAAAAAAAAAACCGGTTTATTAACCGGTTTGCTGGTTTCCCTTACGTTCTGGTTCTGCCGGTCCAATCTGGGTCTAAGAACACTGGATATTAAGAATAAAATAATGAACATACAAACACACAAACGCCGCATATTTTTGCATGGGAATCCTGTGAAGATTTTGTCCTCATTGCGTTTTGCTGAAATTGTGCATAAAATTATCTCTATTAGCTGCTCTGTATTTGTTTAACAAAAAAATATACAGTATCTTTTTAAGAGTTTAGACTTTAGACTCACCAACCGCCATAAAATTTAGTTTGCATTTACTACTTTCTGTATTTAATATAAAACCTTGTTAACTAATTTGAAGAGATTAAAGGAGGTAAACAAATTATTTAATTATAGCATATGTTATTACTTGATTTCTCTAAAAAATTTATTTGTATCATTAGATTATATATCAGTTTATAAGTTGAGAAAATTAGTTTGGAGAATTTCTTACAAAAAATTTAGTTTAGAGAAAAATAATAAATATAAAATTTTCATTAATCACCTCAAATTAGTCAAATTAAATGTGGCTTATATTAAGGAGTGAGAAAGTCAATGAATAATTATGACTCTGGGTCTAGCTTGAAAATTAGTATTGACATGAACACAAACTTTAATGGCATATGACTTATTGAGCAATTTCCTAACAAATGACATTGATAAAAAACTTCAACCTATAAATATCCATTCTATTCCTTTTTTTTTAAAAAAAATAATAATAAATAAGGGCAAGTAATTACGATATGAGGTTATGAGATCGGGTACACAACCTCTCTTGTGTAAGTAGGGGCAGAGGGAGGATTTGAAATTTGGGGGGAATTACAGAATAGAACCCAATTTTTGTAAAATTACATTTCAATCCTATAAATATTTCAATATTTTCATTTTTATTCACTTCATGAAACTTTTAATAGGGATTAAAGTGAAAATATTAAATTTTTTATGAGGTTGAAATATAATTTCCTAAACCTTTCATACTACTAAGCTACTAAAGCTACTAACACATATACACTCATTTTAGTTGATGGATTCTCACTCACCATAAACTCACATAAAATCTACATAGAAATGGAGATAAAATCAGAGAAGATGGTAAAATTGAAAGATGAGTGTCTCCATTGATATTTCTCTCAATTTCTTCTTCATTAAATGTCTCTATTATTATATCATGTTTTAATGGTTGATATTTATTATATTTACCATAGTATATTTTTATTATATTTAATGTTATAAATCTACTTTAATGAATAGAATACATCTAAACTATTAAAATATGATCTAATAGTGGAGACATTCAATGAAGAGGATATAGAGATAGAAATCAGTGGAGACATTTTTCTCCCAAAAAAATTTTGCACAGTCGTCGTGGCAAACATAAGTACAATTTTCTTCACGATGGCGAATGATACGAATACAATTTTTTCAACATTTTTTTGTAATTTCCTAAACCCAATCATCCTAATACTCAATATAAACTCATTTTTGTTGGTCATAATCATTTCCTAGTCACAATAAAGCCAACAACATCATATTAAAGGTGATAAATCAAATTTTTTTGGGATCTTACAACAAACACACATATATGTAATACTCCTATTTACTAAGAGAGGTGAAGCCAAAAATTTATCATCGATTTTAGTATAAGGGAGGATGAGATAAAAATAAAAGCATATAATTCAAGGTTTCAAGAATCTTTACCGATCTGGATATATAACATCCATGTAATACTAAGAAAAAATTTGAAGTTTTGGGACAATCTCATATCTCTCTCTCTAACACTATTTATTAATTATTTAGTAATATTAATTTCTAATGTAGGAGAAGTGGTGACTAGATGTATCTGAAGACAATGCTTTGAACTTGACCCCCACATGTGTGTGTGTAATGTTACTTTCTGAAGTCAGATATTTCCGGGTATGAATGAATAAGCTATTTATTATTTATTTTCTCTTTTATTGTTTATTATTAGGGTTATAAGGTGCAGATTGGCCAACGAAGTATTATACTAGGAGCACCTGGTACAAAAATGTTTTCAATGGAGTACAAATACCAATGAATAATTGAAAACGAGCAAAAATACCAATGAAGAATTTAAAAATGAGGCACATAGTATAATTTTGTTAACTTCAATGTAACACCCTTTTTGGCCTATGTGCCTCATTTTTAAATTCTTCATTAGTATTTTTGCCCATTTTCAATTGTTCATTGGTAGTTTTGCACCCTTCAAAACATTTTTGTGCCGGGTGCTTCTAGCGTAATATTTCGTTGGCTAATATGTACCTTAACCCTTGTTATTACTATGCTAAAAATTTTGGGTTAAGAAAGGGGCATGCTAATAAAGGAGAGCCTAACCCACAAAAGGTCTACCCAAGTTGGGCTGTGGTCCAATTTCAGGGTAGTTTTTGTCCCAATATTTGACCCCTAAGTCTAGTTAAAGGGGAAAAAAGGTCCAACTAGGCCCAAACTCTGCCTTCCTATTTTATTAAAATCCTTGATCTTTTTTCGTTGCCAATTATAAAAAATCCTTGATCTGACATTTATGAAAAAAAGCTATATATGGGATCAGAGTTGGTCTAACGGTGTAAAACTCCATTAAATCCTTCTACGTCTCGAATTTGATCCCCAAAGAAAATACTTGTAATTGGAGGTGCAGGTCGGTCTTGGGACCTAAATTGAATATCAGATAAAAATATATATATAAAAAAGCTATAAATGGGTCCTAAGACATTATAAACAGTATCATAAAACCAACCCACAATGTAGAGTAGTTATTAGTTATTACTGTACATGGGTGTTTGTAGTTAAAGTCCCTTTCACTGACCGGCACAGGATAATCTTATAGCGCACCTAGATGTCATCAATATTGTATCTTAAATGTCCTAAATTTATGCATACACATTTGTTTTTAAGAAGATATCACTCAGTTCCTAGGGAAGAAAAGGGATTTTTTTGATATTAATTACGGAATTCTGATATCACAAAAGTCTCGTTGTCAAAATAACTTTTCATGTTGTTAAAATAGCTTTTTCTGTTATTAAAATTTCCCTATGAAAAAATTGTTGTTAAAATAGCTTTTTATGTTGTAAAAATAGCTTTTCCTGTTTTTAAAATTCTACATGGAGGAAAAACTCAAAAAAAAATTTGACAATAGGAAAAACTATTTTGACAACAATTTTTCATAGGAAAATTTCAACAACAGGAAAAGCTATTTTAACATGAAAAGTTATTTTGACAATGAGACTTTTTTGATATTTTTTCTCCGTAATTAATATATATATAAAAAAGTCCCTAGGGAATTTTTTGATAGGGGATTTATGATTGAGACTTTTTTGATATTTTTTCTCCGTAATTAATATATATATAAAAAAGTCCCTAGGGAATTTTTTGATAGGGGATTTATGATTGAGACTTTTTTGTATTTTTTCTTTTCCATAGGACCTGAGTGATATTTTCCCTTATTTTTATGACCAATCTAATTCCAGTATAAAACTTATATTACTTTTTCTGGTATACAAAGTATCTACATTTATGAAATTTACAAAATAATATTATATTATGTGTGTACTCCGTATTTCTTAACTCTCAACACAGAGGGAATTGGTTTGGATGCGTATTAACCTATTAGATTTAATCTGCACGATTCGAGTTTGACTTTTAAATCTTTATTTTCTTAAAAAATAAATATAATTTGGTAACTAAGATTTTTTTTTTCGAAAAATAAACTTTTATTTAAAATGCCATCTAAAAAAATATTAATATTACAATTTATTTTATAGGACAAAGTTTGTAGTACAATTACACTACAAACTTTGGTATTAAGTTTTAGACGGTCTAGATTTGGAGGTTGAGAGTACTCATCATTTTAACGTGCACCCTAACCAAACCCTCGCTTGTTGATGTTATATATAGCTAAAAGCGAAGAGTTGAATCTCCATCTCAAAAGAAACATTTCATGGTACGAAGCAAACGTAAAAAGCATGGTTATTAAACCTGGGAAACTGATGAACTGGCCATGAAGCCGGTCTGGAAAAGCATAGAAACCAGGGTCAGAGGTTTTTTTTTTTAAAAAAAGGTCGTGAAGAATTTACAGATAGAGAAAGAGAGAAATGGAGAGAGAAATAGGAAGATAAGGTTGAAGACTCTGAGCGTCGTCAACTCTGAGCGTCGTCAGGCTCCGGCGTCGAAGACGACTTGCAAAGACATGGAGAGAACGGAGGAGGAGGCCAATTGTATGGCAGAGATTTTTCTTTGTCCTCTTGCACTTGCCCGGCATGTTGTTGCAGAGACATGGAGAGAACAAAGGAGCCATGGCTGAAACACTAGAGACGGAGAGAAAACACTCAAAACTACTCAAACAGAGAAAGAGAACCTTGAAATCTTGTGAAAGAACTGGAGAAGGCAACAGATTATTCAATGGAAATTTTTTATTCAATGGACATTAGAGTGGTAGAGTGGTCAGACTATTTCATTCCCAAAGACATTAATAATCACGTGAAGAAGTGAAAAGACTTGAGTACTTTGTTTTATCCAATGGACATAGAGTAATCATACATCCTTTTAACCAGAGAATAGTAGATATTAAATATTTTTTTTTTCTAATTTCATATTAATAAAACAAACATGAAATTCTCACTTTCTCATTGGATTGGTTTGGTTCAGCTCTAGTTTGACTCCGGTCTAACCCACTAATCTTTAACTTAGTACCCTGACCGGTTCAGTTACCGGTCCGGTTTTAATAACCTTAGTAATAAGTAATAACGATATCTGAAAAAAGTAATTAAATTTTGTCACAGTGACTCACACACACATCGATCGATATTCTTGAGCCTTTAATGAGCAAAATTTCCATTTATGTATTATTCATCTTTAACATCCCTCTCTCTCCTTCTGACTCTCTCTCTAATATTCTTCAGCCATGGGCGACAAACTTATCAATGAAGAACACTGATGCCAGACTATCTTACTCATCTTCAGAATCTGAGCTTTATAGTTCTTAAAGTCCTTGGTGTGAGCCAGCGTCTTAGTCATCTCTTTGTGACACTTGTTTCCTGCTACGTTCACAAGCCTATCACAGCAACCATAGCTCACTTGCGTTCTCTTATACAACAAGAAATCTGCCACTTGTTCTCCACACTTGTCCGTCAGCTTCTCCCCGCACTTCGCCAGCCACTCGTAGTATCCCTTGTACGGCTCCGGCGGCAACTCGTGGCCTTTCCATGATCTCTTCTTCTCTGGTTCTTGTTCTGCTAGGGATCTTTTCACTGCACATGAAGAAGATAACAAAATGATTGTGCAGATAAGGAGTGAACCCAGAAGTTGATGAGTACTGTGTTTTCCCATTTTGATGTGGGTATTACGTACTTCTTGTTGTGTTGGAGATCTCTGTGGAGGAAGAAGGTTCTTTTATAGGTGGAGGATTGTGGGAGTGAGATGGAGAGAGAAAGAGAGGTGAAGGAGTTACTATGGATGGAAAGAGGAGTTATGTGGGTTTCTTTTTTCCTGTATTGATTAATTTAATTTTGAGTTAGGATAGTTAGTAGGTTTGGAGTTTGATTATTTGTCACTTACGTTATCAATTAAATGGAAGGTTTAGGTTACATTTTGCTTTTGATATAAAGGCCGTTTTTTATTGGAGATAGATTTATAAGGACCACCAAAATATGATAATCCTAAAATGGTCTCTTAAAACCACTTAATTTCTTTGAAGCCCTTATGATTACTATGAAATTAAGTTTTTCTTTGGAAACGATAATGATCTTCGGGTCATTTTTGTGAAATTAATTGTCATTATCTTAGTTGCTGTTATCTTATCATTTAAAATTGTTACTTGTTAAAATGTTGGTGTTATCCAAATTAAGGGCATTTAGGTAATTTTATTACTCAAATTTAAGGCGACAAACTTTACGGTGATTAAGCGATTTCAGAATTTTGAATCGAGATTTGCATAATTGAGAGCATTT
This sequence comes from Acacia pycnantha, assembly GCA_025563575.1. NCBI lineage: Eukaryota > Viridiplantae > Streptophyta > Magnoliopsida > Fabales > Fabaceae > Acacia > Acacia pycnantha. Next base: position 2,207,164 of record JAMWYP010000044.1, read on the forward strand.
TTGTGCCTTTCTTCCCATGTTTTAATGTTTAATTTTCATTATATTTTAATTGAGATTTATTTGATTTGTTCTAGCCACTTATTTGTTTTATTCATCTTTATTTTAACTCTTTGATTTTATATATTTCATGTCAGGTTAGTCCTTTGACTTGACTTTAATTTTTTCTTTCACGTTTTTTATTTTTTTCCTGTTCCAATCAAATCCCTGAACTTTTAAAAGCTACTCAAAGGCCCCATTTGATACAGGGAACATTTAAGGAGAGAAATGAATTTAAATGAGGGAAAGGAATGGAAGGGAAGATTAAGAGGGAACTTAAAAAGTTAAACTGTTTGGTAGACATGGGAATGGAACTTAAGTTGAGGGAAAATAAAATGTTTGGTAAGAAGAATTGGGTGTTGATTAAGTGGGAAGGAGAGGTAAAATACCTATAATACCCCTAACATAAAAAAGAGAGAGAAAGACTTGATTGATTTTTTTTTTTTTTTTTATATCAGGCATAAACAGACTACCCACATCGTGACTGTTAATGGTTGAGAAGGAAAATCAAAAGAGCTGCCGATGGGATCTGTGAGGGCGATGATTAGAACAACAGCCGGAGGTGAGAAGAATTTCTAGGGAGAAGGATGGAAAGGGAAAGGAACCCAGATTGCATCAAGAAAACCACAGATCACATACTGCTCTGTTTGGCTCTATTTTACATTTTACATGGATAAGGTTCCACTACAAAAAAAATTGATTTTTGCTACGGAAAAATTCCGTAGCAAATTCCATAGCAAATCGATTTTGCTACGGAAAAATGCCAAAATTCCCCCCGTAGCAATTTGCTACGGATTTTGAAAATCCGTAGCAAATTGCTACGGATTTTTTTCCGTAGCAAATTTTGCTACGGAATTTTAAATCAGTAGCAATTTGTTACTGAATATCAATCCGTAGCAAATTGCTACGGAAAGAAATCAGTAGCAAATTGCTACGGATAGAATTCCGTAGCAATTTGCTACGGAATTTTAAATCCGTAGCAATTTGCTACGGAAATGATTTCCGTAGCAAAATTATTAATTTTTTTTTAATTTTTTGAATCTTTTTAATTTTAAATTTTTTTATTATTTTTATTATTTTTTAATTTTTTTTTCTTGAAAATTGAATGCAAAAGTATCATGAATATAATAAAAAGAGTTTAAACAGAGAAAACAAAATATATATAATAACGTTGTAAGGAACAAATACTAAAAAGTAGTCTAAACATCAGCATTGTGATCATCATCATCATCACCCGCATGGTCATCATCACCAGAGCCGACCCGAACCCTTTGTGTCATTAGAGACGGAGTTGAAGCTGCATCTGTCTCATCATCTCCGCTTGCATCGATCCATCGTTGTCGCATACTCTCCCGTTCTGTTGCATCGCAAGCTCCATCCTCTCCCGTTCTCGATTCATTGCACCTGCTCCATCCTCTCCCGTTCTGAAGCATCTCTCTGCCTCATGATGTCCCATTGTCGACTCATCTGTGTTGCTTCTTTGCTCCACCAACGCTTTCATCTTCTTGACTCATCTGCAAATACATTATGAAGTACATTTATTATTTGTACTTCATTTGAATAGACAAGAGAATGAAAATTATCAATATGAAATGTATTACGTGTACTGGAGAAACACCTTCTTCTTTGGATGAGAGCGCTTTGATTGCTTGATCGGCCACAGAGGCACCGTATCCAAAGACTCTCCCTTTCTTGTTAAATCCGCTGCGGCCTCAAAGAACAGACTCTCATTGTCGGGACCGAGAGGATGCGGGGTCGACCAAGTTGCGACCCTCTCTCCTGCGACGCTTCGAAAGATTTCCTACAAGCACAAAATACATAGCTTATTAGACATGTAAAATAAAATAAATATGGTGGTGCATAAAACAAGTAATAAAGGCAATAAATGTCTAACCGCTACTTGCGGCGCCTTTTGGTTAATCCATTGTCTCTCACTTCCTTCGATCGCCGGAATGGGTCCGCTCAAAGGTAGCCCACTCAATTGATCCTTCAGAACTTCCCAGACTCTACCTGCAAACGCGGATGAGAACCTTAATTAATTACTTCAAAGTATAAAATATCAAATACCTAAATAGAAAATAGAGTGTACTTAAACGACGGGGTTGCTCTGCTCGTTCGACAACATTCCGCGTGAAGTCTTTTCTATTTCTCCTCCACGGATGATCGGGGGGTAGGAATCGCCGATGCCTATCAAACCAACTGACCTTGCGGCTGTGTTTCAAGCTAAAACTCATGTTCTGTTCAAGACATACCGGGCATGCAAGCTTCCCGACGTTTGCCGCCCACTCAACATCCCATATGCAGGAAATCATTTATGGTCCACATTAAGGCAGCCGCATGGTGAAATTTTGACTTAATGATATATCATACGTAAGAACCCCTTCACTCCACAACATCTTCAACTCGTCTATCAAAGGTCTGAGGTACACATCTATCTTCTTTTTTGGGTTGGATGGCCCAGGAATTAACGCGTTAAGAAAGAAAAACTCTCTTCTCATGCACATAGAAGGTGGGAGGTTGTACGGAGTCACAATGACAGGCCAACAGGAATAAGTCCTGCCCGTATTGTTGAAAGGAGCGAACCCATCCGAGCATAGACCAAGACGGACATTACGGGGATCCATAGCAAAGAAAGGATTTGCCTCATCAAATTTACGCCAAGCTTCGCATCGATGGATGCGTCACAAAGTTTTCATCCTGCGATGCTCCCTGCCCTCTCATGTGAGCACTGTTTGTTCCGATGCATACAATCTCGTAAGTCTTGGAACCGAGAGGAAAGTACCACATCTTACTTAACGCATGACGGGTCATTTTCCTTCCTTTCCCCACAACTTTATATCTGTCATCTCCACGAAATTTACAATTGGTCGGCTTCAGCATCTTCCTTGTAATACAACATACATCCTCCTGGGGCAGCAATGGATTTTTTCACATCCAAGGCCAAGCTCCTTAACCTTTTTTTGCTTGATAAAATCCTTCGGCAAATTATTGTCTTTAGGAACAACCTTACTCATGATCTCGCATCATTTCGTTGTAATTCCTCTCACTCATATGGTGATCGGTCTTCAAGCTTAGTGTTGCTAGGGTAGCCGATAGCGATGAATATTCACTATTTTCAATGTGTTCACAACCTTCCCATAAAGGACGTTGCGCATCTTGAAGCATTTTATAGAACCTAGTTCATCGGATTAGGATCTTCTCCCATGTATGATGGTTGGGTATGTGTACCGGTCTCCTCTCCCATGTATGACAACTCAAGATGAGTAACGGGATCAAAATATTGGCCGATCGCGGTCCCGCGGCATCCATAACCAAGCGCTCATATTGATTAAGGTTTTCTCGATGACTACCGTCCCCGTAATAACCACTCGGTGTACATCGGACTTCGCCATGACATTCCCAACATTCATAATCTTTCATGAATCCCTTTTGACACAAATGAATTTTGACATTGTCCGTACCCCTAAATCTTAAACACCTACATTTGGCACACGGACACCTGATCTCACTACTTGAATTATTTGAATTCGCCAAAGCAAATCGGATGAAGTTTTCCAAACCCGCCAAGAATACTTGTGTTAGTTCTCTTCTATTAGTTAGACGATTGTACATCCAACTTCTATCGTGGTTGCCTTCCATACTTCCTGTAATACCCTGAAATTTGAATTAGGGAATTTAAGGGCCAAAGTGCCAAAATGACCAAAATACCCCTGGGAGGAGTAAATAACTTAGGAAAATGGTGAAAATTCCTAAAGGGCAATGAAATAATTATTTAAATTGAGAGAGAGTATATCTCTAATTTTGGTAATTTAATAAATTACAAACTTGGAGAAATTGAAGAAGAATGCTCAAAAAGTATGGTAATGACCATAATGCCCTCACAAATTCTAAAATAAAGCAGAACACATGGAAATTCTAATGTTAAGGCAAAAGTTTGAAGATAAATGAGTGTCTTAATTAAGAAAATTATCAACAAGTGATAATAAAGTAATTAAGTAATATTGAGCTAATTACTTAAGCTCGAGCAAAGAAAATTATGAAATAATTATGTAAAGCTCAAAAATTAGTGGAAAATGGTTTGAAATTAGTAAAAATATATTTACTAATTAATTGGAAATTTTGGAGAAAAATAGTTGAGTTTAGGTATTTTTAAGCCTAAATACAAGTTTGGACCAATAGGAAAATTATAAAATAATTATTAAATAATTATTTTATATTAAATAAAATATAAAACGAAAATATATAAATAAAAAAAAAAAAGGATCAGATTTTGACCGAAAATTCAAAGGAAAAATTGAAGATAAGAATTAAAGAAAATATCAAGATATTTGGTTACAACTTGCAATATTATAATAATATAATTAAATATTATGAATAGTAATTTAGAAATTAAGAAACGGATCCTATCGAGAGATCTAGGAATGGGATTTCCAAAGTCAAGGTAGAATATTGATCGGTGGGTTTTGTCTTCCGTTAAACTCTTACGGAAGTTAATTCCGAGGCCGTTTGTGCATTTTCCTAATAAAACAAAATAGGGAAAAATGCATATAGGCATATTTTTGGAAATGAAGAAAATAAATTCTAACTCAATATCTAGGAATGAGTTTGAATTTATATGGACATATTTGGAATCAGTGAATTATTTCCAAGAGATTGGTGATTTCAGAAATGCGTTCTGAAACCTAGGACGCGTTCGGACACGTTTTCGAGAAAGACTCAACTGGACTGTTGGAGCCCTACATGGAATCAAAATATAGGTTAAATTGGACATTTCTACTAAGTGAGAACATGTCTTCAGAGTTGTAAATCCAGAATTTTGAGAATTCTCCGAAATCACGCGAATCGGGTACCGATCGGAGAAATTCCATTAGACCGGCATAAAGCAAAGCTTATGCATCATTTTTGACCAATTGGATGCTGCCAAGACAGCCATGCAAGTCGACCAAATGTCCAAGGGTTGAGATCTTGCCTTCTTGAAGAAGTTTGATCCAAGAGTTGTAAACAACTTTGATAATTCCCAAAATGCCCTTTCAAAACTCTATAAATAGAACATGCTCCCTCTTGAAATCTTCACACCAAAATCCTCTCCTCTTGGCCGAAATCCTTGAGAGAGAAAGTAGAGAGAGAAGCTCTGGGGGAGTTCTGCCGAAGTCTTCAACGGGTAAGTCTTTCGGTCTTTAGTTCAATAGTTAGTAAGGCTAGAGTAGTCTTTATTTTTATGATTTGGGTATCATATGGGAGGGCTATTTTAGTCATTATTTTCAAGAATCATAAATGCGTCGAAGTTCTGGCAAAATTTTGGGAAGAAAATAGCCTATGTAAGCGCCGCGAAATTCCGCCAAGTAGGGGTATAGGGGCAAAATGGTAATTTTTACCTAAAATGCCGCTTATAATGTCAAATTACTAATAGAAGTGACATTATTCTCATAGGATATCTGAAATCCTAATTTGCCGCCGTTATTACGCCCGACGAGCCGTTGTTGGAGATTTCACGATTTTCCGTAAAACGTGCTAGAAATATCGTAATCCGTCAACGAAGGTACGTTCGCATACTGTAACACTAACTCGATGGTTATTGTATGAATATGTGTTTTTCCTCTTGTCATGTGTGTACTCGATTGTACTTTGTCTCAGTACTCCGATTGTACTGTTATCTCGTACTTCGACCGCATCGTTGTCCGTTATACATCCGATCCGTATTATTCTCTGTCATGTCATACATCCGACTGTATCACTATCCATTGTGCTTTAACCTTACATCCGACTGTATTGTTCTGGCCGTGCATATCTGATTATGTACATTCCTCATTGTGCTTTAACCTTACATCCGACTGTATTGTTATTGCCATACATATCTGATTATGTATTCCCTATGTCTGATCATAGTAAATGTTGTCAAGATATTTGAATGTCTGTCGTACATATATGTTATATATAAACATGAGGTTAACCGTTACCTGAGATCCAATGTGGTAAATTGGATCTCAGCTCTTAACATAGCGTCAAGCTCCGGAGGACCCAGGACCGAGGAGAAGGACAAGCAAAGACGCCTAGGAGTAGCGGCCAAGACTTCTTTCGTTATACTTTTGAAACACTCTTGTACATTGTTTAAACAAAGAAGACATGCTACCATGGGTATTTTAATATATATATCAGTTACTCAATCGCTCCGGTGCACTACTCTGATCATTTTGAAATGATGTTTAGAAAAAAAATTTTATACTGCTTTAGAAAAGTCGGGATGTTACATTTGGTATCAGAGCTAGTTTTTCCGATGGCAAATTCGATTCATGATCGGGGGTTCTCACAGTGTGATCTGTGGCGAAGCATTGGCTCTTACCCCGACATGGCCAGACGGCTAGCCACCGTCCTGGTTGCATCCGTCGTGAGGCGGTGCGTAAAACTGGCGGCTGAGGTACACTTTGTTGCCACGGCGTGTGATCGCCAGTGAGACATTTTGGTATCAGAGCAGTAGTCCTGGCATGAATTTAACTATGTTATTACGGACAGTTTGGTGCCGAAGGCAAGGCTAGTCTACGTGGGTGTGCCAATCAGTCGCCGTGAACTCGGTGAGGCCCCCATGGTAGACACTTACCTGGCCATTCTGCTCGGATAACGGAGTTAGGTTCTAAAGCCTTATCACAAATTTGGAGCATATTTTGAAAATGAGTACTGATATAGCCCTGAGTTGGTGTACCACCTCATTTCGGTGTACTGGTTTGAACCGGTATACCATTCTGGGGAGTATATTTGTTTGTAGTAAGTGCGGTAAAAGCTGGGAGCAGTGTAAATGCTAAGCGCGATAGAGTTTAGAGACTAGTGTGATAAAGTCTGTGTTATGCGGAATGTCTTCCCTATATCTAACGTTAACGTTTCCTCTAATCAAGGAACGCGACATGGCGAATCTGAGAGGAGCCGGAGCTTCCAGAGGCCAAGGCAGAGGCCGGGGCAGAGGCCGTGGTGGAGGACGAGGTAGACAACCTCGGGTAAATCCGGTACCAAACCAACCGAGCAGACTGAGGTACAGGAGATGAGAAGAACCCTACAAGAACAGGGGGCTCTCATAGCTGTACTCCTGGAAGAAAGGCAGGAGAGACAGAGACGGTTGCATGATCGGCAAGCTGAGGAAGAACAACATTCAGAAGAAGAAGAAGATGAGCAAGGAGATGAGCACGATGAGGAACCCGAGGAGTCCGACGGATCCCGATCACCTCCACGACGAGGGAGAGCATGCGAGACCACACAATATTGGGTCACACAGCTTTTGCAAGTGAAGCCACCGCATTCCGTGGTAAGAATGAGTTAGTCGAAGATTGGATGATGAGCCTAGAAAAGATCTTTGAAGTTATGGAATGCCCGGAGACCGGAAAGCCCAACTTGCCATCTATAAGCTCGACGGTGATGCGCATCGATGGTGGAAGAGCGTTGCTACAACCTTGCACCAGCTTTGCCTGTCACTTGGGAGAAGTTCATAGAGAAATTCAATGAACAATATTTTCCTCCTCAACACAAGTGATTAAGGAGGAGGAGTTTCTTCATATCCAAGAAGGCTATGATGAATCATTTGATGACTACTTTGCTCGGTTCACCAACCTATCACGATATTCTTCATACCGAAGAGTAATAACAATGAAAGCCGGAAGGCGAATAGGTTGACATGCGGGCTAAAGTATGAAGTTAGGAGAAGCTCGTTTCTCGATGTTTCCTAATATGGCTCAAGCTGTGGAGTCATGCCGATTGATTGAGCGAAATCTCAAGGAACTGCGTAAGTTCCGAAAGTCCAACAATAGCAACACGGGTTATAGCGAGGGCAGCCGTGAAAATTTCTCACGGAAGAGAGAAGCACCGTGGAGTGACTCTCCAAGAGACAACAAAAAGCCATTCCAGACTAGGCAGCAGAACAACCCAAAAATACCGGAGACCCGACCGTGTCCAAAATGTGGGAGGTATCATCTCCAAAGTATCGATCGCGGGAAGCCGATATGCTTCAAATGTCAAAAGCCTGGACACATCGGTGTACACCGTCCGAGAAAGTTGCAGCATTAAAGCCACAAAACCAGCCGAGTGTACACACTAACATGTACAGAGGACGAAGGACTCCCGGAGATGATTCAAGGTACTATTCCACTTAGGAGGGAATCATCTAGTAATACATGCTTATAGATAGCTATCTTACGTAACGTATTCAATGTTTCTTCGTAATTAAAAATTCGACCGTGATCATGTCATTGAGTAGGAGGTATCTTATGTTGCCATGGTGTATGGGAACCATGGAGACATTTTGGTAATCTTGTGTTGACATGGTGTATGGGAACCATGGAGACATTTTGGTATCTGTGGTGTTAACCGCGGTGTATGGGAACCACGGGGAAACATCATATATCAAGGTACAATATGACAAGATCGTAGTGTTAAATCAAAATGAATTCGCAATCATCGGGAGGAGCAGCTGGCAGACAAAGTGAAGATCCGACGCGTATAGTCCAGAGTCCGAGTAGGACAGAGTCTAGTTAGTACAAAGTGTAGTGGTTTGAGTACAAATTTCGAGGGCGAAATTTTGTTTAACGGGGGGAGAAATGTAATACCCCGAAATTTGGATTAGGGAATTTAAGGGCCAAAGTGCCAAAATGACCAAAATACCCACAGGAGGAGTAAATAACTTAGGAAAATGGTGAAAATTCCTAAAGGGCAATGAAATAATTATTTAAATTGAGAGAGAGTATATCTCTAATTTTGGTAATTTAATAAATTACAAACTTGGAGAAATTGAAGAAGAATGCTCAAAAAGTATGGTAATGACCATAATGCCCTCACAAATTCTAAAATAAAGCAGAACACATGGAAATTCTAATGTTAAGGCAAAAGTTTGAAGATAAAGGAGTGTCTTAATTAAGAAAATTATCAACAAGTGATAATAAAGTAATTAAGTAATATTGAGCTAATTACTTAAGCATAAGCAAAGAAAATTATGAAATAATTATGTAAAGCTCAAAAATTAGTGGAAAATGGTTTGAAATTAGTAAAAATATATTTACTAATTAATTGGAAATTTTGGAGAAAAATAGTTGAGTTTAGGTATTTTTAAGCCTAAATACAAGTTTGGACCAATAGGAAAATTATAAAATAATTATTAAATAATTATTTTATATTAAATAAAATATAAAACGAAAATATATAAATAAATAAATAAAAAAAGGATCAGATTTTGACCGAAAATTCAAAGGAAAAATTGAAGATAAGAATTAAAGAAAATATCAAGATATTTGGTTACAACTTGCAATATTATAATAATATAATTAAATATTATGAATAGTAATTTAGAAATTAAGAAACGGATCCTATCTAGAGATCTAGGAATGGGATTTCCAAAGTCAAGGTAGAATATTGATCGGTGGGTTTTTATCTTCCGTTAAACTCTTCCGGAAGTTAATTAGAAGCGTTTGTGCATTTTCCTAATAAAACAAAATAGGGAAAAATGCATATAGGCATATTTTTGAAATGAAGAAAATAAATTCTAACTCAATATCTAGGAATGAGTTTGAATTTATATGGACATATTTGGAATCAGTGAATTATTTCCAAGAGATTGGTGATTTCAGAAATGCGTTCTGAAACCGGACGCGTTCGGACACGTTTTTCGAGAAAGACTCAACTGGACTGTTGGAGCCCTACATGGAATCAAAATATAGGTTAAATTGGACATTTCTACTAAGTGAGAACATGTCTTCAGAGTTGTAAATCCAGAATTTTGAGAATTCTCCGAAATCACGCGAATCGGGTGCCGTCGGAGAAATTCCATTAGGCAGGGCATAAAGCAAAGCTTATGCATCATTTTTGACCAATTGGATGCTGCCAAGACAGCCATGCAAGTCGACCAAATGTCCAAGGGTTGAGATCTTGCCTTCTTGAAGAAGTTTGATCCAAGAGTTGTAAACAACTTTGATAATTCCCAAAATGCCCTTTCAAAACTCTATAAATAGAACATGCTCCCTCTTGAAATCTTCACACCAAAATCCTCTCCTCTTGGCCGAAATCCTTGAGAGAGAAAGTAGAGAGGGAAGCTCTGGGGGAAGTTCTGCCGAAGTCTTCAACGGGTAAGTCTTTCGGTCTTTAGTTCAATAGTTAGTAAGGCTAGAGTAGTCTTTATTTTTATGATTTGGGTATCATATGGGAGGGCTATTTTAGTCATTATTTTCAAGAATCATAAATGCGTCGAAGTTCTGGCAAAATTTTGGGAAGAAAATAGCCTATGTAGCGGAAGCGTGGCGAAATTCCGCCAAGTAGGGGTATAGGGCAAAATGGTAATTTTTACCTAAAATGCCGATTATAATGTCAAATTACTAATAGAAGTGACATTATTCTCATAGGATATCTGAAATCCTAATTTGCTGCCGTTACGTTTGCCCGACGAGCCGTTGTTGGAGATTTCACGATTTTAGTAAAACGTGCTAGAAATATCGTAATCCGTCAACGAAGGTACGTTCGCGTACTGTAACACTAACTCTGATGTTTATTGTATGAATATGTGTTTTCCTCTGTCATGTGTGTACTCGATTGTACTTTTATGCGTACTACGATTGTCTTGTTATCCGTACTTGACCGTATCTTGTTATGCATTATACATCCGATTGTATTATTTCTGTCATGTCATACATCCGATCGTATCACTATCCATTGTGCTTTAACCTTACATCCGCTTGTATTGTTGGCCGTGCATATCTGATTATGTACATTCCTCATTGTGCTTTAACCTTACATCCGACTGTATTGTTCTGGCCGTGCATATCTGATTATGTACATTCCTCATTGTGCTTTAACCTTACATCCGACTGTATTGTTATTGCCATACATATCTGATTATGTATTCCCTATGTCCGATCATAGTAAATGTTGCCAAGATATTTGAATGTCATCGTACATATATGTTGTATATAAACATGAGGTTAATCGTTACGAGATCCAATGTGGTAAATTGGATCTCGGCTCTTAACTATAGCGTCGAGTTCGGGAGGACCAAGGATCGAGGAGAAGGACAAGCGGCACGCCTAGGAGTAGCGGTGAAGACTTCTTTACGTTATACTTTTGAAACACTCTTGTACATTTGTTTAAACAGCAAGACATGCTACCATGGGTATTTTAATATATATATCAGTTACTCAATCGCTCCGGTGCACTACTCTGATCATTTTGAAATGATGTTTAGAAAAAAAAAAATTTTATACTGCTTTAGAAAAGTCGGGATGTTACACTTCCTATCTAATTCAGTTCCCAACCGAATTAACATCTCAACATGCCACAAATATATAAAAATTTAAATGCAATATTTTTAAAAAAAAAATTATCCACAGTCATTGTTATGAATTAATTCTCTTATCAAATTTATAATTTTTACTAACATACATATTTCATACAAATTATGTTAATTAATTAATAAATTAATTCTCTTTATTTCTTCTTTAAAATCATGTAATTTATAATTTTCTACTAACATACATATTTCAAACAAATTATGTTAATTACTTAATTAATTACTTAATTCTCTTACATTTCTTCTTTAAAATCATGTAATTTATAATTTTCTACTAACAAACACATTTCATACAAATTATGTTAATTAATTAATTAATTCTCTTATCTTTCTTCTTTAAAATCATGTAACTTATAATTTTCTACTAACATACATATTTCATACAAATTATGTTAATTAATTTATTCTCTAATTTATCAATTTCACTTTTTACAAATTACTTTTCTCATTTTGAAGGTTATGAATAGCATATACATTTTAATTTACATACACTAAGTATTTTGGAATTTCTAACATATATGGGCTAGATCAAAGAGACTATTGAAGACTTAATCAAATTTATTGTATAACTTGTTATAGATAGATTAAAACAAAAATTTAAAATCGTGATATAAACAAAAAATTTATGATAGCCTAAATCAAATACTAAATTCCACTAATTTTTATAGCACATACAAACTTTTATAATTAGCCTAAATCATCCTATATAAAGATTTATGTATCATTACCAATTATTTGCCTTTAAAATCGTGTAATCTATAATCTTCTACTAACATACATATTTAAATTATGTAATAAAGCAAATCTAACATAAATATTTCCATATAATTATAAAAAAAAAAAAAAATCAAGCGAACACAGCGGTGGCCAGGAACGAGAAGATGACGACGATCGATGGAAAGTAGGGGGAGGCGAGGAGGCGGGGGGGGACGAGGCGCGGGGGAGGAGCTAGGCGGCCGGCCGGAGCTTGGGGAGGGCTGACCGGAGCTTTGGGGGCGGAGGGACGAGCTGGGGGGAGGGACGCGTGGGGCGAGGGCCGGGGGACGAGTGGGGGAGGGCTGACCGGAGCTGGGGGAGATTCCGCCGGAGTTGGGGGGAGGGGGGCCGGAGCTGGGGGCGAGGACGAGGGGGAGGGGGCCGGATCTGCAAATTTTTGGGGGGGGGTGTCGGGACGAAGAAGAAGAGGCAAAGTCTCTTAAGAGACTTTGCCTTTTGCGACGGACCCTCTGGTCCGTCGCAAATTGCGACGGATAATTTTCCGTCGCAAAATTCCGTCGCAAATTTGACTTTTTCTAGTAGTGTTCAATAATTTGATCATATCTCTTAAACCATAGATCCGATTGTGGTGAAACTTTTTTTTATATAAAACTAGACTCTCAATGCGTCACATAGACACCAAAAGCAAGCTCAAAGGAGTTTAGACAAAAGAGATATGGATATCGGAAGTTGACCCTAGAATTCTCGCGTCATATCAGACATTTTTTCAGTAACTTGGATGACTTGGTTCGAACGTAGTTGACAAGTTTGAACATAACACTCACCTAAAAGAGTCGAGTTTGAACGCATAAATTGACAGTAGTTGAAACTGTGCTGCAATTAATTTCAGCATATTGGAAGAGAAGGCTGGTCATGAGGAATGAAAATAAGGAGCAGAAATTGAAAGTGGTGAAAGAGAGATGGATTACTGTTTTTGCAACTTTCGATGGCAGTTAAATCTTCTTTGATTGTTTCACTGTTCATACCACCGTGAGAGAGCTTGAACCAAACCATCAGCAACCTTCTTGCATCTCCGACGAGCCACCACTCTTGTCCTCCCTCACCGTCATCGTTGGGAACGAGAAGGCGGAGAGCTTGGGTTGTGGATTTGTGTCTTTGGAGGGAGAGCGATTTGGGGACGAAGAACCGAGCTTGAAGAAACTACAAGAGATCACCTTCAGAAGGGCTTTTTTGTCCCATTAATTCACTTTCCCGGGAAGATTTTGAGATCCCTCCAGTTTTGGAGGGATATGAATTTCCCACGTTTGTGGGAAGATGGAGCAAGGTGGGAGCTTGGTTTGACGGGAAGTTGTGCAACCAAACGGGTATTGATAGTGGGAACTGTGTTATGTTCCCAGGAACTCTTATGAGATTCTTGTACCAAACGGGATTGCCACTTTGCCAGTGGTTCGATCAGCAGAATATTGGTTCAATTGAGGCGTTTTGGAGGTCGATTAAAACCGAAAAGAAAAACTGAAAAAACTAAAATAATATTTTTCCTACTTTATAAAAAAATGATTCATTATTGGGTGGAAATCTGTAATACCCTAAAATTTGAATTAGGGAAAATATCCTAATGATCTTATTTTCTAAGGAAAGTACTGTGGGAATTAAAAGAAAAATTTCTTGGAAATTAGGAGGAAAATAATAATGTGCCAAAATGACGAAAATGCCCTTGTAGGACATAAATAACTTAGGAAAATTGTGAAAAATCCTGAGAGGTAGTAAAATAATTATTAAAATTGAGAGAATATATTGTCTCTAATTTTGGTAATTTAATAAATTATAAGCTTGGAAGAATTGTAAAATAACAATTATAAAGTATTTGGAGATTATAACTAACTCCATAATTATTGATATTTTACATGGGATATAAAATAGCAATGTTAGTTCAGATTCTGAGAGGAAGTAATTAGTTCTAGATAAGAAAATTATCAACAAATAATAAGTGATTGATTAAATAATTATTGGTTAACTATTTAAGCTTGAACAATGAAATAATTGTGATAAATTATGTAGAACTCTATAATTAGTGATTTATGGCTAAGAATTAGCATAAATATATTGGATAAATAATTGGAAAATATTGGGAAAAATAAATGAGATTAAGTAATTTTGAGCCTAAATATAAGTATGGACCAATAGGAAAATTTTGTAAAAAAAATTATTAAATTATATAATAATTAATTAAAAATAAAATAAATAAATAAATAAATAAATAAATATATATATATATATATATATATATATATATATATATATATATATATATATATATATATATATATATATATATAAATATATATATATTAATTGTGTGTGTGTGCCGACATGAGGGGGAGGAAAAAGAAAAAATAAATAAAAAGGAAATGATGGAAGAGTGTTAAAATAAAACACTTAATTTAAAATTAATTAAAGTAAAAAGTAAAAAGTAAATAAACACCGATAGAAATTGGATCTTATCTAGAAAACCATGAACAATGTTGCTGGAGTCAGAGTATAATATTAATGAGTGGATTTTTATCTCTGAAGAGTACATTACGGAAGTCATTTCCGAGATCGGTAGAAGATTTAGGTAATAAGACGAAATAGGGAAATCTGAGAAAAAGACAGATAGTCACAGATTTAGAAAGTTGAAGAAAATAAATTGTAACTCAACATTTGGAGACGATTTTATGATTATCTAGACATATTTGGAATCAGTGAATTTTTGTCCAGAAGTTGATGATTCCGGAATTTAATTCCGTAACCGAGCACGTTTTTCGAGAAACTTCAGCAGGACCGTTGGAACCCTGTATGGAGTCAGAAATATATTTAGCCCAGAAATTTCTAATAAGTGAGAAAATGTCTTCAAAGTTGTGAATCCAGAATTTTGAGATTTTCCGAGATTACGCGAATCGGACACCGATCGGGGAAATTCTATCGAATCAAGTGCATAAAGCAAACCATGACATCATCAAAGATGATGTCATTGGCTGCCACATAGGCCCTCTATGTCGACCAAGAGCACCAATGGCCAAGATGAAGCCATTTCCTCCAAGTGCGATCCGACGGTCAGAATTCGGTCTGGTAAAGTGTGAATAGTAACTTGAAAACCTCTATAAATAGGACCTCACCCCCTCTTCAATTCTCACACCATTCTCAAGAGCCAAGACCGAAATTAGAGAGGTTAGAGAGAGAAGGAGAAGCTAGGAAATTTGCGGCGAAGCTCACGGGTAAATTTTTTGCATAGAGTCTTAAGTTTCCGTAGTTCTTTCGGTAGTTAGAGTAGAAATGCTAGATTAGTCTTTAATCTTCCACGTATGATTAGATATCATATGTTAGGGGTATTTTATTCATTAATTTCGAAAATCATGATGGGGTCGGATTTCTGGCAAAATTTTGGAAGATTAGAGTTAAAGTAACGAAGTGCTGGCGAAATTCCGCCGATTAGGGGAAATAGGGGCAAAATGGTAATTTATACCTACAATGCCTGTTATAATGTCAAATATTGACAAATGGGATATTTATCCTTATAGGATATCTTTGATCATCGAACCGCTGTCTGACGTGCTGGTTTCCGTTTTCCGTCAAAAGTACAGTTTTCCGTAAAACGTGCTAGAATAACATCAACGAAGGTACGTTCGCATACTGTAACACTAACTCTGATGTTTACTATATGCGGGTATGTAGTATGAGTATTGTATGTGTATATGTGATAGATGATGACTTTATGTCTGTTGTGTGTTTATGTACTATATAAGTACGTTCGCGTACTGTAACACTAACTCTGATATTTATGGTATGCGTGTATATTGTTAGGTGTATTGTATGAGTAGAATTGTTATGCTGTTAGAGGATGATTGAACATATGCATGCTTGTGAGTGGTATATCGATTCACTTGGGAGTGGTATGTCTGATTCACTGGGAGTGGTGTATCCGCATTCTTGGGAGCGGTACATTCACGTTGGTTAGGGATGATTCATTTGTTGTGCTTATATACGTATATGAGCACGCTTAGAGACCCGTCAGGAGATTTCTTTTTGTTATGTCTGAAGCCTTCCTTCTGATGTTGTTATCTACTTTTGAACCACACGGTTTCTGTACCGCTGTTGTAACTAGCTAGACTTACGGCGTTTTATATATACATACCAGTTACTCAATTGCTCTGTTGCTCTACTCTGATGATTTTGAAATGATGTTTGACGGAAAAAAAAAATTTTACTGCTTGTGAAAATGGGATGTTACAAAATCCATATACATATTTATATATTCATAATAGTCAAAATTTCCTACACTTTTTAATTTAGAAAATACAGCATATATAATTTTTTTTTCACTCATTATATATCATTTTTTTCTATTGGCCCTGCTAAACTAAATCCCACTGAAACTAGGGTGTTCAACATGTTTTTGTCCCAGTTGCCCCATTCCGATCATATTGGGACAAGGCCAAACAAAACTGGGACAAAATAGGATGAACAATGTCAAGAAGAGTACTCTTCAATCAGATTGAATCAGAGGCCTAGATCAAGATGAAAGTATGGCATGGGAATACCAATCCAAGTGTGCAAAGAAAAAGAAAGAAGATACTCCAATCTGTCTTTTGACTAGGAATCTATTTGCAAGTTTAATAATTTACTTTTCAGGATAAGCATCTACTATATTATGAGAATTATCATAAGAGTTGGCGTAATGTGAAGTATCATGCGTATCAAAAAATTTGGAGAATGTTGGTGTCAGCATTATGTTTTGTCTTCATGTGAAATATGATAAATCCCTTGTAACTTGCCTTTTGAAACTTATGTGTTAGTATTTGTGAGTCATGATTATGTCTTATCTTAATGTAAAATATGATGAATGCCTTGTAACTTGTGTCTCTGGTGGCTTCAGGGGTGGAGGCACGTTTGTTTTTATGTGCGCAAGTGAACCCATAAAAAATTTAAAAGATATATATATTTTGTGAAGGAATTTTATTACAATAGATTTGGTTGGATTAATTGGTTAAAGCTTTGGCCATCTATGTAAAAGGTCCCGGGTTCGAAAGCCTGTTAAGAATAAGTTGCGCAATCGGATAAGTGATGATTGGTTTAACTCATGCATGTTAACTTTTGTTGAACGTGATATATTTGATACGATTAATGATGAGGATATAATGCAATATTTTCAAGGAATGAAGAATCGAAAAATGATTTTGTAATCCTTCTGATGTAAAGGTTAGTTGACTCTTGATTATTATTTTTCTATGTTAATGCATTTGTGTTCTCATTGTTTTCCTTCCTCCTTTATGTAGGTGTTTGGTGTTGAACCTATTGAAAGTGCTATGCTCTCTAGTGGATATCCTTTTTTGAGGCATGCTGAACTTGGAGTGCCGGTTTGTAACTATCTTTCTCTTATTCCTTTGCTCTATGGTGAAAGCATGATAATAAGTCTTATTTGTATATATTTTCTGTTTTCTCTTTCCTTTTTGTTCATCAGGTTCATTTTCTCTATAAAGGCACACTTAGGGTGCTCTTAGTGCTACTTCATGACTTCCCCGAGTTCTTGTGTGCTTATCATTTTACCTTCTGTGATGTTATTCCTAGTAGCTGCATACAAATGCGAAATATTATTTTAAGTGCATTTCCTCGTAGTATGAGGCTACCAGATCCTAATCTAAAGGTCTTTTAAAACTCATCTTGTCTACTTTCTTGGTCACAATATTGAATATTGGCATGACACAACTTCCTTTTTTTCTTTCTTTTGCAGATTGATTTGCTTCAAGAAATAACTTTATCCCCTCGAATCTTTTTGGAGGTTGATCTGTGATCAAGGGTGCGAGATGAAGGCTGATGTAAATGAATATCTGAAGGTAATACCCCACCTTGTGATTTTCATTTATGATGAATTGAAGACGAAGCCATCATTTTGGTTTGCTTGCCCACCTTCTAGTTATTATAATTCTTCATTCTTTGATTTCTTATAGGTTGTAACATGTTCTTTAATCTTGTTAAAATTTTTTCCTTCCAGAAAATGTCAACGATACAATCTTAAAGCATTTAAAACTTTCCTTAAAAGAAAAATTTCAAGGGCGCTGCCCCCGAACTCCTACACTAATTGTGCACCCATAAACTCTAAATCCTGGTTCCGCCACTGGGTGGCTTAGTAGATAACTTTTGTAATGTATGAGAAGAATTGGGGGTAGAACGAATTTTTGTATGAAAGTTTTGTAGTAAAGGTTTAGTGAGTCATCACGAGTTTTCTTTAAAATCTCTTCATTCTTTTAAACATTTGAAATAATATCTTATGTTTATCTTTAGGAATTAAAGTATGTTGTACTTACTTTTTTTTTGAGGATCCTGTACATTTAGAAAGAATCTAACAATAATTCATTAGAATTATAGATGATTAAAAGAAGGTTTTAGTGCTTAGAGATAAAGTGCTAAATTTGGAATGTTAATAAGAAGTAACTTGGATTAAAATGTCAGATGCATTAAGTACTCGTTTGGAAAGTACAAAGAAAAAAACTTTTTAATCACTTTTTTTTTTAGATTGAGACAACTTCTTTTATTCTGAGAAAAAAAAAAAAGACAACTTCTTTTATATACCTATCTCGAACAAATCACTCACAAGAAACTAAAACAAACAAACAATGACCTTCTTGATTTACTATATTTGAGTCTTTGGAGTACTTTGGGATTATATTTCGCGCCGAGGATTTGTGCTTGTGGGCTAGGGTGAATATTGGCTTGATTGAGAAGGGAGTACTAATACTTCAGACCAGTCATTCTCCCAATCCCAGATCCTGATTGGGCGGTTGACTTTTTTGGAAAGGGCACTCAAAGACTGGTCCGATGGACTCTCGTCGGGAAAGTAGGCAAGAAAGGAGAGGGCTTAATTGATTCGGCCTTAGATTGATCACTCTTCTTGATCCTGACTAAATCAGTCAATTTCTCGTAAGTGGGCAAAGAATACAAAGGATTAAGAGAACTTTAGAGAGAGAATGAGAAATTTCTGTTACGCCTGCACGCAACAAGGATGATGGAGATTGTGCGATAACGTCCCGACGGATATGCTGTTTAAGACCACTGGATTGCCATAAAAAATTATATTGTCTTGCGGTCAGCCCTATCTTTCATGCTAGTGAAGCAGCCCACGCCTCTAACGAGGCCATCGCGTAGGGGTACGACGGGTTAGCCTCAGACTCGAAGTAGTCAGCCTATTAGCATAGCAGTGTAAGAGGGGAATCCAGACTTTGGGCTTAGTTCAGAGTTCTGCCTTCTAGGCTTTTCCTGATTAAGGAAGAAATTGTAAACAAAGGATCTTGTACAGTGTGGTGGCTGTAGGAAATTCACCAGAAACGCGGAAGCGAATCGTACCGACACGATATAGGAAAAGTTAAAACCTTCATCGTTTTGATTACCTGGAAAGATGCAGCGATCTGAAAGCCTCTCCACGAACACACGAACAGTCCAAGTCCGCTCTATGATCGATCTTCCAGACTATCTCTCGAGGGGGATAGGATGGTTGTGTGGGCAACCGTTCAGATGATGAACGTCTGCCTCTAGGGTTTGTTTCTGATGAAAGCCTCCTATTCTTTTACAGAAATGGATAACACCTCTTCCTCTCTAAACCTTCGGTAAATACTGAAATTCAGAGAGCATGAGGATGTTTCTGTGTGTCACAAGCAGTCTAAAGTGTGTTTATATACTACTACATCTAAGACCTAACCCCAAACCACATGGGTCATAGAGTTCTTGGGCTGTAGCCTCACTTAAGCCTTATTGAGCTTAAGTGACCAAAAAACACATTAACCCAACAATGTCCTACTTGCTCTTTAAGATACAAACTTGAGTTCGTAAACCCAAGACCATGTAGCCCATAAGCCATCATCATCTGATATTATACCCCATCCCTTATCTCGAGCTAGCCTGGGGATCTACCATTTGTCATTTATGAAGGCTCATGATAGTCTACAGAAGATTATTTAGTTCGGTGCTACTCCACTAAAAGCCCAAATGTGAACTCCAAGAATAATGACACTTATAATACGAATATGCATTACCCCTTTATAGAATGTCTATAATTTGATTGACCAGTTTTCTGTAACCCAATCAATTATTTATTCCCTGATCTGTGATAGTTTCTCTAATGGATTACATGCATCGGCCGAGTGTCTTCAATATCCAAGTACCGAAACATATCAAGGGACATTTCCTATAAATTCCATGTTGTTTATCTCATAAACACCGATAACCAAATAGTCTCAATCCCAAAATATCAAGTTATTGGTGTCATATAGATCAAACCTCACGCGTTGGTAAATCAAAGAATGAAAATTATTCGACTACTATTTAAAATAAACTCGGGATTAAAAGCAACTACATGACTATAGTTATCCGGAGATTTGATTCCTTATGATAGAAAGAACAACCTTAATCAAATCTCTCCTTGATCCATTCAATGTAAGTATTAACTCACGCAATATTTTATAATGATTCGGACAGAACCATTTCATAAAATATTGCAGCCTAAATAAAGTGTCCAATTTAATTTAATAGCTGTGAACCTATTCATCAATTGTGAGAACCTATGACCATGTCCTCTATGAACGTGTCCATATGATCATATACTCCACAATTGATCCGGACCTTAGAGTTTGTAAATAGTGTGCGAAATAAATGAAAACAGACCTCATTTATTAACATTCAGAAAAAAATGCAATGTCATAATGTCTTGCTCAAAAAAACACAAAATAACAAAGTGAAATAACAACTACCTAAAGCTATAGCAAATCTGGAATCCTCCTAAGGCCCATAGATGAAACATGTCTCTCGAACACACATTCAGGCAAACTCTTAGTAAAAGGGTCAACAAGGTTCTCGTCTGATGCTATCTTTGCTACCAATGTATCTCCTCTTTTAATTATGTCTCGGATCAAGTGGTCCTTTCTCTGTATGTGTTTTTGTCTCTTGTGATACCTTGGTTCCTTGGGTAAGAGCCTTAGAAGCAGCTACATACTCAGCCTCTGTGGCAGAGTCAGCCACACATGATTGTTTTACACTTCTCCAACAAATTGCACCGCCATTAAGGGTGTACACATATCCCGAGGTGGACTTACTTGAGTCAATATCTCCTTGGAAATCTGAGTCTGTATAACCAATGGTTTCAAGACTCCCACTAGAATAGACCAACATATAATCTCTTGTTCTCCGTAGGTACTTGAGTATATGTTTAACCGCTTACCAGTGTTCCTCTCCAGATTAGATTGGTACCGGCTTACTACTCCCACTGCATAGCATATATACAGTGCAGTACAAAGCATAGCATACATGAGACTACTACTATCAAGCATAAGGTATCCTACTCATGCGTTCTCTCTTTCGGGAGTTTTAGGAGATTGCGGTCCTTCATATCAAAATGCTTGCTCAGCCAGGTTTTTATGCCTAACAATACCTCTGTATCATTTCCGATAAGGAGTATATGATGAGGACATAGGAGGCGGCATGACCAAGGCAACAAACTTGGAGGAATAAGCCTCAAGGGATATGCATGAAGGCTTCATTTTATTACTTGGGCCAAATTCTGCACTTAGTTTTATTCTTTTTACTTTTAGTTATATTTTTGTAATAAGGCTTATTGGGCTCACTTATTGGGCTTTGTGTGTAAGCATAATTAGGTTAAACTCCATATGGATGTTATCCACTATATAAGGGAACACCAAAGCCTCTTTGAGGGACGGCAGAATTTGAAGAGTTAACCTTGTTGGTGAGAGACTAGCTTCTCTAGGGTTCTTTTGAGAATCTCTGAACTTATCAAGGGCAACAATCCTTGTGGCGTTCTTGGGCTTATCAATTCTTTGGAATTGTGGCGCCTACCTATTATCCAGTTTTCGTTCTATATTTCTTGGTTTTCGTATCTCCATATTCCCATGTCCGTTTTCGGTGTTTCTTGAGCCAAACCCGTGTTTCAGAACGTCATCTTTCGCCTCATTTTGGAATCGCTCAAATCCGACGTCTGTAGCGTTAAATACGTTCTGCTCTTTCAGGACGTCTTTTGGAGGTCAATCTTCGGTGCGAAATTCCATTCCTAGTCGATCCAATCATTCCTTTCTTTCGGGAATCATATCATGTGGTATCAGAGCTCTCGGTTCTAGGATTGGAATTGGGTTATCTTGGGTAATTTGTTCTTTCAATCTTCTTGTTTTTGTTTCTTTCAATTGCTTGTTCAGTTCACATATTTCTGCACTTGGTTCTTGGTGTTCATCATTGTTCTTGAATTTTAATCCTTTCAATTCATGTTTCTTGAGTAGTATGTTGTTAGTGTGTTAAGTAATAGCTCAATTTGTGGGGAATTCTACCTAATTTAGTTCTGAATTAGTACAATTTCAAAGTTTGATTCCAATATCACAAATTCCTTTTGTTGAAGAATCGGTGTTAAAAAACAGAAGGAAAAAAAGGATAAGCACCTTGCTATTCAATTAAACACACTACTACTTGTGAATCAAGTCCAAAGTGTCTTCCTTGAATAGTTCCTCCAAGTTGTTTGGTTTTCTTTGTCTTGTCTTCTTTGACATCTTTTCCCATTTGTATTTGAGTCACCAATTCTTGAGTTTGGGATTGTACTCTTGAGTGTTCTTGGAGATTCTGTTAAGAACTTAAAGAGAGCTATTGAGTGGTAAAAGGCAAGAGAGCACACTACACAAAAGCCTTATAGAGAGCAAACACGAGTGATACATTTTTAAGAGTGTAAACACGTGAGCGAGTGGTGAGGTCCTATTACTTTTATTCTTGTTCTTTTCCTTGAATTATGGCAGGAGCAGGTGGTGAAGGAGATAATAGGTTGCTAATTGAAGCCATTACAACTCAAATGCAAAGGATGATGAGGGAACACACAGAGGAGTTATATGAGAGAATTGAGAGAATAGAAAATCAAGGGAATCATGATGAAGATAGACAGAGAGGGAGGGATGAAAGAAGGAGAAGAAGAGGTAATGAGAATGATGCTAGAGAGGATAGAATTAAGGGAGTGAAGCTTAATATACCATCTTTTAAAGGGAAAAGTGATCCGAGGCCTATTTAGAGTGGGAAATGAAGATTGAGCACTTATTTGCATGTCACAATTATATCGAAGAGAAGAAAATGAAGGTGGCAGCCATGGAGTTTAGTGATTATGCTCTCATTTGGTGGGACCAATTGCAAAGGGAGAGGGTGAGATATGAAGAACCATTGGTGGATAGTTGGGTGGAGATGAAAAGGCTAATGAGAAGAAGATTTGTTCCTTCCCATTATCATCGAGACCTTCACAAAAACTTCAAAGGCTCACACAAGGTAACATGAATGTAGATGAGTATTATAAAGAGATGGAGGTGTCCTTGATTAGAGCAAATATTAGTGAAGAACGGGAGGCTACTATGGCACGTTTCTTGCATGGGCTGAATAGTGATATAAGGGATGTTGTGGAGTTGCAAAATTATGTAGAGTTGGAGGATTTAGTGCAACAAGCTAGTAAGGTAGAACAACAACTCAAGAGAAAGGGTGTCATGAGGAAAAACTCTTCAAATTTTAATTCTTCAAGTTGGAAGGATAAAAATAAGGAGGGAGGTACTTCATCAAGCAATCTCACTGCTACACCTCAAAGGACTCAAACTAAATCGAATGAGATCCCTAAAAAGACAAGGAGTAGTGAAATAAAATGCTTCAAGTGTTTGGGGAGAGGTCACATAGCTTCGAATGTCCAACTAAGAAGACTATGTTACTTAAAGAGGATGGAGAGCTTACTAGTGATTCTTCTTCGATTCTCGCCTCACATGATGATGAAGATGAAGAAATAATTCCGTAAGGAGATTTGTTTATGGTAAGAAGGATGTTGGGTAGCCAAGCAAAAGACATGGATGATAGTCAAAGAGAGAACATCTTTCATACTAGATGCCTTATCCAAGGAAAGGTATGTTCTTTAATTATTGATGGAGGGAGTTGTACCAATGTTGCAAGTGCTCGAATGGTGTCTAAATTGGGCATGGAAACCAAACATCACCCGCTGCCATACAAGCTTCAATGGCTTAGTGAGATGGTGAAGTGACCGTAAACAAAAAAGTGGAGGTGAACTTCTCCGTAGGGAAGTATGATGATACAGTTTTATGTGATGTGGTACCAATGGAGGCTTGTCATTTGCTTCTTGGGAGACCTTGGCAATATGATAAGAAAGTTATGCATGATGGTTGCACCAACAAGTTCTCTTTTGTACATAAAGGATGCAAGACTACTCTTGCACCTTTGACACCAAGAGAAGTTAGTGAGGATAATTTTAAAATGAGAGAAAAAGAAAGCAAGAGAGAAAAGAGAGTGGAAGAGAGCAAGAAAAAAAAAGGAGAAAAAGAGAGAAAAGCACCAAACTTGTTTATAAAAGAAAAAGAGGTGAAAAAGGCAATGCATTTGAAAAAGCCAGTGCTTTTGCTTTTGAGTAAAGAGAATAATTTTACAGATGCATGCCCTACTAACTCTCTTCCAAATGAGGTTTCTAATTTGTTGCAGGAATTTAAAGATGTTTTTCCTAAAGAGGTACCTCATGGACTACCAACTCTAAGAGGCATAGAACATCAAATTGATCTCATTCCAGGAGTTTCGTTGCCTAGGAGCAACCCCCAAGATACCAAGGAGATTCAAAGGCAAGTTGGAGACTTGATGCAAAAAGGCAACTCTGTTTCTCAGCATAAAGATGGTAAGAGTAAGGCTGAATATGCGTGGAAACTACATGAGAAGGTAAATGCAAACATTGGAAAAAAGGTAGAGAGTTACGTCAAGCAAGCGAACAAAGGAAGGAAAAGGGTAGTGTTTGAGCCAGGAGGAGAGGATTATAATTTGAGGACAAATTCTTCTGAAGAAGGAGGGAATGATGAGGACATAGGAGGCGGCATGACCAAGGCAACAAACTTGGAGGAATAAGCCTCAAGGGATATGCATGAAGGCTTCATTTTATTACTTGGGCCAAATTCTGCACTTAGTTTTATTCTTTTTACTTTTAGTTATATTTTTGTAATAAGGCTTATTGGGCTCACTTATTGGGCTTTGTGTGTAAGCATAATTAGGTTAAACTCCATATGGATGTTATCCACTATATAAGGGAACACCAAAGCCTCTTTGAGGGACGGCTGAATTTGAAGAGTTAACCTTGTTGGTGAGAGACTAAGCTCTCTAGGTTCTTTTGAGAATCTCTCGAACTTATCAAGGGCAACAATCCTTGTGGCGTTCTTGGGCTTATCAATTCTTTGGAATTGTGGCGCCTACCTATTATCCATTTTCGTTCTATATTTCTTGGTTTTCGTATCTCCATATTCCCATGTCCGTTTCGGTGTTTCTTGAGCCAAACTCGTGTTTCGAACGTCATCTTTCGCCTCGTTTTGGAATCGCTCAAATCCGACGCGTCGTAGCGTTAATACGTTCGCTCTTTTAGGACGTCTTTGGAGGTCGAATCTTTCTGCGAAATTCCATTCCTAGTCGATCCAATCATCCCTTTCTTTCGGGAATCATATCAGTATATGATCCACATAAAGTACCAGAAAAGATACCGCATTACCTTGGATCCTTTTATACACACACGGCTCATTAGGACTTTTCTCAAAACCATAAGACTCAATGGCTTGATCAAATCTGATGTTCCATGATCTGGACGCTTGCTTAAGTCCATAAATGGACCTTTGCAACTTGCATACCATTTCTTCTTGCCCTTTGGCTATAAACCCTTTTGGTTGCTGCATATAGATTTCCTCTTCCAAATTTCCATTTAGAAAAGCGCTTTGACATCCATTTGCCAAATCGCATAATCAAGATTTGCCGCAACAGCCTAAGAGAATCCGATGGACTTGAGCATGGCAACCGGCGAAAAGGTTTCTTCATAATCCACACCTTCTTTTTGGGAGTACCCTTTCGCCACCAATCTAGCTTTGAAGGTTTCAATCTTCCCGTCCGATCCTCTCTTTCTCTTGTAAATCCACTTACACCCAATGGGTCTTACCCCTTCAGGTGCATCTACAAGAGACCAAACTGAGTTGGAATTCATAGAATCCATTTCACGATTCATAGCCTCAAGCCATTCCTGAGCATCAACATCTCCTAGTGCTTCGTCATAACTCGTGGGATCATCATCTTCATCAATGATGATATCCTGATTTGACTCACCCAACAAGAGATATCTTGCAGGTTTACGAATCAATCTCCCACTACGACTTTGTCGCACTTGATGTTGTGCATCTATAGGGGGTCCATATTATGTGGGTTAACAATTTCTAGATGAGGACCCTCATTAAGTGGATTAACCAATTCATGATTTTGTTCTTCCATAAGTTCATCGTCATTCTGAACTTCATCATCATGCTGAACTTCCGTCATCTCTCGGTTCCTGTGTATGTCGTGTATATTTTCCCCTCTTTGAACAACCACAGGAATAAAAGCTGGAACCGCCTGAGGTTGCGGTGAAACTTGATCTGAGGCTAGCTCATCAATAATAACCTTACTCCTTGGCTTATAATTTTCCATATAGTCCTCCTCTAAGAAAGTCGCGTGAGTGCTCACTATGACCTTCTTTTCTTTTGGACTATAAAACAATCAACCTCTGGTTCCTTTAGGATAGCCTATAAACATGCATACTTCAGTACGCGAGGCCATCTTATCTGGTTTCTGTTGCAAGACATGTGCCGGAGCACCCCAAATCCGAATGTGATTCATGGTGGGCTTACACCCTTTCCACAATTCTATTGGTGTCTTTGAAACCGACTTGGACGGAGCTAAGTTCAATAGATAGATAGCAGCTTTAAGGCATATCCCAGAATGAATCGAAAGAGATGAATAACCGAGCATAGATCTTGTCATTTCTAAAATGGTCGACTATTTCTCCTTTCAAGCAACTCCATTCTCATTGGGGTGTCCTTGGAGAAGATAATTGTGAAACTATCCCCTCTTTGGTCAGGTAAGACCTAAACTCTCCAGATAGGTATTCACCCCCTCGATCAGATCGAAGAGTCTTAATTTGAACACCAAGATGCTTTTCTGCCTTAGCCTTGAACTCTTGGAATTTTCCAAAAGATTCAGACTTGTGACGCATCAAGTACACATGTCCAAATCTAGAGTAATCATCGCAAATGTGATGAAATATCGATACACGCCTCGCTTGGACATTTATTGGTCCACATACATCGTATGTACCAATTCCAATGAAGTGTGGCACGTTTCCCTTGGCCTTGAAAGATCGCTTAGTCATTTTACCCTCTAAACAAGATTCACATACCGGTATTGGTTCAAAGTTCAGGATTTTAAAATCCCACTTTGACCAAAACTTGTATCCTCGTTAGAGTTAATATGACCTAATCTCAAATGCCAAAGATAAGTTTCATTTGAAACTTTTCTTTTCTTTGATGAATTAATATGCTCAACATCTCTTAATTCAACATGATTAACTTCACAGGGAACATGATTAAGGAAATAAAGACCATTAGATTTTACACTGTAACAAATAAAAGAAGATGAACTTCTTATTGAAACCGATGAATTAAATCGAATCTGCCAAACCTTGTTTATCCAAACAATTAACGAAATTAAATTCCTCTTAAAATCTGGAATAAATAAATGTCTTCTAAAACCAAAGTTCTGCAATTATCAAAAGATAAAAGAACTTGTCCCACTGCTTGTGCAGACACAAGCTCCCCAGTTCCAAGCTTCAAATCTCTTTGTCCTTTACTTATAGGCAAGCTATGTTTGAACCACTGCAAAGAGTAACAAACATGGTTAGTGGCTCCTGAATGAACGATCCATTTATCATCGTGATTCTCCACTAAA
Source organism: Acacia pycnantha (assembly GCA_025563575.1). Lineage (NCBI taxonomy): Eukaryota > Viridiplantae > Streptophyta > Magnoliopsida > Fabales > Fabaceae > Acacia > Acacia pycnantha. The sequence continues at coordinate 2,235,053 of JAMWYP010000044.1, forward strand.
CAAGCCTCAATCACATGTAAATTACCCATAGCAAACATGCCATCAAGAGTCTGGAGCATTGTTGCTCCACTCTCAATCATGCTTACTTGCTCCTAAAGGTGATTGTCGAGACTCCATTGACAGAGCCTTGATGGGAGGGTTAACAATTTTACCAAAGTTGAATGTAATTAACCATTGTTTACTTTCAAAATTATCTTTAGTGTCTAAGTGTTGCCGACGATGGGCCGTACAAAACTTTACTAAAATTGTGAAAATATTAGGGTTTAATCTAGCGAAATCCGATTATCCTTATTCGATGGGGCTTCAACGATAATCATTTCACTAATACAAACCCACAATTGGGGCCCGTAGGTTTTAAAATTAAATGCTTAATTTAAAACCTTCACACATTCAATATTTTAAAGTTTAGAATTTTCAATTTCCAAGAATTTGTTTAATTTAGAGTAACTACTATAATTGAGTGAGATCAACCCATAAATTATTAGGTATCTAAAATCTAGACATGATGACCATTTTAAATAACCCATAAATTACTCTCAAAAATACAATTCTCTTAGGAAATTTCCAAATTGAGTGAGATCAACCCATAAATAATTAGGTATCTAAAATCTAGTCATGATGAACATTTTAAATAACCCATAAATTACTCTAAAAAAATACAATTCTCTTAGGAAATTTCCAAATTGAGTGAGATCAACCCATAAATTGTTAGGTATCTAAAATCTAGTCATGATGACTATTTTAAATAACCCATAAATTACTCTCAAAAATACAATTCTCTTAGGAAATTTCCTGGATTATTTGTCTACATTTTAATTCCAAAATTAATTAATCCAATTATTATTCTAGATTTTAATTTAAAATCATAATAATTGATAATTAATTTATTGGATAATCTAAATAATCTCGCATAATAACTATCATCCTAGTCGATTCAAGACATAATAGGTACTATGCTGTTATGACATGTGATTATGCAACAATATGGCATCTTCTTATTCTATATGACATGTTATTACAAACATCATATTAATCGCACATATAATTCATACAATTCAATAAAGAAAAACATTAATAATTAAAGAAAAATAACTTTAATCCATGGCATTCCTATTTAAAAATAAAAATTAAAACTTTGGAATTCCTCTTTCGTCCAGCCCATAGTATTTGTCTCAAGCCTCTTTAGGATATTCATGGGCCCAAAAGCCCAAAGACCCACTCCTTGGCGAGAAACCCTAGGATGCAAAAGAGGAACCCTAGCCGTCAGGTCTGCCGCTCCGTCATCCAAAGTCATCTCAGCACGAAACTCCAGGGGAAGGACTGCCATGGAGAGACGAGAACACGGCCGCCAAAACCACCCAAAAAAGGGTGGCCCACGCGCCCTCACGCGCGGTACCACTGCCGGCGCATGAAGGCCACTCGCCCAACGACATATGGATCGTCCAAATCTGAGGTCCTGAGGTCCACGAAAAGTGTCTGCAGGTGTTGAATGCTCATCTTCTTGCGCTTTCTTGATCTTCAACTTTTACGTAAATTTGAAAATACATAGAAATTCCAAAAGAAAATAAAAATAGCAAGGAGGAAACCTAATCATATGGGATTAGCCTCCTTGTTACAAATCAAGAAATACACGAGAGAATCTAACCATGGATTAAAGCGATTAACCGATTAAAACTAATATCAAATATGAATTATAAACGAATAATTATCATGAAATAAATAACAAATATAGAAAGAGATGCCATATTTTTCAAAAAAAAGTTTGAAAAATTAATCACATGAAAAGAAAATCAAAACTGGTTCTTTTCCTCATCGCGATTCGACTCTGATACCAATTGTAGGAAATTCACCAGAAACGCGGAAGCGAATCGTACCGACACGATATAGGAAAAGTTAAAACCTTCATCGTTTTGATTACTCGGAAAGATGCGGCGATCCGAAAGCCTCTCCACGAACACACGAACGACCCAAGTCCACTCTATGATCGATCTTCCAGACTATCTCTCGAGGGGGATAGGATGGTTGTGTGGGCAACCGTTCAGATGATGAACGTCTGCCTCTAGGGTTTGTTTCTGATGAAAGCCTCCTATTCTTTTACAGAAATGGATAACACCTCTTCCTCTCTAAACCTTTGGTAAATACCAAAATTCAGAGAGCATGAGGATGTTTCTGTGTGTCACAAGCAGTCTAAAGTGTGTTTATATACTACTACATCTAAGACCTAACCCCAAACCACATGGGCCATAGAGTTCTTGGGCTGTAGCCTCACTTAAGCCTTATTGGGCTTAAGTGACTAAAGAGCACATTAACCCAACAGTGGCACCATCTATCCATGAGGAAGCCTCCTTCTAAGGCTTTTCTTCGTCTTGAGATTCCTGTAAATCCCTGGTCGGTATCACTCGTCTTTAGATTCAACTTCAGGTCCCATTCCAGCCCCTTTCCTCAGATCTTGTAGGTGGCAAGGTGTCACCTTCCCCACTGCTTCGAAGCCGGAGGCAAACACGTGGGGTTCAGCATAACTCTTTCATACATATATAACAATTAACAAGCATCACTCTTCTAGTGTACACATCTATAACTCCTATGGTATTAAACCCCTACTTTCATTCCGTCGCTCTTGTTCACTACATTCTCTTGCCTTCTTTCGCCTTCTCTGCATATGGTCTCTCACTCACAGTGGCGGACCCAGGTATAAGAGAAGGGGGCAAATATTTACCCTTGAATTGGGGATTTGTTTCTTAAAAAAAATTAATATATGTTTGAATGATTGTCCATTCTTAAATTAAGTGTACACCCTTAATACATCAAGACTGCACTTCGTAATCGGATGGGGGATGAATGGTTGAATGATTATTTAGTGCCTTATATTGAAAAAGATGTATTTGATAGCATTGATAATAAGACAATTATGATGGAATTCCAAAAAATAAGGCCTAGAAGGATGATATTGTAATTATTTTTATTGTAATATAATTTTATTATTAAAATATATGTACTTGAACTTATTAAGTGTTCACCCTTCATTGTAATTTATGTAGCTGCATTTCTAATGGCACTTAACTTTATTTTTTTAAATGACAAGTTTGTAAAATAACTGCCTCTCTTATTGCATCATCAATATTCACTTGATTTCACGAATATTTTTTTGATATTCTTTTCTTTTCTTGTTTATATTATTTTGTTTTTTAATGCATTTAAAACTTTTTTTTTTAAAAAAATTTCGGGAGCGCTGCCCTCGAACCCCCAAATCCCCTCGCCGTAGGTGCCCACCCTTCATAAATTTCCTGGATCTGCTCTTGCTCACTCATATAAGTAATCTTACATCATCTTCTTTCTTTCACCTCTAACCTTCTTTATGCCAGAGTCTTCTTCCTCCTTGACCTTGATAAGTTTGATCTTTGCTTCCGACTTTTTTTTTTTTTTTTGTACTTTTTTTAAGAAATTATCACGATTTGTAACTACCACTTCCAACACATTTGTCTCTAAGACTCAATCTTAGACCCACAATAATCTAGCGGAGCGGAATCTTACACTGCTAGACTAACTCCGTCATTTCATAAATATGATAATTGGATTTTTTTTTGATAATAAAATTTTAGGAGAGGGGTTGAGCTCACCCACAGTCCAAGGGCAGAGTGTTTAGAGCTCACTCCACAGGAAATTCAGGACTAAGAGTATGCATGCCTCCTTCTTAACCTGGGTTACCCTGCTTCGTAGACCCCTAAGATGCCTCCCCCAGCGACTTGATCAACTCTAGGATCGAACCCCCTTTTGATGAGAATGTTCGACCCCTTCGCCAGTTGAACCCAAAGATGAAGGCTTATGATAATTGGATTTTGAGGCAGTGAGGAAGAGGTCTGTTCTATACATTTTTTTTCTAACTTGAAACCCATTGACCTAAAAACGAATCTAACGGAAGCCCAAAATGCAAGCCTAGTCTTACCGAAATTGGGCCGATTTTATGGGCCCAATTGCCCATTTAATAAATTCAAAGTGTGGTATCACCAAATTTTCAGACAAAACCATTGTAACAACAACAAAAAAAAAAAAAAAAAAAAAAAAAAAAAAAAATTCAGACAAACCCAGCGTAAACCCTTTTGTCTTCCAACACACTGAACGGCTGAATCGAGAATTGAACAGTCATATTTACTTAGAATTGCCGGCTACGAAAATTTGGTTTGTAATAATCAGATATCCCTCTTTTTCTTAATTAAGATGTGATATATTTACATTTTCTGTGAACTCGAGAGAGGTCCGCAGATTGATTCGTTCTCACTGGGAATAGTTGCCCCAGTTTTTAGTTCTGTCCTTAGTTGATCGTCATATTTATTTTATGTGAACTTTTTGCAATTTTAGTATTTATGCTGTATAGTCTTCCAGATACTATTAACACATGTTAATTGTCCTCTGTTTTGAGAATGTAGATATATTATGGCTATTACTGGATAAAGTTCACTTAGGTGTCTGCTGGAAATTCAAAATTGAGGTCAATTATTACTTAGTGACTGAATGTTTTAGGGTTGGAATTTTGTTTTCATACGTTTCTTGCCAAAGGCTTTGTCATGGTTGTATATTTTTCAGCTCTTTGGTCTTCTCTTTCTATGAGTATAACTGGAAGGAGCTGTGAAGTGGTATTACTTGGAAAGAATCTCAAGCTTATAATTAACTTGCCCTTTTTTTTGTTGCATCATTTCATAGTTTATCATCTTCCATTGCCTATCTTGAACAAATGTCTCTCCTGTACAGATGCATTATGTCTGAGACTTCAGCATCTCAAAAGGAAACAAATAACTTGTTAATGTCGATCAGGGAAGGAGAGAAAAAGCCATTTGACTTTTTACGTAGTGTATATGGTAAGTATTGAGATTGTATTTTAATTTTGTGTAGATCCTGGGCATGGGTATAAAATTGTAGGTCTTTGATTTGATGTTTAAATGATTGCTCTTGATACATTCTAGCTAGAGGTTAAAGAGGATGATTGAAGTCAGTGACTTTTATAAATATAAAGTTTGGTCCTTATTTTCTTAACGCATCAACTGAGATGTGATGCAAATACAAGTACTGCAAACTGTTCCATGGTGCGATCTCTGGGATATTGGTATACTTATGTTAAATGATGAAGACTGTGATCAGGAATATATATGTGTGTGTGTGTGTATATATATATATATATATAGATTTATGTGTGTGTGTGTGTGTGTGTGTGTATATTTATATGAAAATCTTTTCAAATAAATTTGTTTCTTGTGTTTCCTGGGTTAGGTTCTATAAATGTGTAAATGGATTATTGTCAATGCTCAAAGTTTCAATTCCATTTTCATTGTTGTTTCCATGTGCATAATTATTATCCCACAATAGTTCAACTCTTTATGTAACCTCGAAATGCACCAATAACTTGCTTATTGGTATTAAAGTAGAAAGTCAGCTACTCTGAACATCTAAATTGCCATATTAGATATTTGCATACCATGAAAGTTTAGTTTTGCCAAGGATGTCGGTAGCTTCCTTGTTCTGTGTTCTGGTGCAACAATTGAAATTAGTCAAATATTATATTTTTTAATCCATCTCCTTATATAAAATGACACTCTGCATAGTTTTCTAATGAATTTTGAAGATGGGTGCATTGCTGGAGGTGCTGCTGGTGTTGTTGTAGAAACAGTTTTGTATCCGATTGACACCATAAAAACTAGACTTCAGGTACATTAAGTTTATTGAGTGTAAATTTTTTTACTTAAACTTCGTCTTTTCATAACTTGTATGAATTTACACTTGTGAATTGTCTTACATGAAGTACCAGGACTGGTTGTGTGTCTTTAAGTGCTGGGGCATAATACTACCTTCCTCTTGTGCATTATAGTGTGGCCATCACAACTTGTTTCATATTGTAGTCATTAATTAATTTTTAGATAACGTGGTTCACATTGGGCCTGTTTGAGTTGGCGGTAGGAGCGGTGGCTTAATAGTTATATGACTTTTGTAAAAGCCCGGTAGGAAAAAAGTCAGGTTGTAAATAATTATTTGTGTTTGGATTGATGGTAGTAGAAGTGGCGGGGCCCATGTCAAAAAGCTGAGAGCTTTTTGGAAAAAGCTCTACGGTGGAGCTTTTTCCTTAACAGGCTTTTAGGAGCTTTTTGACTTAAAGTTCAGTGAACTTAAAACTCAACCCAAACACTCAACTTCTGGCTTTTTTTCCACTGGACTTTTTTTCTAGTTTTTTTTTTGACTTAAGTCAGCTTTAAGTTGATTCCAAACAGGCCCATTATCCTTATAGATGACATGTTAGACTTTGTCAACATGGAACTTAGTGACTTAATGGACGATGTTTTCCCAATTTTTGATATTTTATTTTCCTGGAACATAAAGGCCTGATTAATAGTAATTACATTTTGCATAAAGTAGTTTGTTTTTTTAACTTTCAATCCCTTCCTTTTGCTGTTTATTTCCTTTGCGATCCCCCTGCAGTCATTGACCCTTTGATGTCTTCAATGTTCAAGTTCCGGTTTGCTCTTCTAATATATATTGTTAATAATTTTGTTTCCCTTATTTTGCTGTTTTTCTGATAACAGGCTGCTCGTGGTGGGGGGAAAATCATTTTAAAGGGTCTATATTCTGGATTGACTGGAAATCTTGCTGGTGTCTTACCGTGAGTAGACTTTTTATGAAGTTATAAAAAAAATAAATTTTTATTTCAATTTTTCTTATATGCCATCTCCTATGCGGTCCTGATCTCATTACTTTTCGCATTGAACCTTTCTACCTGTAATCTGAATTTCATTTAAAATCATTCAGTACCACCAACTCACCAAGATGAGAATTGGTCCTAGCTTACATGTAATGAATTCGTGCTATTTATTTTAAGCTGCTGTTTTTACCTTTTAGGAGTTGACGGGGAATTTTTATTTGTCCTCAAACCATCCTCTAGCATTTTCCCCCCCTACTTTTCAGTTAGGATATTCTCAAGCTTTCTGCATAGATGTTTTGTGCACCATATTTGAATCTTGTATAAAATTTGGCAAATGGCATAGGGCTATCAATGATTGCTAATTCTGAATATTAAACTTTCCCGAGATACTTCAGAATCCAGGAATTGGTCACTTTTCACATAATCCATATTCTACTGTAGTTTGGGGCACCACAATGTATAATATAAGTATAATTCATTATATTAGGTTGGGGCACCACATCATGCAAACCAAACCTTTTTTACCCATATTTCACTCGTGAGAAAATCATGTTGGCCTTTACAACATCTCTTAATCTTTGGCAATAGTGGTTGGCACTAGTTGATTGAATTATATGGTGCTTATGCCTGATAGACCACTCTCCCTCCCATTCTTTACAGAGCCTCTGCGATTTTTGTTGGTGTATATGAACCCACAAAACTGAAACTGCTAGATTGCCTGCCCGAAAATCTCAGTGCTGTTGCTCATTTTGTAAGTTGGTTTCTTATGAAAAAGGGAATGACAATCTGTGTTATTATTGAAGCAGTAATATTTAGCTTGCAGCTTGTACAGTAGGCACTTATGTGAGAATAACTTTTTTTTACTACTTCAAGTTTTTTATTGACCTTTTAATGAGCTGAGATAAATCCTAGGATAAACAAAGCTAGTGTGACGGCAAGTTTAACCTGTTAAAGTGAAAGTGCTAGCTAATCATTCCTTAATATAATATGAACTATAAGAAACCTGCAAAGTATCAATCAAACATTGTTATTTTATTAACAGTTCATCATCAAGAATTATATATTAATCTTATGTTTTACTTAGCCAATTGACTTTTTCAGTTTAAATGAAGTCAATTGCTTTGTATAACATTGTAAACTTTAATTATAGTTACGACAAGTATTCTTTAATCCTAAGTAGAGCAATAAAAGGTATCAGAAAAAAGCAGGCAAATAAATATACAGAAGGAAATGAGTCTCCTGACTTAAATTATGGCTTTTGTGTTTAAAAAATATCAGCAATGAATCTCAACTGCATTTCACCAGAACACAATTTGTCTGTTTTTAAAAAAATAGAATTGGTCTTTCAGAGATATGTTAGTGTGTAAGAAACCATTTCTTACCAACAAACTGATGACAATGTAGAGTTTTTAGGCTTAAGATGTTATCTAAATCTCACATGTTTAAAAGGAAAATTGGGGAAAAGTCCCTCGTTAGAAAATTAGTTGGTGAGAAGGATCTAAATTAGAGTAGTAGTACTCTGTGGTTACAAAATTTGCAAAGTAGTAGTACTCTGTGTATAAAAATTTATTAGATCCTCCTCACCAATAAAATTTCCAATGGGGGAATTTTTCCCAATTTTCCCTTTTTTAATTAGATTTATTTTCTGTTAAAATGAATGAGTTCTTATCTTCATAATATTGAGACCTAAGTTTGGATAGATGTTAATATTAAAACTGTATAATGACCCTTATACCCTGTACCATGAGTGTGCTGTTGGATTCTGAATGAAGCCCAAGCCAAACGATTAAAAATCTAACATATAATTTACATTAAGTATTACAGATAGTTGGAAGAAAGAGATTTACAGCAGAAATAAAGCTTAAATAAGCTGCTGGAAATGACAAAAAACCAAGCGATCACTCTATCAAAGGTTATGGACAGATTTGACCCTCAAGGCATAAAGAAAAATGATGAAGAAAGATGAACTCCCTCCACCCCAACCTGGTTTTCGAAAGACCAGGGCTCTCCCTCACTTAACCACAATCTGCTTAATTCTCATACTAAATCCCTCTGCCAGACATTTGCATCACACAGCCCTCATTCTCTCTTTCTGCGCAACTTCACAGACTTCACACTCAGGCTTGGCCCATTAGATGTGGACCAACTAGCTATGGGTCCATCAGTTCTCAAGGACCCAAACCTTAGATTGTTAATAATTTGTTTTAGGGATTAATACAATCTTTAGTCTCTCAAGTTTGCCTTCATTTTGGTTTTGGTCTCTCAACATTTAAACCATGAGTTTTGGTCCTTCAAGAGGTAAAATGGTCCAGGTTTTTAATTAATTATAGGGACCAATGTTTTAAATAGAATGAAACTTGAGGGACAAAAACCACAATGAGGGCAAACTTGAGGGACCAAAGATTATATTAACCCTTTGTTTTATTTCATTATCAGAGTACATAAAAAAATATCTTGAATGCACGATTTTGTGAATGAGTGTGTGGTCATTTTAATAGTCCTGAGCTCAATATAGGCTGCAGGTGCCATTGGTGGCTTGGCTTCTTCTCTTGTTCGTGTTCCAACTGAGGTAGTTAGCTTTTCTCTTACACTGTCATATGTTTTCAAACTTCCTTGAGCTTGGAATTGAATCAATTGATTACAATGCTTACAGGTTGTTAAGCAAAGAATGCAAACTGGACAGTTCAGTTCAGCTTCTGCTGCTGTCCGTCTCATTGTTGCCAAAGAGGGTTTCAAAGGTCTCTATGCGGTATGTAGTACCTAGTTGCAACTTGCATGTTGTAGGAGCAACCATTTAATTATTTGTGGATTACAACTTATTAAGCAGACTATCGTGGCTGTAACTTCTTGACCTACTATATATTCTTATTTCATATCCCTATTGTGGAAGAAATAAAACTTTAGATTGGTTTATATCACAATGTGTATGAATATGTTGATGCATGCTGGACTATGATGACAGCTGCAGTACCATTTTTTGTTTATCTATTTAATTTATCATGTATAGGACCGTATGCAAACCTTGCTCTTGTTTTGTGTGCCTTAACATTTTATTTTCCTGACATTGCAGGGATATGGATCCTTCCTATTGCGAGATTTGCCATTTGATGCCATACAATTTTGCATATATGAGCAGCTTCGGCTAGGTTATAAGTTAGCGGTAATAACATAGATGAGGTCTCTAGGTTTATGGACATTTTTTATTGGGTTTAAATTAGCTATAAGTGAAATTTTTTGTTCATTCCCTGAAATATTCCTCAAAACTAACAGAATTATGTTCATTGCAACACTGCCATCAATTTAAATTACTCATGGGATGCTTGTGGCATCATTTTGTTGGAGATTATTGTAATTTAACATTGTAGAAAGTGGTAATTGTTAATATTTGGTTTTGCTCTTTCTGCAGGCCAAAAGAGATCTGAATGATCCAGAGAATGCTATGCTTGGTGCTTTTGCTGGTACTTCAATTCCATTAATTTTTTTTGGGTTGAAACTTGAAAGTATTGCATGACATTTTTTAACATTATTAAAATAAATTTTAAATTTTGTGTGCTTTTATTGTCTATGCTTGTTTCTGCCTACCTTCTGGAGTTCATGTCCAATTGTACAGCTGGCCTTCTGTAGATTTTCTGGCTGACTTTATGGTTGAGGATAGTCGTCATAATCAGTAAAGTTGCCTTTTCTTGATTTAGTGTGTTTGCCATCAAAATCATGTGAAACCAAACCTGGTAAGAAGTCAAGTTGAAGCAGTATGAGAAGCGTTGTCATAGTTGTGGCTCAGGTATTGATGTTTATGGTTGTAGGCTTGTAGCTACCGTTTTAGTGGGATGGTAAACAATACTTATAATGGAATATTGTAAAACGCTCACTGAAACTACTACTTGCTTGCTTTTCCCAGCCTACATTAGAGTATGACAGGACCATGTGAAAATATGTCAAAATATTTGCAACCTAGAATTTTTGCTCAGACTTTCTGAATGTGATCCATGTTACATTAGGACTTCTTTAAATGAAAATTATATGTAAAAGACTAGACATACGGATAATTAGGTAGTACTCGTATCGTTAGAAAATATTGCATGAATTAGTGAAGCCCAAAACTCTGAAGGAAACATCACAATAAAGTTCTCAATCATGTGTGAATACAGAACAATTTGTTATGATCCTCTCCTAAACACAGCTAATAACAACACTTAAACTAGAAATAAACAACAAAGAGTGGGAATGGCTTAAAACTGATGATTACTGCATAAGTATATCAGATTACAAGATATAAGTTGACTTAACGCAGCACATCACTCAGACACAAGAACAACAATCAAAATAACAATTACAAACTAGAAGAAACTGAACAAAGGCACATTGACACACAGAACAGGTTTGCCAAACTTTCGAGAGATTGGCACTCTCAACACAAAGGCCAAATCCAAACTTTAAAAATTCTCTGCCCCCCTCTTGAACCAGTGTGAAGATTTAAAGACCCGAAAAGTGACTATCACGGCCCCTCTCATAGACTTTGACTACAGCAACCCTACTTTTCTATTTCTTTATCCAAAAGAATAAGAATCTCCAAGTCTAAGTTCTGACCAACAGAAAGTGGTTTTCCTTTTCATGTATCTCCCTAAATTTCCTTTTGTTTGTCTGAGCAGCAAGAGTGGTTCTATCAAAATTCAATAAAATAAAGTAGACCTGCGGAATTTTTTAAGTTTTGCTAGTTAGGAAGGGTAACATTAATTCTGGAAGTTGCAGCTGAAATGCCACTCTATCTTACGTTGCTGCTCACCTTGCTATCCTAATGAATACCAATCGTTTGCATTTTTTAAAAACTATCAATGCTTGAGACGCAGACCCTGTATATGCAATTATCTTCTGGTTTTAACCATCTTCAGACTTGTTGCTATTGCTTCCCTTATGCTGCTATTATTTTGCTAACCGTCCCCGCCACCGCTAACCTCATATACAACAAGCTTTTTCCTATTAGGTGGGGTCGATTACATAAATTGTATGACAGCATTGTGATCTATCAACAATCAAATCTTTAGATAAATTGTTAACCAAAAGGCCTTACTCAGTAATTTCATTAAGTGTTCTCTTTGGTTTTCCTCTACCTCTTTTTAGATAAACTCCATATAGTTTTGTGGAATTTATTGAGAGAGAAAAAACTAATCTGAATAATCTGAATTCATTAATCTTCAACTCTAAATCAAAGAGAATACATACGGCCTTTATATAGGCAAACCTAGAGCTAACCCTAGAATCTAATAAAATCTAATCAAATCAAAATAAATCAAAACGGTTAAGATATAATATCCTAAGATATAATATATCTATATCTAATCCTAAGATATGATATAATAGATCTATATCTAATAACTAATATGATAATGACTTAATAAATAATTCATAATAAATGCATAAATTCCCACACTCCCCCTCAAGTTGGATCATGGATGTGAATCATGTCCAACTTGCTTATGCAACTTATTGGAGCCTCGACGATGTTGGGAGTTACTGCTGCGACAAGATGAACGGGCAGCAGATACACGACAACTTTAGGAGTACTCAGCTTTGACAAGATCGGCGGGCAGCGGCTGCGACAAGATCGACGGGCAGCGGCTGCGACAAGATCGACGATGAAGGTCCCATAACTGCTTGAGTATTCAAAATCATTAGACTTGTACTTCTTGAGTCTCAGAGGTCCATTTATTGTTTGGACTTGTACTCCTTTTTGAGTCTCAGAGGCCCATGAATTTCGAAATGACAATTTGGTCCTCAATTTGATAAATGACAAATTGGTCTGCGAATTTCGAAATAACGGTTTGGTCCTCGAATTTCTGAAATGGCAATTTAGTTTTCTGCCAACAAACTGCAGCGTTTATATATATATATATATATATATATATATATTAAATAATAACTTAGGTCAGATCCGACCTTCTCTTTTTTTTTTCTTCGTACGTCTCGTGAAAACAATAATCCAATTGTTTGATTTGTTGGACCAAGCTTCTCCCGATGATAGACTCGGACGTGAAGGTCGAATGACGCCGCTAATGCTACTGGATCATGCGGAGATGCGTCGGACACGAAATGAACTCGTCGAGAATGACGGTCGTCGGCCAAGGATGACGACAGATGATGGACGACTCTGGTCTGGTAGGACTGGTGAGAGCACAGTATCGTGCTATCTTGACCGAGAGCACAGTATCGTGACGTTGTGACAGGACGCCGAGATGAACTGTGATCGTCGCACCTGAGAGAGATGACGAGACGAACTTGAAGGACCAGTCGAAGATGACTGTCGGACAAGTTTTGACAACACCCTTCTCATTCCAATCCAGAAGTAGATGACTAGATCACAGATGAGATTAACGACTGAATTCGTTTACCTGGGACAAGATCGTGACCTGCCGAGAATGTTGTCGGTGATTGCAGCGGAAGGACGATGGTTCACCAACAACGGACAGAGGTCCATCGGAGATTGATACAGAGGCTACTGACGCTGGGTCTGACGGAAAATCCCAGGGAGTGCCAAGATGATGACCACGGACGAGTTTGGCGTGATCGAAGAGCTAGAGGGCGTCGATGCTGCTTCCAGAGGACGCCGATGCTAACTGAAAGATGGAGTTGAGGGTCTGCAGAGGCTGTGAACAGGAATATCTGCAGAGACGCTCGGAAGAGAACCAGGTCGAGAAATCTTATTAATTTCTTGCTGGCTTTGATACCATGTGGAATTTATTGAGAGAGAAAAAACTAATCTGAATAATCTGAATTCATTAATCTTCAACTCTAAATCAAAGAGAATACATACTGCCTTTATATAGGCAAACCTAGAGCTAACCCTAGAATCTAATAAAATCTAATCAAATCAAAATAAATCAAAACGGTTAAAATATAATATCCTAAGATATAATATATCTATATCTAATCCTAAGATATGATATAATATATCTATATCTAATAACTAATATGATAATGACTTAATAAATAATTCATAATAAATGCATAAATTCCCACAAGTTTGATTCACCCTCCTTCTTTATTGGTGTCTCCAATGACTTTCTTTGCATATGTTCAAACCATCTCAAACTATTTTATACTAGTTTCTCTTCAATAGACGCCATGCCAACTCTTCCTTATACATGTTTTATTGTTAAGGATATGTGTTCCACTTATTGTTTGTTTGAACTTTATTTGGATTATAATAGTTGTTTATGTTGATAAAATCTTATTTACAAGCCTGCTGCAAAAGAGAAAACAATTACTTGAAAATTAAGGAGTTTATATAACTGATAAAGGTTAAGTTTTGATAACTTGCAGGTGCTGTAACTGGAGCAGTTACAACTCCTCTGGATGTTGTAAAAACCAGATTGATGGTTCAGGTTCAGATAATCTGCCTTACCTATCACTCTCCATGTAAAATTGTTAATCAGTGGGTGTGGTTTTTATTATGATTTAACATTTGTTGTGCTTTTCTCATCAGGGATCTCAAAACCATTACAAAGGCATCAGTGATTGTGTGAGAACAATAATCAAAGAAGAAGGAACCCAAACTCTTTTCAAGGTATGACTATTTAATTCAGTGTTTAACATTTTTGGTAAAGTCTTCTAACTTGTATAATACAAGGTTTCAGTTTGGTACCTTAATTTAAAAAAATATTTTCTTAGTTCTTTAACCCTAATATCATTAGTCTCAAATGATGATTTTTTTGTAATGATCATTATTTTGGAAATCAAACTTCATATGCAAGCATTTGCATAATTTTTTTTTTCAACATTTAAAATTTCATTATCAGTATTTTTTATTAACGGCGTTAGGGCTCAAAGACTAAATGTGTACTTTTGCCTAACATCCTTTTTACCATTCTTCGCAATTCTCTTTGTCGTAATTGAATTCCAAATGGTTTATAGACAAATTGGTACATGTTTGGTTTCATATTGAAAACTAAAGGAATGGAATGATTTTAGTGGATTTGAACATTAAACCAGACATGCTTAGATATGTATCCTTTGCTTTACATAGAATATGGGGAATGAATTAAACTGTTTACAACTCATAAATAATGTTAATTGGGGTTAATCTCACCTTCCTTTCTGTTTTGCCCTCCACCTGCTTCTTACAGGGCATGGGGCCTAGAGTTTTGTGGATAGGTATTGGAGGCTCAATTTTCTTTGGTGTTCTTGAGAAGACAAAGCAAATTCTTGCTCAAAGGCACCGGCTAAATGAGGCCGAGAGGTCAATTTCTTCTAGCCCTAAAGTGAGCTGATGCTCTAAACTCACAAGTTTTGTATCATTCATGCTTTTTTTAATATTTAGAAAATTCATTAATTTCCTTGACCTTAATTCTTATGATTCCATTTCATGAAGAGGGTGCGCAGAATTGGAAGTTCGGATGTAATAATTTGCTTTTGCACTTTACCCTTTTTTAGCCCAAATTATTCATTGGAGATTCGGAGCAACCCAGTTGAAATGTGAAGCCCATGTTTAGTACCAGTTAAACAAACGAAATGCAACTAAAAATAATAATGTAAAATACTAGTAATACTTATGATAATGCCGATGTCCCTGTGGAGTAGTGGCTCTGGTTACTTATTCTTGGGTTTGGCGATGGTTCACTTCTCTTTCAATCATTTTCTTCATCTCAGTCGTTGAAATGAAATCTGAACGGTTTAGATTTAATTATTTTTAAATATTTTTTAATAAAATTTCATATTTTATTAATATTTTTATAAAATATTAAATCTGAACTATTCAAATATCAATCCAACGGCAGATGGGAAGGGAAGTGGACCGTAGCTAAACCCCTTATTCCTTTAGGGAAATACATACCCTTTCTCAAACATGTCATTCCTCCAGTGCCATTGGTATTGCCACCAACAAGTGACAGCAAATATTCTAGCCCGGCTTCCACTTCTGTGTAGATTATCAAACAACCACTGATTGAAATTTAACCTCACCCAACAAATCAGCCATAGAAAACTTGTTAGGCCCCTCCATTTCCAAATCTTTTTCCAGTTAGAGTCAGCACCACATCCCATCCTCTCCCCATTAGCCTATACATATCAGCCACATTATGCCAGGAGCAAACTGATCCCTTCCAACGAATGTCATCACTACCAGGATAGCTCTCAACTTTAAAATATCCTGTTCAGCCAAATAATCTTTCAAGGACATAAATTCCCACTCACATTCACCAAACTATCAAATATGCAAGAATCATCATCCAACCATAAGTCTTTTCAGAATCTAATCACTCTTCCATCCCTGTAACCCCAAGCCACCTCTTTGACTACTCTTCCATATGCTAGAGTCAGAATTTTTAACCACACGTTCCACATTTAAATCAGCCCTCCCCTCAAAATCACAGAACACAGATTGTCTGGTTTGACAATCACATTCCAGACCAATCGACTGATAAGTGCTTATTCATGTTTTACATTTTGGAAACCCAAAACCTCGTTCTTTCGATCTACACATATCTTCCCACCCCAATGCATGCAATTCCCTTTTCCCATCCGAAGAGCCCCAAATAAAATTCCTCTGCATCCTTTCCACTTCTTTGCATACCTCCGGAGGCAATTCAATATGCTGCATAGCAATTAGCAAAAACAGTCATTTGAGAAGTGACCGACTGAACCGAGGTTAACCTTCCAGCTAAAGACAAACATTGCTTCTTCCAAGCACGTAGCCACTCTTGAAACTTGTCAATAATGAACTGAAACTTGTTTCTACAAGCTCTTCCATTAGTTATAAACGCCCCCAAATATCTCCCAAGTTCCTCCTTCCTTTGAAAACCATAAGCACTACATAGTTCGTCTTGCTTTTCATGAGACACATTCTTTGAAAAATAACTGCTTGTCTTTTGTTTGTTTACCTTTTGTCCCGACAATTTCCCAAACAAATCAAGACAATCCATCGCATTACGTAACTGCCCAACATCCGCTTCACAGAAAAATCAGCAAATCATTCGCAATAATCAAATGTGAGATAGGCATCCCTCTCCTACCTACTTTAAGCGGCTACCACTTACCATTACTTATCTCATCTTCAATCAAATGGGATAATTTTCAATCCTCAACACAAACAGATAAGGAGAAATTGGATTCCCTTGTTCAACACCCCTGGATGGATAAAATGTAGGAAAAATGTTAGTAAGGTCCTACGAAAGAGAAAAAACATCAAAAAAGTCTTTTGATATTAATTACGGAATCCCAATATCAAAAAAGTCTCATTGTCAAAATGACTTTTCATGTTGTTAAAATGATTTTTTTTTTTGTTAAAATTTCCCTATGAAAATATTGTTGTCAAAATGACTTTTCATGTTGTCAAAATAACTTTTCCAGTTGCCCAAAATTTTCCAGGTTTTTAAATTCTACATGCCGGAGGAAAAACTCAGAAAATTTTTGACAACAAGAGAAGCCATTTTAATAATATGAAAAGTTATTTTGACAACGAGAATTTTTTGATATTGGAATTTCGTAATTAATATCAAAAAATGTCCCTATGAACTTTTTTGATAGGGGATTTGGGGTTAAGACTTTTTTGATATTTTTTCTTTTCCTTGGACCTCTCTGATATTTTCCCTAACATGTATCCCCTTTATCACCATTCCATAGAATAAACATACCCCTTGAACTAAAAAAGCATTTAATCAAATGAATTATATGATCTGAAAAACCAAAGAAGACTCATAGATTCATACTCAATTGCTTGAACCCTCCCTTTAATGCTAAATTCAGGGACTAAAGGCTTTGATAAATCCAACTCAATATACAACTTGGAAAATTTCCTCTTCGCCTTTGAGCATTAGGAGTATCCATTTTAATTTCTTTGCCAATGACATTTCTAAGATTATATAGAAATTTCTTGTCAAGGTGAGTAGTAGGAAGATAGGCAATCTTACCCATGCAATAACATAGTCAACAACCTCTTCTTTTGGATTGAAGTTAGCTCTCTATTGCATAACATGAATCTACCTAGCCTTTGCACAAATCTAAGCACATTTCTTGCAAAGAAACTCATAGTTTGTGGTCGCCCCAAGTAGCTTCACAATCAATGAATTCTTGAAAGGTTTTAGGAGATGCTCCTTCTTAGAGTCATCAAGCACAAAGTTAGGACACAAGGGATTACTCAAATCAACAAAAATACCACTGCTAGGATCCAACACATCATCAAATCCAACCACTAACTTGCCCTTTGATCCTTCATTTTCTTTATTGAAATCACACCACAAAGGCAGCTGATTCTTCATAAGCGAGTCTCCATACTGCAATTGCCCTAATTTCAAACCCTCTTCTTCTATCCAATCTTCTACACGAGGCTTGAGCAAAACCTCTCGCGTGAACTGGCCATTTTCCTTGAGAACCTTCCTCCTATTTCGGTCAAACCCATCCTTCACTTCCTTCGTTGTCGCCATCGCTAATGATAGCGACCCTCCAAAAGATCTCCACGCTTTTCTCACTAGATTTTGATTTGCACAGCTTGAATTAGAATCACACTCTTTAGCCTCCGCTGCAATAGGTAACAGAATCCCTTAGCTTGCCGTCACAAATGCTTCCCTTATCGCATTGCGACTCCTATTTTCCCCCGGTGATTTTTTTGACCATGTTCACTTTTGTTTGAAGAGATTTTTTTTTTATTATCAAAGGCTACTTGTATAGTTGTATTAATACTTCAATAGAAACTTAGCAAATACATGAGTATAAACATAAAAGAAATACATCCAGAGAGAAAACATAACTAAACCAGAGAACAAAGCAATGTCCATAATAAGATTACAAAAAAACAAACATGTCACCTTCCATGAAAAGAAAGGAGGGGAGAAGAATCCTCAGCCAAAACATCATCCTCCTGCGCATTTACAATTAGAAGTGATAGTAAAGAAGGTGTTGGTTGTGAAACCCACCTAATAAGGCATACCCCTTTATAAGCATTAGCTGCAAGTAAATTAGCTACACGGTTGCCTCGTCTTGGGGTAAAGGACATGGAAAAATTAACCTTAGAACACAAGAGACAAATGATATCTTACACAATATTCCTACTTCTCCAATCAATCATATATGGTGACTTGGCATCAACACAATTTAGCAAGGAAATACAGTCAATTTCAAAGACCACTACTTTATCATGCCCTAAATCCACAGCTAAGAGTAATGCCCTTTTCATAGCCAAGGCCTTAGTTATAAAAGTTGAAATAGATTTCACCTTATCCACATAACCCCGTTTGAAATTGCCAAAGTTATCCCGGCTTAACATCCCAGTAGCGCCACCTTCCTTATTAGATAAGAAAGCCCTATCACAATTAATTTTCAAATAGCCTAGAGGGGGAGGGTTCCATTTACAACTAGGAGCATTATTCACAGTAAGCACATTAGAACCTAAATGCATAATATCACAGGTAACCCAAAATTCTAAGTTGCTCTTCATCAACAGGATTTGGTTCATTGTGATTAAACATCATTTTATTGCTTCTAGCTAAACCACAAGATCCAACAAATTAGGGAGATATCTTGTTTACTAAAAGAGATCGTACCTGTTATTTGCATCTACCAAGCATTGAAATTAGACACACGAGACACATCAATTCTAGCACTTAGCATATAGCTAAACCAAATATACCTAGTCCAAGGACAATGGAAAAACAAGTGCTTATTAGTCTCATAAGCTTCTGCACAAACTAGATAGAGGCTTACCTCGGTTTTTCCTTCAAGAGAGGGCTACATTAATGGCAATAGCATTATTGAGTAGGCGCCACATAAACTGCTGAACTCATGGGATAATTTTAATTTTCTAGATCAATTTCCAGCATGTTGTTGGGATGATAATAGTTGACTCCGCTTTATTGGTGTTGACTGAATTCTCTTCTCTCCAGATGTGGTATCCCATTTTCACCATATACTCCCTATTCTTGGCATTAGTCCATACTAGCTTGTGTTAGTTCTCAGTTTATGTGTTTTGATGATAACAAGACTTAAAAATGTATAAGGTTTTGAATCAGTGAAAAGTGCCTAAGTCAAGAGCTTATTCAAGCATGCTCAAGTTAACGTATCTGTTTAAGTCTTATCAAATCCTTGCTTGAGCATAGTTTCAAGTGTACTTTAAGTCTACTCGAGCAAGACAATTCTTTGTGAAGACTTTGTACATATCAGGAAGTATACTCGAGCAGATAAGTCATTACTCGAGCATACTATCAGTAAGAGCTGTCTGTGCTAGTCCTTTGAAGAAGTTACTCGAGCAAACTTTGCAGCTTACTCGAGCACAGTACTCAAGTACTGATATGAGCTTACTCAAGCATGAACACTTGTGTCAAGAATAAGGCTATATCAGAAACCATACTCGAGCACAAAGTAGGTTGTACTTGAGCATGGTGCTCAAGCAGAGGTAATGTGTTACTTGAGCATGATCCTTAATTTACTTATATTTGCTCATTGTTAAAGCTTACTCGAGCACACTTCTACTCTTACTCGAGCATAAGGAAATTTGTACTCAAGCATAGGTA
Organism: Acacia pycnantha; assembly: GCA_025563575.1. Lineage (NCBI taxonomy): Eukaryota > Viridiplantae > Streptophyta > Magnoliopsida > Fabales > Fabaceae > Acacia > Acacia pycnantha. The sequence continues at coordinate 2,255,231 of JAMWYP010000044.1, forward strand.
TCCTAATACTTTGCCTAGTGTGGTTTTCAGTGAAGTTCAAATGTTACTCGAGCACAAAAATGATTGTACTCGAGCATGCATACTCATTCTTGTACTCGAGCAAATGCATTATGATTTGCCCTTCAGTGTTTCACAGAGACCTTACTTGTGCATATAAAATGTCTTACTTGAGCATTGTACTCGAGTAAGACCAATCTTGTACTTGAGTACGCCTAACGTTAAGCTTCTCTGTGAAGGATTTTTGAATGTCTACTCGAGCCTTGTTCTTCAGTTGCTTCAATATCTTTGTTGTTCCAATACTCATAAATTCAAATATTTTGATTAACCATTTGATTCTGTTTAAATACTACACAATATTACTTACATTATTACCAATCATCTTATTGAGTGAGTTTCAGATCATTAGCGAATGGTTTAACTGCAAATCGACGAAAAGCAATAAAGTGTGCGAGCATTAATTGTTTACGTAAAACGAGCACGCACACGGAATGAAAATCAAAGCAAACCAAATGATTCCTATGACAGATACCCATTCCGGCGAAAGACTAAAGTAACTTTTCCTGAGTCAACCTCCGACCAGAAAGCATGTCAAAGACCGTCGATGGCGATCCAAAAGCGAAGTATTCTCAAATCCTTAATCAACGATCGTTTGTGCCTAATGGAAGCCATCTATGTTTAACATAATAGTTGAAGAGTCACAACAACTATCTTAAAGCTTCTTCAACACTCATTAATGGCAGTTGGTATAAAAGCAAAAAAAAATTGAATTTGTCCAACTACCGAAACAACTGAACGCTCAATCGAATTTATTGTTATTTACTATTTTATTCAATACTCTTAATATCTTCAGATATTATGTATTTTAGTAATTATATATATCTACTCTGTGAGAGAGTTTATCCTTTTGATTGATTATCTGTTTAATCTGCGCATATGAAGTGGCTGTAAGCAAACTCCCCTATCCTGTTGAGCTCTCCACTAGTCTATAAAGTTGCACATACACAATCCACATGTAGTAGGCATTAGATGATTGACTAATCTCTAGCATCTACAGTCAAAGAAATTAAATTACATAAGAATTCCAATAGAGAATAAGGACGCCAACCTCTCCTAGGAACCACCACAACAGGGGCTACTTTACACTGGTGAAAGCAGTATTCTCCAACATTTCCCAACAGTACAATGAACAAATTACATGTATAAGAACTCCACAAATTCAAATTAATAATAACAACACACCCACCCATAGGAGGATTGTGACTTCTCCAAGTATCATTCAAAATATTCCATCCAGTTTTAAGATATATATTAGAAAGTTGTCCTCAATTCTCAGTTTGTGACAAGTTGACATGCTTACAAGTTACAACTATTATTCGAAGCACGTTGCATCAATAATGTCAGGAATGTTTTTTGGAAAATTTGAATGAAACCTTTGAATTAAGCTTCAGCCTCTGGTTCCTAGAACCATAGCCGCATGTCTTGACTGTTATTACTCATTAGCAATTAGCAAAGTTCATTCAACCATAGCCGCATGTCTTGACTATTATTACTCATTAGCAATTAGCAAAGTTCATTCACGTAATTGTGTGGAAAAAGTAAGAACGTACGTACATGGAACTTTTTTCAATATTCATTAAATGTGGTAACCAAAACATGAACGAATTATCTTCGTATGTGTGTGTGTAATACAAAGAGCTTTGAAAATGGAAGATGAAACTTCAATTGATTGGTTTTCTTTTTCAAAGAGATAAGCATCACATATATAAATGACATTCATTGATGATTAGTTTTTCTTCGGGCAACATGTAATCTTCAAAAGTTATACTATTGAATTTCGGCTAGTTTGAAGCCAATCAATTTAAGTTTCATCTTCCATTTTCAAAGCACTTGTGTGTGTGTGTATTTTCTTTCGTACTTAAAATGTACATGGTTAATATGTGACTACAATAGTTTCATTTGATTTTTAATTTAACCCTCGTGTACTTATTATAGGACTTAATTGGGGAGTCGATGCTAATCCTAAATATAAGACATATTTCACACATATTTATCAATTTTTCCCAAATTAACCTATTAATATTTCCTTATCAATAATTATGCAGAGAGAGAGGGAAAAAATTATGGAAGATGATTAAGGTATTCCAAAAAAAAATATACTCCCTCTGGTCCTTATTATAAAGCATCAACTAACAAGTTTATTTGATCTTTTCTATAAGGCACTTACTTATTCTCAAGAAGCATTACTTATTTGTTTTCATATATGCCCCTAATTAATAAGAGTAGTGGATACGAGAGTAAGAATGATATAATATTAGAGTTGAGTACAATTAGTAGGGGTAATATTGGAAGTTACTTAAATTATAGGACAATTTTATTGACTTTAACTGTTTTTATTGATTTGTGAGAATTGTTAGTTGGTGTCTTATAATAAAGACCAGAAGGAGTATCATATTATCTAAGTTAATTAACATATTTAATATATTCAAATGAGTTAATTAGACCTTATTACAACATAAGGGCAAAAGGAGTAGGTCCCTATAACTGTGTTTTATGATTATGTCCATATAGTTTCACATTATTTTAATCAGGCCATTGTATTCTTTTTATCAAGTCCTTATCATTTCACCTGATTTTTAATCTGGCCCTTGTAGTTTCAGGTAACCAATAAAAAACTAGAGAGACCAAATTAAGAATAAGATGAACTTAAAAGGATTTAATAAAACGAAAAAACTACTAGGACCTTGCTAAAATCATGTGGAACTATAACATCATAAAAAGAAAATTAAATAAAAAGACTTAATTAAGAATTTTTTTTTTTTCAAAATTAAGAATAGTTGAAATTGTAGGGATTTGTACATTAATTTTCTGATAATGTATAGGAGTGAAATTCAAACGATAGTAGGATATTTTTTTAAGCCACATTTTCAAACACGTGACACTGGCGTGGTGCTTGCGTTATACAGTTGTGTGTTTGACCACGCCATTAATCAATATTTTTCAGCACAGATAACCTGAAATTTTCAAGAATAAGCATAATCCCAATCCTACAATTTAACTTTTATTTAAATTCAACTATATTATAATTCAGTATAAAATAAAACAAGATATACAATTTTTTTAAGAAAATAAAAAATATAACATAACTGAAAAATATATTATCCTTATTATAAATAGAGTTGGGATTTAAAGTTGGCCCGGTTTTAAGGCCTAAAACATCTGTTTTTCAAGGCCCAGCCTAAGAGCGTAGGGCCAAGGCCGGCCGACAGGGTCGGAAGTCATTTTTCTAAATTTTAACTATTTTTCCTATGTTGTTTTCAAAGAAATATAATTAATAAATTACAACAATTAAAATTATAATTTAAAAAATAAATATTATTAACATTAAGGTCTAAACAACAAGTATCATTCAATAAACAAACACAATCACTAAGTCATAATCAAAGGTAAACTATCCAATACCACAATTACAAATAATTAATGAGAACACTTAACAACATTAAAAATACTTTTTATAAATATGTCTTGAAAAGTATAAGTAGTCAACAAAATAAACAACACAAGATATGAACAAAACAATCACTAGAAAATAAATAAAAAATTCAAAATTAGTTAGAATACTTATGAAATAAGAAATGTCTTTTATAAGTTTTAAATTTTTAATATTCTTAATATAAGGTGTTCTTATGAAATTTAATTCTAAAAAATATAATAACAACTAAATATTTGCAACATCATTAATCATTAATAAAGTATAAATAATAAATAATATTATTATCATTTGAATAATTAAAAAAAAAAGATGGGCCTAAAAGGGTCGGCCCTTTTAGGTTCACTTTCACTTTTGAGGCAAAAATCTTAAACTCGGCCCTTATAAATTTAGGGGCCTATGTGGACCGGCCCATTTTCTTAGCTCTAATTATAAACAATATTTAATTAACATATTTCATAATATAACATATTTTTCTCTAAAGTATCAATTTTTTGCCACCTATAATATCCCTAACTAATTATAAAATTCCTAATTAATTAACCAAAATATTCTAATTAATTATTTTAATTGAGGATAATTTTAAAAAATAATTAATTTTAACTAACTTTATTAATTTATGTAAAGTTGTTATACTAGGTGCTTATAACAAGGACGAACGGACGACTGACCCGGACACATACTGCAATTCACTATCAAAACCCTATAAATAAGCATTGCATGTGGCACATGTTTTAGCAGACAAAGAAGTTGCAATAAGCAATATTATTCCTCTTAAATCATATATTCTCAACGATGGACATTTCTTGGATTATGGTGGCAGCCATGATTGTGTTGTCTTCTTGTTCCTCAAATCTGTTGGTTTTGGGAGAGAAGACATGGAAGCCGAGATGGACGAAGGAGGCGGCTGAAGAAGCAGAGGCTGTGGCAGCCGTAGAATGTTCTGGACATGGAAGAGCCTACTTGGATGGATTGGTTCTCAATAACAATGGCCATCGTCACTTGCCTGTTTGTGAATGCAATCTTTGCTATTATGGCCCTACTTGCTCCAAATTTGATCCCAATTGTTCTACAAATGCTGGAAGGTTCAAATCTCTCATCTCTATTACAATTTAAAATATCTTTTTTTTCTTAAAAAAAAAAAAAATAGAGGGATGGACACTGGTACTATTAGGTTATCAATGGGGTCAAACCCCTTATATGTTACTCATAAGGGAGTTTTCATGCCACCATTAGGCTTCAAGGCTATTGGCCAATTTAAAATATTTTTCACTATTGAGATCATATTTTGTAAGGGTTAGTTTGCATCCAACACACTATAGTAATTTTTGGCGCATTTAGTATCCTAAAGTAATTTTTTATGCATCTAGCACCATAAAGATTTTTTTTTTTTCTGGTAAGAATGACTTAGTATTCTGAGTTATTTTTGGCAAACAAAAGTATTTTTCAGTAGCACCAAATAACATCCTAAAATTATGGTGTTAATTGCTATTGGAAAAATACTTTAAGGACAAAATTGTAACAAAAATTATGATAGAATTTTAGGTGCTACTTAAAAAATACTTTAGGGGTACTAATTGTATAAAAAATTACTTTAAAAAATTGACTGCTATATGCAACTTAACCCTATTTTGTAATGAATTCTTACTTTTAGGAGGCATAATAATGAACATACATATATATATATATATGCATGCATGATTAAAGTTTTGTGAGTTTGTGTGGTGTGTACTGTAGTGGAGATCCATTATTCTTGGAGCCATTCTGGATGAAAAGAGCAGAAAAGAGTGCAATATTGGTATCAGGCTGGCACAGAATGGGATATACATACTCAGATGGATCTTACATATCAGAAATGCTTGTGAAATACATACAAAAATTGCATAAATTGGTTGGGAATGCTGTGACTGAGGGAAGGTTCATCATATTTGGGGTTGGCTCTACTCAACTCCTCAATGCTGCTGTTTATGCCTTCTCTCCCAATTCTTCTTCTTCTCATTCTCCTGCTAAAGTGGTTGCCACACCACCATATTACCCGGTAAGCTATACAACTCTTCCACTTGTCATTTACTATCTCGGATCCTAAATATAAGACCTAGTTGACGTTTTTTTACGAGATTAAGAAAGCTAAATAAGTTACTTAATCATGTTATATGTTGTGTATAAATACATTATATATCGGTTTATAAGTTAGACAATATAAAGAAAAAACGATAAATATAAATACCTTAAAGTAACTTATTTAACTTCCTTAATCTCTCGAAAAGAAGTTAACTAGATCTTATATTTAGAATCGAAGGTAGTATTACTAACTAGTGACTCGATCACTTGTCCGTTCTGGTCAAGCAATTAACCCAATTTCAACCTAATCCGGTTTAACCTAGTTAGCTTGACTTAATTTGGCTAATCCGGTGGGTTGGACGGATTGATCAAGTTTTATAATATATATGTTTTGCATCTTATGTGCATAAAATAACGTTGTTTTGATAATTTTTTAAATAAAAAAGGAAATAATACATGTTTTCCTTTTTGAGTGTCATTTATTTTTATGTAATCAAATCTGGACCAAATTAACCGGTGACGCTAGTATACTGGTGAGCCAAGCAATCACCGGCTTCAACTTAATTGGGTTTAGCTTGGTTAATTCGATGTAGAACCCATCTGACACTACAAGAAAAACGTTTTTAGCAACGGACAAAATCCGTTGCAAATTAAAGAAAATCCATTGCAAACTGGTTTTGGATAGGTTGATTGGGTTGCACCTCACGACTTTAAAACACCGTTGCTTTTATATTTATTTTAAAAAAAGAACAAATGATACATGTTTTTGTTTTTGATTGTGATTGTGATTGTGAATTTGAGTTTGATTATTTTGAGAATAGAACTCCGTTTTGTATTTGAGTTTGACTATCTGTATTTTGTTATATCACTTGAGGATAAATTTATTTTTTATTTAAATATTATTTTTCATGTCATAGATAAATATTTTTCATATATTTTAACTAAATTATACTCCCTTCGGTCCTGAACATTACAAAAGTGTTCATATAATTAGGACCGGAGGGAGTAATATTTTAATCATGACTGTTTTAACCGAGATTTAACCATTGAACCACTTCTTCTACCTGTATAAATTATAATGATTATGGTCTGATATTCAGTACCTTGCATATCTTACAACGCTCTTTGGTACCAAGCTTTGGCTTTTAACCGTTGATCTTCTCATTCTCAATATGTTGTGTCTGATCTTGTGAGAAAAATGTCAAGTAGGAAACTTGTATTTTGGTATTTTGAAATTTCAAACAACGACTTACAAATTATGTCACATCAATAAACAGAAAATTTCCTATAGATTATAGAAAATTCTTTCACAAAATTTTTTGCATTAGATTTATATAATTTAATAGAACAGACCGCCAAATTTAATGCAAAATCAGTTGCCAAATTTTACGGAACAGTCCGCCTCGAAGAAAAAAAAGAACATATATTTTGACAATTATTAAAGTTTGGTGAATGAAACTTAATGGACAGGTGTATAGGGAACAAACAGAGCTTTTTAATTCATTGGACAACAGATTTGAAGGTGACGCATCGTTGTGGAAGAACAAGAATGTGCCTGAAAATGACACATTCATTGAGTTTGTAACCTCACCAAACAACCCAGATGGAAAATTGATGAATGCTACTCTTAATGGTTCTAATGTTAAGACTGTTGATGATCTTGCTTATTATTGGCCCCACTTCACTTCTATTCCTTCTCCTGCTGATCACGAGCTCATGATCTTCACAATCTCCAAGCTCACTGGCCATGCTGGCACTAGATTTGGGTAACAATACTTTATTATTACTCTCTCCGTTTCTTTTTATAAGAATTGTCTTGTTTAAAGAAGTATTTAAAAATAATTAGGTACAATAAATATGTAGAAAAACAAATTTCCAAAATGCAAAATTAATTAGGTGCAATAAATATGCAATTTGTTTTTTCCAAAATTCTCTCATTTATGTGAAAGTGAGAGAATATGTTATATCAAGTCCTTTAGTCAAACATGATAATTATATATAACAAGATATGAGTAATTTTTATAATTAAATGAGGGTAAAATGGGAAGTTTATAAATAAAAAATAAAAAAAAAAAACTTTTTAGACATCCCCTAATCCTATCTTATAAAAGGAACATGGCATAACCAAGAATCATACCTTACAAAAGAGAACAGAGGGAGAATTAATTAGAATCCATTTAGCTACATATCATTTTTAAGTTAAATGTTTGGTTAGACTCCAAGAAAAGGAATATATATGTGTGTGTGTGTTTCCATCACATGATTATTGAGATGTGAAATATCTATTATATTCCTACAGGCATTGCTTCACAAACCATTTTTTTCATTACTCCATCTTGTTCTTGCACTTAATAACAACTTTACATATATTAATAAAGTTATTTAAAATTAGTTATTTCAATTCTTGTAAAATATCAAAACTTTAAAGGAGTTTGGTTAATTAATGAGGAAGATTCATAGTTAGTTAAGGATATCATGTGGGGGAAGAAGAATGTTTTAGATAAAACATTCTATATTATGAAACATGCATGCGAGTTTCTTATAATAAAGACAGGAGGGAGTACTAATTTTTAGCAAAACATGACATTTCACATTTATATAGAAAGTTACTTTGTTGTCAGTGCGTAACTATATAGGGAACCATATCTTAAATGTTAGCTTTTGAGGTGGGAGGAGAAGTAACCCTGCAGTCTCAAATACTCTATATTGAGCATTCTATTGACTTGGTATCTCATCATACCACTGAATCTCAATCAGTTAGAATCCATTTCACAAACCAAATGATGGACTCTAAATATTTAATCACAACCCTTCAATACTTATATCTCATATATATTACAGGTGGGCAGTGGTGAAGAATGAGAGTGTATACGAAAAGATGTTGACATATTTGGAACTGAACACAATGGGAATTTCTCGAGAATCTCAGTTGAGAGCTATGAAGATTCTTGATGTGGTTCTCGAAGAAGGACACAGCACAGAAATATTCAAGTTTGGATATTCAACCATGAAAAACCGATGGATAAGGCTGAAACACACATTGTCCAAATCAAATCGATTTTCTCTTCAGAAATTAACTCCCCAGTACTGCTCCTTTTACAAAAGGGTTAGAGACCCTACACCAGGTACGTAACTAATTAATCATCAATTTGCATGGCTTTATATAATTAGTAGTACTGAATTGAATAATAATAACAGCACTTACAAATTATATATATATTGTAAATTTGAATTTTTTTTTTCATTTATAAATATTGCCATTTGACAGTGTTTGTGAGAGGAGGATATACCTCCATGACATTTTCAATTTGCACTATTTCAATGGTTAGGGTTTATTTAGTCAATTTCAGCGATCTTCAACATTTGTTTTTATTTAATTCAGATCATTAATGTCTTGTATATATATTTAAAAACTATTAAATTTGAAATTAGTGCTATTTAAGATTTTCATTTCATGTAATCAAATCAGTGTTAGTGCTATTTGAAAACTATTTAAGGTCTTGTTCAATAATTTCCTTAAGCGTTCTTTTCGGTATTCCTCTACTTTAACCTTTTCGGGATAATTTAATTTCATGTTGTCTGATTTACCATCATTACCAGCATCCCTATCAGCCTTCTTACTTAATCACCCATTAACATCCTAATTTAAATTTGATTGAATTTTTAATTTGTAGGAGAATTATTTGTGATCATTTAAACTTTATTTGATGGACTTCAAATAGATAATTCGAGTTTTGTATGACACAGCATATGCGTGGTTGAAGTGTGAGAGAGAGGAAGATAAAGATTGCTATGAAGTGCTAAAAGCAGCAAAAATAGAAGGTCGTCGAGGAAGTTTGTACAGTGCCAGCGATAGATATGTTCGTTTGAGTCTCATCAGAGGCCGAGATGACTATAACATACTCATCAACCACCTCCAAAACCTCGTCGAATCTTAATTATTCTCTCTCATTTTCTCATGTTAAAGTTATTTCATTAGACTCCTTTCTTAGGTTATTCTCTAATTATGTTTGTCTACTTAGCTTTAGTACTTTGTAAACTTTAATTATTTAATGTCTTTTTTTTCTTATCAATAATAAAAATCCATGTACAATTGAGGCGGTCAATATATAATAATACCTCCTATTATTAATATAAAGGTCACATTCGTAGTGTAATTTACATTACAAATAAGGTTTTATATTAATGATCGTGGTAGTAATTAATTAAAGATACATAAGTGTTATATGTGTGTGTATGAATAATGGTCGGATTCAATCCTTATACATATATCACCTTTTATATATTTCAACTTTTTAAACTTCTTAAAAATGTTATAACTTTGACGAGTATGGATCCATAAGTCTGAATTGATCACATAATCTCTATCGTGAGCGTGACAAAGAATCGAAAGAGATGTTAATTATAGATAAGTATGGGTTTTTGGGTTGTTATACTACTATATGGTAATGAGTGCTGGCCTATTGAGTTTTAAAGGAACAACATGAACATAAATTATGACTTTTTAGGATACGGATCCTGATATATATATATATGAGAAAAATATAACATTCAAAATGACTACATATATATGAGGAAAAGTTGGAGTGTCATTTGTTATAGAAAAAATGGTATATAGAAAATTGTTTGAAGTAGTACATATAGAATTAAAGGCCATTGGATGTGTCAATAATAAGTGTAGATCAAGCAATTTGGAATCATATGAAAAATGGTAGAGGAATACACACAAAAAAACACCTAATAACTGAGCGGGACCTTGATGAATCTGAAAATTTGATTGTTGCATACCTAGTCGGATAATATTTGTTGTTGTGGTCGTGGTGGTTGAGTAATACTTTGTATATCCACATGACATCTCTGATAACAACATACATCAAAATAACAGCTTTAGCTGAAAAGGCACCACCCCTCCCCTCTTATCGATGAGGTGGGGATTCAATCCCCATAAGACTTGGGGGGAAATTGTGTGTGGTGTGGTTTTTATGTGTGTGAGTAGTCCCTAGGAGGGTTAGGATAGATGTGTCAATATATATATACATATAGATGTATGTACATATACATATAGATGTACGTATATATATACATATTAGACAAGCCAATTAGTACAAGTTAAAAATTCAATAATTAAAAAAAAGGAAAAAAAGAAAATATCATTCGAACTTCAAAATCTCAAATGAACAATTTTTTGTTAAAGTAAGTTTGTCAATTGCTATACTCTTGTAGTTAATCTTTATACTCTCGTGGGCAAAAAGATTGATTTAGGATTTTGAAATTCAAATGGTATTTTCTTTATCTTTGTCCCTTAAAAAAACACCCCTGAAATCTCAATCTTGTCATACTGTATCCAGAATGCTTCAAACATTATTACAAAAACATTTATCCCCATTTAAAAAGGAGATAGAAAATGATTAGTTCTTCCCCATCTTTATTTCCTCGTCTTCTATATTTCTTCAAATTTACTTGAATATATAAGGAACTAAAATCAAGGGATTCTTATCTCAAGATTTCTCCCAAAATAATCGGGGAACAGTAAGCTAGCCAAGTATCTATGGAGAGACTTGGTCATTTAATGAAGAGGGAGTGCACAAGGGGACGTTAGAAGCCTTTAAAAATATCAATGTCTGGTTCTAAATTATCTCATTTATTTTTTGCTGTGATCTCTTACTTTTTGCAGAGGCATCATCAAGGCATATGAAGATTATCAAGAAAACTATAAGGAGATTATGCACTGTATCTGGACATAAAATCAATCTGTACGAGTCTAAGTCTTTCTTCTCTAGAATTGTACGTTTTAATGGAGAGATTTCTCTTAGTAACAAGCTAGGCATTGGGGTAACAGCGGATCCAGGAAAGTACTTAAGAGTTCCCTTGATACACTCTAGCGTAACCAAGGAGACATTTGGGCATATTACACAGAAGTTTAAATCTAGATTATCTTCTTGGAAGGGTAAATACCTAACTATTGTAGGTCAAGCTGTGCTTATTAAGGCTGTTATTTCAGCATTACCCTCATATCAAATGCAATCCTCTCTTCTGCCTAAAGGGGTGATACAGGAAATATAAAAAATAAGTAGAAGTTTCTTATGGTGCCAAGATGAAAATGCCAAGAAAATGCACTTGATAGCTTGGCAGAAGATCTTGAGAAGTAAAACGGTAGGTGATTTGGGAATTAGAAATTCAAAACTTCAGAATAAGGCTTTTATTATGAAGTTGTGCTGGGTTTTGATAACTAACTCAAATGCTTTATGGGTGAAGTGTCTAAGAGCACGATATGACTGTGGTGAAGATTGTGTTCCGCGAGTGGAGAAAAAGGAGTATAACTCTCTTACCTAGCAAGCTATTACTGAAGTTTGGGAGAAGTTTTTACAAGGTATCAGAAGAAAAATAAATGACGGCAAAACTACAAGATTTTGGTGAGATCTTTGGACGCCTCTTGATAGACCTTTAATTGAATATGTAGTGTCAAATGTTCATAAGATTAACACAGAGGAAATGGTGGGTAGTTTTACTACTCCAAGTGGTGCTTTGGATGGTGTAAGATGGAAAGAATATTTACCAAACTGGGTTATTAACAAGTTGGTTAGGTTACAACCTTCTGCTGGATCCCAATTAGACACAGTCATCTAGTGTAATTCTCCTGATAGGATTTTTACAGTAAAATTAGCATATAAATTCTTATATGTACCAGACACCTATGAGTCATCCTCAAGAATGTGGAGATTTTGGAGCTGGAATGTGCCTGAAAAAATTAATTTTTTTATTTGGCAAATAACCCATGAGAGAATAATGACTAACTTCCTGAGAGTGAGAGTTGGCCTTTCAAATATAAGGGTGTGTACTAGGTTGGTCAAGTGCGGAAACAATATTAGATATCATGAGAGATTGTGAGAGAGCAAAAAAGTGTGGAGGGAATTCCTTAATCCTAATAAATATATTGTGTTTTTTTCTTATGATTTGTAGGAATGGCTTCGATGGAAAGCAACACGAAATCCAAGAAAGCCTTGTTTTCAAAAGTGGACATGGACCAAAATATTTGCACATGTTTGCTGGTTATTGTGGAAAGCAAGATGTGTTCAATTGTTTGAAGGTAGATCAGCTACTCCAAAGGAGGTGTTTCATCAGTGTCAACATCACTTAAGGGAAGAAGTTGTGGCTGGGAGATGGAAACATCAGTTGCTCGCGAAGATAGCAAGAACAAAGGTCAAATGGAAGAAGCCAAATCCTAGATATGTTCGGCTACATGTGGATGCATCAATAAGAGAGGATAACCAGGTAGCAGTTGGAGGCTTAATTAGAGATGAAAGGGGAAGTTGGGTACCAGATTTTGTGAAGAATATTGAGACCTATCCAATGGCAATCGTAGAGGTATTGGCCATTAAGACAGGTCTTGAGGTTTGTCAACTTTATAAATTCCCAAGAATACAGGTTTTCTCTAATTATTTGGAGGCGTTAAATATTTTGTTAAGAGATAGTATATTGAAACATCCTTTCAAAGCTAAAATAGAGGTTACACGTTAGCTACTGTATGCAAATTGGCAGGTTGTTTTTTCTTATAAAAATAGGGAGATTATTGAATGTGTAGATATTTTGGCCAAAGAGACGTATGCAGAAGATTTGCAATTATGAATTATCCCAGTGGTGCACTCAAAATGTAGAACTCAGTTTATACTTGACAAAATGCTTGTTGGGGATGAGTTTAGTTCTTTGTCTTTGAGGATGTGTATTTTGAATTTCAAGCTTATTGCTTGCCACTTGTATATAAAAAAAATAAAAAATGCTTAAATTTTTTTAATTTAATTACAAAAGAATTATTACTACACCGAGGATTGTAGTAGTTTTAACTAATACTCCCTTCTCATCAGAGGCTTTATATGAAAAGGTACTTTCATTTCGAACATGTATTCTCCTATTAGAAACAATCTTGTTTGAGATATTAAATGTGGGTAACTCTTTTAATGGGGATTCAAATTTTAGTTTGTCACATTGTGAGAGATTAACCCCTTTTGTTCGCCTCAAACCCTGTTGATAAGCAAGTTTTATTTTTTCACATCTCTTAAAAGTATACATCAAAATTGGTACAAATGAATCATCTATAGCCTTTGATCAAACAACAGTTCGTTTGATCCTCACTGAGTAGTTGCCTCTAATTCTTCTTTGAAGAAAACAAAGAAATCCCAAAATAAGAATTAACACAAGATAGACTTCCAAGTGAGCACCCCAAAGAAACTCAACAAAATCATGTCTGCACTTTTTGCTGCAGTTGCAATCGTATATGTTTAATAGAACAGCCCCTTTTACTGCAACTTCTGGATCAAGAATAAAATCCACCGTCATCAGTCCTTCGTCTAACCAAATAGATGTATTCTTTGATTTGTAGCCAGGCATGGAGGCTATAACTGTAGTTAAGATCAAGAAATTAGATAGCAATAAAACAATAAAATTCTACTGGAATAGAATGGAAAATTTTTGTCCAAATATTTGGTGAAGAGTGAAGACAGCACTTAAATTGAGCTCCCTATGTAATTTATATTCTCTGAGTTGAACACAAAGCCCTTGGTTTTATATGAAATCAATGTCTCTTATTTTCCTTCCCAGCATTTTGGCTATATGATCCTCAATCAAGTTATTATTTCTACTAGATCATTTTACTAATACTAATTAATTACTTGTTTCTAGGGTTATATGCACTATTTTATTTCTTGTGAATTGCCACAAATAAGCCAATTTTGAAAATTGAAATGCTGGTGCCTCTCGAGTGCACAAGGTTTATTTCTTATTTGCAGTTGCGTACGCTGTCAGAGAATAAGTTCAAGACTTTATTATATTGTATTCAACATAATATTAAACCAAACGAACAGCCAATTATCTTGTTTAACTTCCATGGTAGACTCCACCAATAAGCTAACCAAGACAGCTTCATTCACACTAAATACATCTTATCTCAAGAATGTCAATAATTATTTACTGTCTATTGATAGTATCTTTAAGGAAGTGTCGAGCAATATTCTAACCAAAATACTTTAAAATTCAGTAAAATACCTTCATATCTTTTTCTAGGAACAAGTAACCGATGGTAGTTGCCAAAACGTTTTCCAGCTGTGACCTGTTGTTGGTCACCAATCAGCAGACCCGAAACATGTCAAATCAAGCAACGTTCATGAAGTCGTGCAAAGATCAAATCAAGCAAGGTTTGTGAAGTCGTGTAAAAATTTGTACTACTGAAATCGTATCTTGCATGTGTTTATCTAAGTAGAGGATGTCTGAAATCATTAGCTAATCAAACAAAACATGTGCAATAAATGCACTTTCAAACATGAGGCTGGCTGTATAAAGGGAAAACATGCATCCATGAGTTTAAGAAAAAAATAAAAATAAAAATAAAAAATAACCAAAAGTTCAAACATACTGTGTAATTGATTCCCTTGATGGTTATATACCCGGGCAATGGCCTTCCATCAACAGAAGAAAAATTCTTCCATGCACCCCTGTCTACACAGCAGAAGATAATTAACCAATTAAATGAATCATATGAGATCAACAGCATATAAAGTATACAAATATAAGATTCTCCAACTATCAGCACATCAAGAAAATATATGATGCTATGTCCAGCCTTCACCTAATGGATTAAACTATTGGAATGAGTGATTCTTTAAAATAGTCCTAGAGGCTCTTTGAACAAGCGAACTAAAATAACATTCCCAGTATTACTATTTTCTAAACATAGTTTCTAAAATCCAGAGTTTTTAATGGCTCCAGTCCAAGCGATTCTGATATGAAGAGGTGCATCATAAATATAAATATTCACCTTTTGCCTTCACCTAACAAATTCAACTTCTAGATAAAGGGATCCTAAAAGATCTATGGTACAATAAAAAGACTGACAAATGTCCTCCATCCCCAATTTGTTGCCTAGTATGGTTTCAAACGTAGGCATCCTTTGACTTATTTCCATCCAGGTTATTACACAGGCTTTCTTTTACATCTGTACGAATTGAAGGGTTAAAAGTGATAAGTTGGAAGCAAACATAAGCAGTACATTGTAAAAGGCTATTAAGTAATTTGCACGCTTCAGGAGCAATTACTTGGAAAGTAGTTTGGTGTATTCAGGTCCCTTCTCAAGTTTCCAATCTCTTAATTGCATAATCCCTTGATTTTATTTAGTGGGGTTGGTCCCATTGATCTCATCAAAAGATGTTTGTCAGTCAATATAATATCATTCATGAAACAAGGGAGAACGACACTTGGGCACCAAAAGTTCATTACAGTTAAGTCTCCAAAAAAATTATTGAAAATGAGTTGCAAATACCAATTCAAATAATTGCAACTTGCAAGTATGGGAATCTCAACTGAAAACAGAAATAGCTTACCTTCACAAGGCTTGCAACAAGATTAAGCATGCTCATTTTGTTGTATTTCCAGAGAACAGGAAGCTGAAAATCAAACAACAAAAAAGTAATAATTCATCCTAGGAGAAAACACTAATAACATTTAGATTTTACTTATTTGACCAAGTATTTGAAGTCAACTTACTTCCGCGAAGAGGAAACATGAAAATGAAAATTATGATTGACATTTAGTTTGAATTGGAAAATATAATTTAAATTTATGTAATACTTTTATTGACAACTTGTTATTGACATCTATTTTATGTTTGACATGCTTAAAACTCAGTCTATTTTTTTCATGTTCATTTTTGTCCTAATTGTTGAATATATATGGAGAAGGACTCTGGAGCCGAAGGGTTTTCATCTAAGTAGGAGTAAAACAGAATATATGTATTGCAATTTTGATAAGAGACAAATAGGAAATGATGTGGAGGTTAAATTGGGAGAACAAGTTATTCAACAAGTGACAAAGTTTAGATATATGGATCAATTCGACAAGATGGTGAAATTGATGGAGATATTAATCATAGAATTCAAGCTGGGTGGTATACCTGGAGAAAAGCTGCTGAAGTTATTTATGACCGGAAAGTACCTAATAAGGTAAAAGGAAAGTTTTATCGCACAACTATAAGACCAGCAATGCTATATGGCAGTAAATGTTGGGCTTTCAATGGACAACATGAACATAAAGTGGGAGTAGCCAAGATGAGGATGTTGGGATGAGTGTGTAGTCATACAAGAAAAGATAAAATTCGTAATAATCATATAAGCAAACGAGTTGGAGTGGCACCTATTCAGGAGATAATGACAGAAAATCTTTGGGGTGGTTTGGACAAGTTCAAAGAAGGCCATTGGGTGCATCGATGAAGAGGGTCGATCAAGCAAAATGGAGTCCTCTAAAAAGAGGTAGAAGAAGACCAAAGCGAATACTCAATGAGTTTATAGAGCAAAATCTATTGGTTATTAACATGTCTAAAGAGCTGATTTTTGATACACCTTCTGTACTTGCATCCTAAAACTTTAAACATTGTTGTCATATCACAATTATCATGTGTCCAATATGATACATGTATGCGTATCAGTACTTCCTTTTTTTTGGGTTGCTCCTATCAATAATTCCTAGATCCAAATGATTTGTTGGCTGATTTTCTATGGCTACAAGCCTACTCCCTCTAAATGTTGAAGCTTTTTTTTGTAATAAAATAAGAAATTTCATAGTGAAATTCTTCAAAAACCATCCAGTCCCATAGCAGCTCAATTGATACGAAATTAACAAGAAAATACAAAGGGGTTAACTCAGCAGCTCATTAGATTTCCAAAGGGGTTTTGCAAAGAGGAAATGACTGCGTCGGTTGGAGATGGACCAACTACATATTTTATGAACTATGCTTTGCTCATAGAAGGTTCTTCATCTTCGCTGATGTTAGTACTTTGTTTTATATTAGGCCAATATTATAGTAGAAAGAAAAATACAAACGAGAGATGAGTTGGCAGAAAGGTGAAACCAGTGTAAAGAATTCTGACATATGGTGGTGGTGTGGGTGTGTGCAGGGCATACGGAATAGGTGTGAGGAGAGCACTGGCCTCTTGAATGCTAGAGTACGGTGAGGCCTATGTGGTTTAATTGTCGTTTGTTTTCCTTTGTTCTGTTTCATAGTGACATGCTGCTAAGCTATGTATACTGGTTCTAGTTTTTAATTCTCCCACTTAGATTGAAAGCTAAATCAGTGATTTTGGTTCTGTTTAATGTTATCACAGCTTATATTAATATCTTTCAGTCAGGTTCCGTCACCTAAGTGTTTAAATTTTAAGAGCACTAAAAGTAAGAAGTCAGAACTAACCTCAGCTGCCTTAGGCCATTTGTTGTCACTAACTTCCAAGGTCAATTCAAACAGCCAGCATAGATGTAGTTCCAGTCTTGCATGCCTCCATATATGGGGTACCTGCAGTTAGTGCCTTCCATAATAATCGATGAACTAGGAAAACAATGAAATGAATCAATAACAAACTTCAAGGCATTATTTTAGATTCCATACCAAGCTGCCCCATTTGTGATTCCCCCAGGAAATTCGGTGCTTGTAGACATGTTGTGGTGAGATTGACTATATATACTTGCCATGAATCGAAATGTATCATCGTCTGGACATCCATAATAATTTGTCCTGTATTTATGTGTTTCAAATGTAAAACTCAACGAGACAGGGAAATAAGAAGGAGCCTCATCAGACATCTCTGCATGCACATATACTGCAAAGAGTCCCCATTTGTTTTCACATCGCCCTAAGCCACTTCCAATTTTGCGCAGGCTATTGGTATTTTATCTTGGATGTGTACCCTCAACTCAGAGTTTTGCTTCACAAACATCATGAACTTCAGTAGGACTAAGGAGTAAAAGGATTTCTAGCTGTGTGCTGCTCATGCTGCTCTCTAGATTATGGGCTGGAGCAAATTGCTCTTATCTTTAAGATTTTCTCAACTAGACATGTTTTCACATGCATTGCATAGAATATAAGAAATAAATCAAACTGTTCTTGGTTTGTGAATAATGATTCTTGTTATAAATTTTAATATTTAACAATACACATATTCATCTTGGACCTGTTACTTGATATGATTGTTTTTAAGGCCCCTCTTTGTAGTCTGACAATGGTGACCCCACTGTTTTTAAGGCCTCTCTTGCTGTTAGCCCCATGTTTTCTTTCAAGGAGCCTTGCAAACAATAAATCAATGGTTTGCAGCTAAATCAATAAAGAGCGGCCCAATGCACAAGGTTCCCTCTAAATGGGGTTTGGGGATAAACCAATCAGAGAAGTTATATTTTGTGCACTAAACAGACCACAAACAATCAAAGTTCATTACATATTTCCATTCAACAGCAAATCTTCAAAATCACAATCAATAAAAATGAAATGTTACTTTCATCTTATCACAAATATCTATGCACATCTGCACACACTCATCCATATGGACATTTTTGCAGAAGTGTCATGTGCATGTGCACAAGTGTGTGTGTCCTAATGAATAAAATTCAAAGAAAACAGAACACGTGAATAATAAAATATGTTAAAAAGCTTTTAGAAAAAAGATTATTTGTCACCTTTTATCTAGGGTACCATCCCAAGGGTAATTTGCAACAAGTGCGCCCTGGATTTAAAACAAACAAAAACAAAATCCCTTTAGTCCATGTCTACTGCATCTAAATACAATACCTACTGAGAAAAAATTGGCAGCAAGCCATAATCAATAATCAAGCCAATGGGAAAATTTAATCAAGCCCATATAATTCAATTTGTGCATTAAGTATCTTTTAAAGGAGACGATAGATAGAGAGAAAGCAGGAATTTCTAAAGTTGAAGATAGCCCGTATTTCATATAATAGATAAAAGGACTAGCCTAGAATGTTAAGCTCAAAGTTCAAGGAAATACAGCACAAATATAATAAGAAATTGAAGAGAAACAATATTTGCATACTGAAAATATACTACCCCATGCAGAGTGGCAGATGCTGTGAATTTTATCTCTCTCAACCAATTCATAACGGCTCTTGTTTCAGGTTGGCGTGCATCTTCATTTTCATTGATGGGAAAGAACTGTGGTTTCATGACAAAAAAAGACATTCCAATTAATAAACGAATGGTCTCATGCAAGATATAGTAATTCAAAGGGAAAACCCAGCATCTGACTTCAACCCATTAACCCTCAAAAATTCATTGTGGTTCTCACATGGAATTTAACCGCCTAACGCTTTAAAATCACGGAATATTTACTAGCAACAGATACTTAAATTACGAGTCTAAACTTAAACTTGGAAAAGAAAACAAGGAAACAAAGAAGGTTTATCGGAAAGCATAATAAAATCCAGCAAATAATTCATCATCAAATTAACCATAAATTCTATTAACCACATGATTTTTATCAAAAACAATAAAAGATTTATTGTTTTAGTATCATATCTAGGAAGCCATTATTCAAGCAATATATGTTATAGGCTTTATAAACGCGATTTTTAACCTTTCATGATAAATAAATGTTTAATACATTATGTTAACATAGGACACTCAATTAAGTACTTACATTGTTTATAAAACAACCAAGTTATCTATCTTCCCTATCAACACCCTTCCCCCTACAAGAACCTATTTTATTGTGTAACTTCCACTATGTTACCATGATATTGATACATCATGTTTAACTTGAACGAACAGTTATCCAAAATCATAGTTATTGAAAGGTGTATTGATTACTTCAATCCCATATAATCTTCTTCCAGTCTCCTTTCTTATCAACCAATCTCTTAACCTTTAAGCTTTAATTACTACTCACTAGTTAAGCATGGACAAATCTAGGTTGAAATGGAATTGAATTATGTAAAGGATGAAATGATTTTAAAATTAAAACCCAAACTCATACTGATAAAGAGCTTGAGACTTTTTTTTTTTTTTTTTTTTTGGGGGGGGGGGTGTTATTAATAGCATAATGAAATTTACCTGGTCAGGAAAATCCCTGTTGAGATCAATATCATTCACATTATTACGTTTTCTCAAACTAAAGCCATCAGGATTCAAAGATGGAAGTACATGAAGGTGAATGTTCTCCACAATCAGTGTTGCCTGAAACATTTTTCAGTGTCAGACATTTAAAGAAGACAGAAATTATACAATTATAAAGAATCTCCTCTCACAGAAAATTAGGTGAAGTCCACAAAGATACCAAAAAACCATGCCTATCCCATAAAACATAAAGAGAGGAAACATAAGCTAAAATGCACAAACATGATGCTGTAACCAAATGAATGACACCCTCACACCAAATAGTGGAGCATAGCGTAGCCTGTGTTCCTTTCTCTTTGCAAAACATTGACTATCAATCGAATGAAAGTCTTTCAAAGAATTTTAGTAAGGCTATTGCCAATTAAAGTAGAAAAGATCATATTCCCTGACTTCCAATCTATCTCTCAATGCAGGAGAAAATTGTTGCTGGCTACCAAACTACATACACCATATATTGTCTCAAGATAAGTTCTTGATACATATGATTACCTTAACCAATTTGCTTGAACAAATGAGAGACTTGGTGCAAAGATGACATGCTAGAACAAGCGAGATAGAAAAACGACAACAACATCACAGTCCAATATTTTTTTAAAAAAAAAATGAAAAGGCATAAGGATGTAAAATACCAGAGGATCTTTTAGATAGTTATCACATAACCAATTTGCCAGAAACATAAGAAGCTCACGACCCACAGGCTCATCTCCATGTACATTTCCAATATACTGCATCATTAGTGAGTCTATCACAAAAATGAAAGATCCCCAGCAAATTACATAAAACTAAATTGTTGGAGCGCCGTTAATAGTCCAATGGGCAATGCCTCTGCTCTCACAATTTTAAGGTTTAATATGAATTTACTTTGATGCCAAATGGGCCTATATATTTCCGGCCATATCAGATAGGATATTAAGTTATTATTTATCTGTTTAGTTCCCATGATTGTAAGAAATAAACAAACAAACAAAAAAAACACTGAAATGGCTGCTTCACTAACGCTGTACAATCACTCACCTTAAATGCAGGTTCAGCCTCTTCTTCGCCAGGCTTGTCAGAAATCTCTACCACCCACTACATGCAACGAATGTCATAACAATCAGTTACTACTAAGATTTTTAAGCTCCACTCACATCACTAAAGACACTTAAATCATGAACAAATTGCACATAAGAAAGGGGGGGGGGAAGAAAAGAGGGAAAAAAATACCAGTGGAACTCCATTCACACTCTTCCCAATACTGATAAAAAAAATCCCTCAAAGAGAGAAACAAATCACAAGTCAGTTTATCCATTGCCAAAAAATTACTTTAAGAAAGGGAAAAAAAAAACTTATTGAGGTCCATTTACTCATGAAAGCTGCTATTAATACATCTTGTGGAAGTCAACCGCAGACAATTAATCTGGAGATGGATAATCAACAAAGCTCAGATGTGAGGAATCACCTGTATATTCTAGAAATGTTGCTGCACCTTCGTCCAAAATCCTTTATTGCCATCTCAAGGTCCGAATTGGTCATGTACCCGCGAGTCCTGTCAAGAGTACTTCGGAAGAGGAGGGAAATAGATTTGAAGTTAATGCACATAAAGGGAAAAAAACAACTATGTCATAGCTACTTAGGAAAAGTTCCATAGCGATTACCTTGTCTGACTCTGAGTTTGATGGTCCTCAAACAAATGCCTTGCATGTCTTGCACCCTCACTAGTGTTAAAGCCTTATAAACGAGCATAAACTATTTATCAGAAACACCAAAAGTTTTCTTAAAAAAAGTAAATAAATCCGCCAATTTTCTACATATAACTTCACTTCCTCGTGGAACTGATTCGTCGAATCAGATTTCATTTGAGTAAGGAATCGGGTTTTCCCGGTTCAGAGCTTGTTAACAAATTCAGAGCTCCAAGTTTAAAATTCTTTCTCAATCCAAAACCTTCCCGTAAACCAAGAAGAAGAATATAGAAGATGTCGAGATATAGGTTACTATTCTGAGGAAGTAAAGAGATAAGGACCTGAAGAAACAGAACTCCATAAACCACCCCTGGCAATACAAGGGTGAGAAAGAGAGAAAATTGTAGACCAAAGAATGAGAAGATAGAAGGGTAGCTTCATAATCTTCGACGACGATGAATTGCAAGCTCAAACATCTGGAGTATGTGTTAACGTCTTCTTTAGTCCCTTGAACCCCTCGAATCGCTTTATTTGTTTGCCTGTTTGTTTTTTTGTTTTTTTTTTTTTTTTTGAATCGCGCTTTGTTTGATCGCCGGCGACCCGGTGCCTCTTCCCGTGCGGACGCAAGGAAATTGCGCGTGAGTAAACGTGTAATTTTTCTTTGGTTTTTTTCCTTGGGATTTGCTGCCAAGTCAACCCTCTCTTTTTCAGTACAAGCGTGATTGGTCTGTATTATTCACTTTAGACCTAAATTATAAGACTAGTAGACTTTTCTTTAAGTGATTAAAGAAGTTAATTAAATTAATTTAGAATATTTATATTTTTAGTTTTTCTCTCAACTAATTAGTTTAAGTAATAAATTAATATATAATCTAAGGATACACAATATATCATATGATTAAGTAACTTATTTAGTTTCCTTAATCTCTCTAAAAAAAATCAACTCAGTCTTATAATTAAGATTGGAGATAGTATTAATGTTCAAGTAAGATCTAAAAATTTTAAAAAAAAAATATTAATAGCCATATGTACAAAAAATGATATCAAAAATATCTCAATAATGACTTTTTTAGTATATTAACTATTTAATTAACTAAATGATAATTATATTAAACGACAAATGAATCATGCTGGTGACATAGTTAGAGACCAATTTGTATCAGACAGGTGATCCAATCAGTTATATTATTTAGTTAAAAATTTTAGCATTCATATGATTTCTAATTTTTATCCCTTAAATAAATTTAATTAAGTATTTTTAGTATTTTTCAACAATTAATTAAATATTTTATTTTTATGATTTTAATATTTCTTTTAAAATAACCACGTTTTATTCATATATTATAAATATGTATTATTCAATAAAAATTAATTTATTTTCAATTATTTTATATCCAAGCTTGCTTTCCAATAATCATCCAAATAAGTTTTAGTTTGTTAAACTGACTTTTTTATAAAAGTCAATTCAAATATAAATTACATGTATACTATCTAACTTCTACCTTGATGACTTCAATTTCCAAACTCATATTAAAAAAAGCCACTTCTACGTAGCATCTTCCATTTTAAATAACAATAATTAACTAATGATTTGATTAAATCCTTCATTAAGATGTTTTATGCACACAATTGAGTTTCAAATTTTACCAAGCCCATACTCTTTAACTAAATATTGCTTCAAGATTTATCAAAATATCCAAAATATACCAACAAGTAGCTTAAGCTTCCGAAACTTTTCCTGATAAACCCACATAAGAACTATCACCTGAAAAATATTTGTAACCATCAATCCAATTCATCATAAATGCTAATATGTGCTCGTGAGGTGCCAAGTGAAACATTTTATATAATAAAGTATTAGAAATATAATTCACAAATTTCTATATCAAATTTCATATCATAAATCACATATATAACATGACAAGCAAAAGATTGATACACCGACCATCCTTATTACCCCAAACCACCCTTATAACCGTTGACTGGAGCCATAGACAACAAATGATTTTATCCATTTAACTAGATTACGCACAATTCCAAATCATGAGGCTTCACCTGGCTAGAGGGTCCCTAGCTTATCATGATTGGACCATGGCTCCCCTCCTTTTGATGAAACCAAGGAGGTATCACTATCCCTTGAGCTGACCCTTAACCCGACTAAAGGAAAAGGGTGATACTAAGGGCCCTAAGAATATCAAAGTTATCCATTATACACCGAGTGGTGGCATAGCATGTGGTATTTATACACAATATCACCGCTCCACATTCATCAATATGCATCAATGACAAACAATCATAATATTGGCAAGTATATACAAATTCCAAATCACGAGTATAGTTTAAAATGAGATTTATAAAAATAATGCATCGTCTCAATAATCATTAAGATCAACTCAAGAAACCATAACAAAAATGCATGATCCATAACATATAATGTAGTAACTTTCTATTTCAATAATCATTTTAAAGTACTTATTGATATATTAAATCAATATCCATATATTTTCATTCTCATAATCATTTCACAAAATACTCAAAAACAACATACTAACACACATAACAAATGGAAAGCGGTTACCTCAAGTTTTTACACAAGAACTAAGCTTAAGAGAAATCAAGTCCATTATATATATATATATATATATATATATATATATATATATATATATATATATATATATAGAGAGAGAGAGAGAGAGAGAGAGAGAGAGAGATAATAAAAATACCAATTAATACATAACAAATAATTAATTAAATTATGATTGGCTCACTTTAGCTTCCTTAGAAAAAAATGACAGTTTATCCATTCCTCAAATTATCATTACAATATCATTTCCTTCTTTCATAAATTATTTCACTTATTATGATCATTCAAATATCATCTTATCCTTAATTTAATCAAAATACCCAATTTCCTATCATGAAAGGTTCACCCAAAAATTCAAATATTTGCATTCCTTTATAAACCTCAAATCCAATTCATTTAATCCTTAATGCAACATCAAATATATTTAAAAGGAATCATAATTTCGGATATTAAAGACCTATTATCACAAACCTCAATTTTCCAACTTAATTCTAAAGAAAGTGATGATAACAATACTATTTGAACTGCCAATGATGATAACAAAAGCTTAAAGAAAGTGATTTGCAAAAGCAATACTATTTTACAACTTTGAAATATGATTTTAAAACATGCAAAGGTGAATCACTCGAATAGGCACTCGAGTGATGTGAAAAAATTTGATGATTCAAGAGATTACTTGAGTGATGTGTTTAAACTTAGTCACTCTCACCTCACTAGCAGTGATATAACTAGTTGTGGATTTCTCGAGTGACCACTCGAGTGATATGTTTTGCAAAGTCTTCACCACAACAACCACGGAAGTGATCAAGTGTTTTCATTGAAAGACCACTCGAGTAATGCAACAATTTCTCATTACTTCCACTTCACCATGGTAATTTTGACAATGATCTTATTTCTAAAATTTATTTTCCAAAGAGATCACTTGAGTGACTACTCGAATGATATGTTTTAAAGCCTATCACTTTCAGTCCACCATAATGAAGTTAGCTAGTGATCGTCTCTGAAATCTTGATACTTATCCAAATCATATCTAAACTTGTTCTTTTCGCTTCTAACTATTTTAATACATTGTTATATCAATGTTTGAACATATTACATGTGTTTAATCAATGATTAACACAAAATTAGCCAAAACACTTTTGTGTCAAAAGCATTTAATGCTCTGAGCTTCAACCTCTTCAAATTCTCTCTGTCTCCAACAATTAATTCAAAAGACACAAAGAATGATTTGACATACTCAACGGATAAAAGCAATGACCACACCACAACTAATAAATTCAAAAGAGCAATGGTCATCAAATTTCATCACACTATAAATAGCATAGCATAAAAGACGAAGCAACGAACTCTGCCCAAATGTACTGTTGCATTCATTGCTAAGTCTTAAGCTCTATTTCTATGTGATTATGTACTTCATTGACTATTCATTTACTCTTGTGAGAGATATTACTAAATCCTTTATTATGGTTTAGTTACTTAAGGTAGTGAGACCTTGAGTGTGGGCATTGATTGCAAAGTATAAGGAGAAGTGAGTGTTCTTTGAAGAAGAACTTGCTTGTATCAAGCACCAAGAGCTCGTGAATCTTGAAACAATATTGAAACTCTCGTAAAGGAGTTTGAGGACTAGACATAGGTCAAATTATTTGAACTAAACCAATATAAATCTTGTGTCATCTTTCAGTGATATCTTTCTAACTATATTCTTGTAACATCCTGATTTTCAAAAGCAGTATAATTTTTTTTTCATCAGAGTAGAGCATCGGAGCAAGAGTATAACTTATATATATATATATATATAAAATGCCCACAGGCTAATTACAGAAGCGGTTCAATAACCGAGAGTTTTCAAAAGTAAAGGAAAATAACGGAAAGTCTTCACCGGATCTCTAAGCTTGCCGCTTCCTCTTCCTCGCCTCCTGGCCCCTGGTCCTCCCGACCCTGATGCTAAGTTAAGAGCTGAGATCCGCACCGGATCTCAGGTAACGGTTAACCTCATATTTACATATACAGTAGATAGACCACAGTCATTTACCACATTAACAGTATAACAGATGTATCACACGGAGTGCATGTAGAAGTATCACACGGAGTGCATATAAATGTACCACACGGAGTGCATATAGATGTATCACACGGAGTGCATGTAAATGTATCACACGGAGTGCATGTATCCAAAAGCACATAACAATACTCACAACATATCAACAGACCATCAACCACATATACGCATACAATACTCATACTACATACATGCATACAGGAGTTAGTGTTACAAAGACGCGAACGTACCTTCGTTGACGATATACGGTATTTCGACTTTAATACTGTGACGACGCTGGTCAGAACGTAATCAGGGATATCCTATCAAGATAACAATGTATTTTTTAAGGATCTATCATTACGACGGACATTTTAGTCATAAATGACCATTTTACCCCTGAGCCCCTAATCGGCGGAATTTCGCCAACACTTCGTTACTTTGACTCTAATCTTCCAAAATTTTGCCATAACTCTTCCTCCAACATTATTTTCGAAATTAATACCTTAATTACCCCTAAAACATGATATCTAATCATACTTGGAAGATTAAAGATCAAAACAACATTTCTACTATAACTACCGAATCGAAAACTATAACTTAAGACTTGGTATCGAAAAATTACCCAGAGCTTCCGCTTCTTCCTCCGACTCCTCCTTCTCTCTATACTCTCTCTAATTCAAATTTCTAGGAAATTGGTGTGAAGAATGAAGAGCATGAAGGGGTCTATTTATAGGCAAAAGTCCTAAGCACTATTTATGCTTTGTCGACGAATTCTTGACCGTCGGATCGCACTTCATTGAGTTGGCACATCCTGGGCCCTTGGATCTCAAAACCGACCTCCCTCCCCTTTTGTGCAGAATTTGCACCATTAATGATGATGTGATGCTTTTACTTTATGGTCTTGTACCGATAAAGTTCCCTGCTCGTGTCCTAATCGCGTAATCTTGGAGAATCTTAGAAAACAAAGCAACATAGCCCCGAAGGTCTATTATTCCTCTTGGAAATATCTTGGTTAACTAAATTTTTTATTCCATTCAGGGTATTTCGCTGCTCGAAGATTTTCGTCTTATTCCTAATCGTTCGCCTGCTACTGAAAATCGCTTCGAGTAATGTCAACTTCTGGACAAAAATTCACTGATTCATAAACGTCCAGTTGTTTACTACCTTAGCCATGGATCCCAAGATATGATTTATTTCCTATAGATTTTCATTTATCTGATCTGCTTCCTCAACAGAATATTTCATATTCCATAGAATATTCCATAGTATATTCCTTAGAATATTCTTCACCAATTCTTATCCAAAAATTTCTTTCTTTCTTTCTCTTTCTTTCTTTCTTTTTTTATTTTTTTATAATTTAATTAATTATTTAATAATTATTTTATATAATTTTTTACAAAATTTTCCTATTGGTCCATACATGTTTTTAGGCTTAAAATTACTTAATCTCACATATTTTTCTTCATATTTTCCAATTAATTACAAAATATATTTTATGCTAATTTTAGCCATAAACCACTAATTATAGAGTTTTACATAATTATCCTTGGATTTTCCTTCGTTTAAGCTCAACTAATTAGCCAATAATTATTTAACTAATTACCCACTAATTGTTGATAATTTTCTTATTTAGGACTAATCATTATCTCACAAAATTTTTACTGACATTGGTATTTTACGCTCCATATAAAATATTAAAAATCATGGGGTCAATTATGGCCCCACAATACTTTTTGATTTTTCTCCTTTAATTTTTCCAAGGTAATAATTTAATAAATTACCTAAATTATGGACAATATTATTCCCTATTTCAAATAAATATTTATTTGCCTCTTTATAATATTTTCGGGGTATTTTATAACCCATAAATATTTAGAGACCTATTTGAAAACTTTCAAACGTTTTAGGGACCTAACTGCAAATTATCTAATTTCAAGAGAAATTACCCTAATAACAAGATAAATTCAATACAAGGTGTTTGAGACCTCATATTCACCTATTTTTACTAGGCACTATTTACTAAGATTTTTAGGGTTTTACAATTCTCTTCATTGAACTTTGTTTTTAAGTTTAAAATTTTTAAAATCATCCAATTCACCCCCATGGTGAAACGCTTGAATTAATATCCTCCACACCTATTGTTGTCATTGTGAAGAGCCAATCCATCCACCTTTAATCTGATATATTCTTCAGGTAAGCTATTCGTATTAGAAGCACCTATAATCCTACCATTATAAAAATTACAATTGCCTACAAGGTCCCTATGCAAACAAGCTTGGAAGAAACTATTAAGGAAGTTGAGCTAATATCTAAACTAAGGGTCTCAAAAACCTTCATACATCTACTCACCCAAATATCCTTACATATATAACAAAAAAGAACATCCAATGGAGCCTTCTTAGTAAAAAAATTTCCAACATCTTTCTTTAGATTCCATCTAACCTAATCACTCCATTTAAGTTGAAGAATAAAAGCCACAGTTCTGGAGCAACCATTGATTCTCAATGAGTTTGGCATTTGAGTTATCCCGAATCAAGTGCATTATGTCTTCATCCTGGTCACAAGCAAATGGGCAAGTCGTTTGGTCTTGTAATCCACATGCCATTCGAAGGCTAGTTGTGTGGGTTCTTCCATGTGTAAGCATCCACATGAAAGACATGACTTTCTCTAGGACCTGCCACCTCCATAAAAGCTTCCATATGTTGTCTACCTATTAATGATTACCTACAAAATCAAAGTTATAAGCAGATTTAACAGACAATCTCCCATCAGTGGATGGTTCCCATATATATCGGTCATCTCATCTCTCCTTGCGGGTGAGTGTGCACACACTAGTCAATCGATCAAATGCTGAGATAGCCAAATGCCAAGTTTTCCTCTATCCTACTCTCCCCATAGATTAACATAGTCCACCTCCCTCTCATTCTGATGGATTAGTCCTTATCTTCCCAGAATAAGATCAATTAACGAGCAGTTCAACTTAGACCAATTCTCAAACCAAAAGGAAGTGCCTACTCTATTACCTATTTTCTTTCCCAAGCTTCTTCTAAACGGCCTCCCTCTTTCTATTTCCATGGGCAACCACCTTCTTCCTC
This sequence comes from Acacia pycnantha, assembly GCA_025563575.1. NCBI lineage: Eukaryota > Viridiplantae > Streptophyta > Magnoliopsida > Fabales > Fabaceae > Acacia > Acacia pycnantha. The sequence continues at coordinate 2,285,101 of JAMWYP010000044.1, forward strand.
CTCCTCCTTCTGTTTTGATTTCCAAACCCTATTCCCACTTTTTTATTCTTCTTGTTTTTTTTCTCTCAATCGCTTTATCTTTTGTAAAACCCTTAATCTTCATTTTTCAGTATTTCTTCTCTTTCTCTGGTCGATTCACTGCTTTTCATCGTTGATCATCACCTTTTTCACCATAGTTAAGCTTTGTTTCCCTCTTTAGCGTCTTCTTTCATCATCTATGGTCACCATTACTGCCGAGAAACCACCTCTAGTCTCCGTCAACAGTTAGAACTCTCCATCTCCAGCCATGTATTTTCTTCGATGTTGGTAAGCACTTCATTTTCTGCCCTTTCTTCTTATTTTTTATTTACCTCGTCATTTCCTATCTCTCTCTCTCTCTCTCTCTCTCTTCTCTGTCATATTTTTTCCTTTCTCTAACCCTCACCTTTAGTTCCTGACATTCTATCTCTCTCATCCATTTCTAGGTGAACAAGATGCAATTTGTATTTGGGGTGAGGTCGAGTACTCATCATCAATCTGTATCTCGTTGTACAATAAGTGTTCTTCCGTTTTCTTTTTCAAAGTAATTACTCATACTAGATGCATTTTACTTATGGCTAATCAATCTAGGATTAGCTATTCAGAGAATAGCCAGGATTTAAAAAAATTCATGGGCTTTAGGTTTGAACAAAAGATAGTTTTGATTATACAATTTTGGCGCATTATGCTTCTATTCATCTACTTTGGTTTACAAATTTTTTGATGTTCAAAAGTGAATTGAGGGTAAGAAGTATATATTTGAGCCTTGTTGCATTGGCTTATTGCTAAGATAAAATGGTTTTGCGTGAGTAAAACCATGTGATTGGTAGTTTAATTTGAATACAAGAGGAAAATTTATTCTTTGGAGAATTAGAACATGTGTTTTAGTTGAAATGATACTCTTCACCTTTGAGGATTACTGTTATATATAGGCTCGAATTGAAGAGATTCCATATTTAGGAAGAGTAGAGAATTTGGAGTGAGGATAGGAAAAGGGTTGGAGTCAAAACATAATCTGTTCAAGAATCAAATCACAACCCCCTCCCAGAAAAAAAACCTATCTACCTATGATATGTAATTGTAATAGAGAGTTAAGTTAGTTAGAGTTAGTTACAACGAGCCAATAGTAAATAGTTGTTAGAAATTAGAATTAGTTGTGAAGGAATTCAATGAATTGCTTGATGAATCCACGACACACTTGAAGAAAAGTTATGGCCCCAACAACGTGGCAATGTGAAGGAATTCAATGAATTGCTTGATGAAGCCACAACACACTTGAAGCTCCCAGAAAAGGTTCTCGTTGCAACCTATATGGCCAGGCTAAAGGAAGAAATATCTGAGTTAATCCGATTATTTAGTCCAAGAACCATGTATCAAGCCAGATTATTTGCAAGAAAAAAGGACACATGCTTTTGTTTGCTAGCCGAGAAGACAAGAAAAGCCTTAGAAACTAAAAGCCAGAAGCCGACACCTCTGTTTGTCAAGAAGAAGACCTAAGAAGTGCACCCAGAAACACAATAAACTTCTTTACTTAGGAGAAAACATGACGATAAGCAAGAATTTATTGTCATTCTTAAACATGATCGATTGGTATTCGTCACCTACCCAAGAATGTTTTGTTGATATGGGAACTTCTATTGAAAAACAAGACAAACTTCTTGAAGCCTCTATTTCTCAGCAAGATACTAAGAGTATAGATGAAGTTCGAACTCAAGTGAGTGGTGGGTCTTATTCAAACTCGACCTAAGAATGCATCGAGTTGCTAGAAGCCAAGGAGATATCAAACATGGCCGATATAGACAAGCAAATGTACAAAGACGCATGGTCGAATTCCAAGAAGGCATCTTTAAGGAGTGGGTCATGAAGTCTCAACTTCGGAGGAAGTTTTCTAGGTGAGTTACACAAGAAAACTTCAAATTCGATACTGTTAACCACTACTCTATTTTAGTTATATGGGAAAAGGACTTTGCAAATTGAATATTCTACACATATTTCAAGAAAGGCTGAACAGAGCATGTGGCAAGCTCAAAAACTTACGTGGCTGAAAGAGGTCCTGTTTGAAAAGTCAAAGGAACATCTAGTTAACATTTACTCTATTCCTTTGATGCAAATACAAGGTTCCAATTGTCTTGCATTTCATGTTCCTCTAAAACAAACTCATCACTATTGGCTTGCATTCCCTTTAAGTGTCAAAGATATTTTGTTGGTGTACTGGGATTGATAATTATAAATGAGTATATGGGCCTTGGGCTTCAGAAAATGCCCAAATTCGTTGCAATGAGTTATATCTATGAAGCCTACAAATTTGTCTCTTAACTGATTTCACCCATGAAATTTTCTCCTACACATATTCTATTACGAATTTCGTTCAGGGGAAATTTGATTGTAATGCTTTACGGGAGAATTTGTTGTCTAAGTAGGAGGAAAAGAAGAAGGAATAGTATGCACCAGTACTGAAAGTCAATATGAAGAATAAGCTTATGGGTACCAAATTTCAAGTAACAGATTTCTTCAAAGACTAGCAGAAGTTTTCATACTTTTCAAGCATATGTTTTTGTTGATTTCATAGTTGTCTTTTGTTGTCAATCATCCTTGAGGGCAATGATGTTCTGGGTGGGGGTATTGATATGTAACTGTAATAGAGAGTTAAAAGTTAGTTAAAGTTAGTTACAGTGAGCTAATGGTAAATAGCTGTTACAAATTAGAACTAGTTAGAGTTCTATTGGCATTAGTTAGAGGCACTATAAGCCTATAAATAGAGATATATCCCAATGGGTTAAGGTGCAAATTGGCCAATAAACTATTACACTAGGAGCACCCAACACAACAAACTTTTGAGTGGACCATATCTACCAAAAACAATTAAAAGCTTAAAAATCACAATGCCGTTAAGGATAAAGTAACGCCATTGAGTCAAATTAAAAATGTCCAGGTAATGGGATTTCCGATGGGTTACAGTGTTACACCGACTTCATCTTCCCCAAGATATTCCTTCACGTCCTTTCTCTTTTGGGTCTCATCCGAAAGCTCATCACCGTTCTCTTTCGCTGTTTGGGCGTCCACGATTTTCTAGAGCCTGACATTGTTTGGACCCACTCGGTGTCGGCCATGCTCATCCGAGAAATCCTTCCACGCCAAGTTCTTCAAGTCGCTAAGTCTCGCGACTCCGGTGGACTCGCCACATAGGCATGCTAATCTGTCTCTACGAGTTTGAGGCCGACGACGAGATCGACGGGCCACCAACCGTAGGCACATTTATCACCGGGATGTCCGGATCGTTGGATGGGTTACGATCAAAGAACTTGTCCTCGTGGTCGAACACCTTTCATACCTCACGATATGCAGCCGCCTTTGATAGGCTCGGGATGCTTCGTATTCCTGAATTTTATGCCGATTCTGATGAATATCCTCATCTTTCTTCTTTTTAATTAGTTCTTCAGATCCTTCTTTATTATTAGTTCTTAGGTTTTACAGGATGATGAAAGCCAGCCAAAACAAAAAATAGAGAGGGAAAATTGTAACTCTTGAAATATCTGTATATATACAGCAAAAATGAGAAATCCAAAGGATTCGCTGTAGTTAGATGAATTTGTAAAGTTGATTCTCGTTCAGATTTTGGATCTCATAGATTCGGATGGCCTTTGATTTTTCTCAAAAAAATTATTTAAACGGCGTTACTTTTATCCTTAACGGCATTGTGATTTTTTAAGCTTTTTAATTGTTTTTTGGTAGATATGGTCCACTTAAAAGTTTGTTGTGTTGGGTGCTCCTGATGTAATAGTTTATGGCCAATTTGCACCTTAACCCTATCCCAATTGTAAATCGACAATTCATTCATTATGGAATATATGATTATATTTAGTTCTCAATTCTCTCTCCTTATTTCTCTATTTCTTTTTCTCTTGAACCTCTTCTCTACTTTTTCTTCTCTCTTTCCCTCTCTTCTCTCATTTCTTTGGCTAATACCATAACATATAATTACTTTTAAAGCAATTTATTTAGCTTCCTTAATTTCTCCAAAAAACTAAAAAAATTAGTTTACTTATTTGGCATTTCGATTGGGTACCTCAAGTGCTTATTTACGTAAATCGAGATAAAACTCCTCTAACATATTAATCTGATACACTATAAATCAGAATTGAAAAGCTGCTTTTCAAGATTATCATTGCCATTCCAAACAAGCACATAAACTCGTGTCTTCTGTTGGTCTCAAGGCCTTCACTTTCGATTTAATTGTTTGCCATATTCAAATTGTAAGGGCCCGTTTAGATGGGCTTTTTTTTTCATAAAAAAACACTTTTTTAATGAAAAAAAATGTTTTTTAATTAATTTATGTGTTTAGATTATATTTTTTTAAGAAAGCAAAAGTCACAAAAAAAAAAAAGTCAAAATGTTACTTTTTTTAAAAGCTCCAATTTAGAATTTAAAAAAAAACACCTTTTTTAAAAGCCTATCCAAACAGATCTAAATGGTTTATTCCCAAAAAAATAAATTGTAAGTTGGAGATAGAGCTGGGAATCGTGGCGGCCTACGGTAGCTGGAGTAAGAAAACATCTGCTTTTCAAAGCCCTACCGATAGTACAGGGGCTGTGGCGGCCTTTACAGCGCTGAAAATTACTATTCCAAATTTTAACTATTTTTCCTTCGATTTTTTCAAAGAAATATAATTAGTAAATTGCAACCATTAAAGTTCTAATCTATCAAATAAATGTTTATCAACATTAATATCTAAACAATATAAATCATTCAACAAATAAACGCATTTATTAATTTGTAATAATAAATAAATAAACACCAAAAATATGTTTTTTCCTTCTTTTTTTTCAAAAAATATTAAACAAAGGAATTCCTTTGTATATACCCATAAAAAAATGTCTTTCCCTCTCGTAATTTTGTGTGTGTCTGCAGATTCCTTCAATTCAGGCATGATTTTATCGACGTAAAAATAATTATACTTATTTTAAACAAAATATATTTATAATTTATTACTTATATAATATTGTAATACCAAATATGTGTTTATTTAATATGAAAGCATCTCTTCTTTAAAATTTATAATAACTAATTATGTGTTTTAATACAGAATAGTAATAAACATAAAAAAAGGGTTATAGTTTAAACTAAAAAATCATTAAGTGGAAGTCTAGGTAATTAAATTTTTTTAAGAAAATGCTACAAGAAAACGGCCTAACTAGTAAGCCTACGAGGCGGCGCACAGTGCGTTCAATTCGCCTTTTTGCGCCAGCCTCGGTCAAAACTATGGCTCGACTTCCTATTTTTCTGCCTCGACTCTACAGGCTGGGGGTAGAATGGCTTAACGGCGGCTGCTTCTCGATTTCCCGGCTCTAGTTGGAGATGGGGGTGGAGGCCCGCTGCTTTTTTGGAATACTGCCCTTCCTCCCCTTTGAAACGACACCGTTTAGAGGGAAAATGAGTTTACAACTTATAACTTGACTTCGTCTTCCCTGGCACTTAAGGCCTTCGCTCCCGATCCTAATTCACGCACTCACAATCTATATTTATATCATGGCAAGCTCCCAATGACTTTCAATCAATCACTTATTTCCTGTCTTTGTATTCCACTACTCGCAGCTGTTTGTGGAACTATCAAAACACTCTGCAAGGAGTAGCAGATTCATATTTTGTTTGGCATTCTTCACTTGGTCGAGCTCGCCGTCCACCCTGCGCGGCTGTTCTCCGGCAAGTATTGAAGAAGATACGAACCCTTGGGTTTTGTCTTCTCCCAAAATCCGGTGAGATTCATTTGTGCAATCTGGCTTTGAATCTATATTTGAATTTGTTGCCCGCACCGTCCGTCCTGCATCGGACGCCGTCGTACTGTTTCTTGCTTTGTTTTAAATTTGTTGAGTTTAATTAACTGGAAGATCGTATATTACAAGAGTGTTATCATTGTCATTCTTCAGTGGCTTGGAAGATGGGGGAGCTAGTGACTGAGAAACATGTTAAATATATTTTAGCTACTGAAAAGGTGAGCTTCCCATTTATGCATTATAACTCAAGAAAAGATGTCATCTTGAGTGGCTGGCTACTTTTTCTTTATGCTTAAGATTTTCATCTCTTTTGTGTTATTACCTTTTCCTCTATCATTTTCCTTACTGCGCTCTCAGAGGAAAGATGACTTTGAATCTGTGGTGATGGAGCATCTAAGAATGAGTGGGGCATACTGGGGACTGACTACCCTTGATCTTCTGGGGAAGTTAGAAGCTGTGGATGTCAATGAGGTTGTTTCATGGGTCATGAGTTGTCAACTTGAATCAGGTTAATTAAAACTTTATTTGATTTCTTACTTTTTTGGTTCAGGGTTGGATTTTTTTAAGTGACTCTTTTCACATTTTGAATTTTTTATTTGATGAGATGCTTGGTGATATTTAGGGGGATTTAGCGGTAACATTGGACATGACCCACACATTCTGTATACGCTAAGTGCTGTTCAGGTTTTGGCGCTGTTTAACAAGCTTGACATTATTGATGTGGATAAGGTGACGAAATGTATCCTCTAGCATATAAATTTTGATTCTGGAGCTGCTTTGCATTCTCAAATCCTTTCTTGTGCAGAGGCTTTGTTTCTTGTAAAGTATTTAATTCTCAATATTCAATAATTCAACTGTGACACTTCTGTTTGGGTATCAGGATCCGCAACTTTAGTTGGAAATAAATTTATCTTTTGTTCTGTGCTGAACTAGCCTCTTATCATTATAAAACTTTATTTGGAAGTTTTAATTTCTGAACAAGAAGCTAGTTGCCATCTGTGAAATAATTCCTTGGCCAGAAAGTGAGATAGATCCCATGTTTCTTAACAATTATGTTAGATATTGTGAGCCTGCAAAATGAAGATGGATCCTTTTCAGGGGATATTTGGGGTGAAGTTGATACACGGTAATTTACCCATCCCTATTTTATGATACCTTGGAAGATTGAGCCTTTTTGTGCCCTGTCTTCGTGATTTAAGCTCACTTATATCTGTCCCAGGTTCTCATATATTGCTTTGTGTTGTCTATCAATACTACATCGTTTGGATAAAATTAATGTGGAGAAGGCCGTGAAATACATTTTAAGTTGCAAAAATATGGATGGTGGCTTTGGTTGCACACCGGGCGGGGAATCTCATGCTGGGCAAAGTATGTTAGATATTTCATACTGTCGATTATTTTCAAAAGCAACTTAGATTAGCTTCTCAAAATAATCAGAAATACGTTCTGTTTTTTTGGTCACATATTATGGTTATTTTTAAAATTTAAGCAAATATCCTAAAATCCTATTATTTCTCAAACAGCAAGTTTTCCTTAAAAAATTTATTTTTTTCATGAAAAAAGTGGAAATAAACAGGCTCTTACAAGTTACAATGACTCATGGATTTGTAACTCAGTATGATCTCTGCCTTCTGTCAGTTTTCTGTTGTGTTGGAGCTCTTGCTATAACGGGTTCACTGGATCTTATTGACAAGGACCTACTTGGTTGGTGGCTATGTGAGCGACAAGTCAAATCTGGAGGTTTAAATGGCCGTCCTGAGAAACTACCTGATGTGAGTAAAGCTACTATAAGTTGAATGTATTACTATGATTGCTCCTTTGGACATTGTTTATTTCTCTAACTTGTTTTTGGATCATATCAGGTTTGCTACTCATGGTGGGTTCTTTCTAGCTTGATCATGATCGATAGGGTTCATTGGATTAACAAGGAGAAGCTTACAAAGTTTATCTTAAACTGCCAGGTTATTTTAGCTGAATTGCTTTGTTGTGATTTTAAATCAGTATGTTCCTGACTCTTCACTGGAAGTATATATTAATTTTGGTTCTGCTAGATTTTCTTAAGTACTCTCTCTTGAATTTAAAGGACTTGGAAAATGGAGGAATTTCAGACAGACCTGAAGATGCTGTGGATGTCTACCATACATATTTTGGGGTGGCTGGTAATTTAGCTTCACTTTCTGTCTCCATCTTTTATTCTTCCCTTGAGTTATTTGAGCTAATATTCATTATTTTTCCTGTTGATGTATTGTCCTCTGGGCTTTTTACCATGAGTGGTATGGCAACTTCCTCACTTATCCAATATTGTATGTTGAGGTTTTTCTGTTATAAGGATGGTAGTGGTGACGCGCAACTTCAATATCAGACAAGATTTATGATATTAGTTCAACGTGCCTTCATTAAATAACAAGTGAACTGCAATTAGCATGTGGTCTTAAATCTTGTCTCTCTCTCTCATTATTTTGTGAAACCTAACCTTAGTGGGATTTTAGGCCGAGTGATAAGATTTTGGGACTGTCTTTTCATTGGATCATACCTTCCTCCCTGCCCTTCATGCTTTCTGTTTTGTGTCTTGTTCCAGTCTGGATCCTCTGAAGTTGAGTATAGTTGAAGTTGAACATAGAATACTGGACTGTTGTGTTCGGTATAAATTTTTCTTGCATCCATAAAGGAAAGTGAACATATGGTTTTGGGGTGTTGCGTTCAACTTCACTAACTATGCATATTCTCCACTTCAAATCTGAATTTGTCTTCAGTTATACCCTTGATTATTAAAATTGTATGAGTCATAATTCAAGACACTCAGCGATCGGCATGTCCAACCATTCTATCTGGCTGGTGAATTGATGTATGATTCCTATTAAACATATCTTGACAGTCATCCCTGCCTTCTTTCTGCTTTAGTTTGCTTACTTCATTTTTGTTATTTTGGTTAGCCTAGCCTATAACCTCTCTAGGTATGACACAACCTTTAGGTGCGCTCTCCAACTCCATATACATTTAAGATTTTGATTCTAACATGCTCTCAAAAGGAATCAAACCCAAATTCTTTAGGAGAGGCGAGAATTAACCTCTTTGGATTAGTTCATTTTCTTATTAATCGGTTTTTTTAATTCCTTTTTTTTTGAAAAAGCTTGCTTAGGATTCTTAATTTGATATATGTTTGTTCTTGCAGGACTTTCACTTCTTGAATATCCAGGAGTGAAACCAATAGATCCAGCTTATGCCTTACCTGTTGATGTTGTAAACCGAATTTTCTTCAATAAATGAGGGCTTCTATTTCAACACTTTGTCTGGTAAAGACAAAACTTTGTCACACTTAAGATCTAGATAGGTTTCTTTTTTGTAAACCGGCTAGTTGGATGATCTTTTGGAGATGGTACCGTGACTACCGTCCATATAGAATCATGAAACTATTCTCCATTGTATACCTAAACTCAATGTGTGGCTTTGATTAATACTTTGAAGTTCATCACTATATGCTTAAAAAAATCCTACCTCGGTTCCTAAAGATAAGCACGGTTGACTTTTTTTTAAGAGACTGAGGAAGCTACATAATTTACTTAATCATATCATATATTGTGTATGATTAAATTATATATCAATTTATAAGTTAGACAAATTAGTTTTTTTTTTAACAATTAATATAAATATCAATTATAGTTATTAGAGGAAGGAGTACTTGATATGTAGATTTTCTCTTCCCTGCTTAACTTTTCAACTGCCTATTTATCTAATGTCTTCTTATGTTGATACTACCATTTTGGGCATTTTCTTCACTCAATTAATTGGATGGAAACGGGTTAAAGTGCAAAAATATACATGAGATTATTCCTCAGGCGCACCTAGCACCAAATACTTTTTTTTAGGGGCAAAAGTCACTATGAACTTCCTAAATGGGTACAGTCATATCTCCATTAAAGTTAGATAATAGCCATTATTTTTTAAAATTGTTGCTAGATGGTGTACATGTGTCATTCCTTGAATTGCTAGTTTGTGGTAGTAGTTGAATCAATTAAATTCGAAAGTACCCCTCAACCAACATTTAATCTCCACTCTTATTTTATTAAAAAAAGCGGTCTCAACTCCTTTCATGACGATCCAGACAAAGAGCAAGCAGAAGGTGAAATCTAGAGGAAGCTTGATGGTGGCTTCTTTGGCTTCGAGTATTGGGAGATGTAGAAGAAGGGTCATCTTGATGAGGCAGCTTGTGAGGAGGAGTACGAGGGTCCGACAAGGTACTGTAATTATGGGTTAGTCGCACCACGGTGGATGTCATGGACGGCAACCCAAGTAAGAGGTTTTATGGTGGCGGAACTACTACCGGGTATGATTTTAAGGATGTTGAGGAAGGTTGAAGTTGTGGGCTGGTATATTTTTAATGGGGTGACGGAAATTTACAAGATAGGGGCTGTGGTTTTTTCGCCTTGCATGACGATGAGTTCAGAGAAAGGGCAAATGTTGTGATGAAAGATTTGTTAAATGACATAGACAAGCTATATGATGATAACACGGAGCTTCGACGAGGGAATGACACCAAGGGGGTCTATGAAGAGCTTGTTGCAATCCGTAGCAACGTAATGAAACTGAAAACTGCAAATGAGATCAAAGAAAGTGAAGCAAAGAAGTTGGAGATGAAATTCAGACTTGCAATGGTAGCATTGATAATAACTTGGGTGATGTTGATTGAATCCACATTACATGTTTAGATTTAGGTGCTTATTATGTGCTTATAAGCATATTTTTTTTAAAAAAAAAATATATATTGTATTTATTTAGATTTAAATTATATGCTGCTTTCTGAGATATATTTTTCCACCCCGTATCTCAAATTAATTAATTTTCATAATACTGGTGTTACAAAAAAATGCAGAACTGGAAATTAATTAATTTGAGATACTGGGTGCAAAAAAACATCTCAGAAAGCATCATATAATTTAAATCTAAATAAATACAATATATAAAAAAAATTAAAAAAAAAATGCTTATACCTCGAATTAGAGGTATAAGCACCTAAATCTAAGCATGTAATGTGGACTCGAGGAAATATATGTATTTGAGAAATTGAGCTGTAATTGAATTTTTTTTTTTTTTACGATTTTTTTTTTTTTTTTTTGAAAAAGCTTGCTCAGGATTCTTAATTTGTTTTATGTTTGTTCTTTCAAGACTTTCACTTCTTGAATATCTAGGAGTGAAACCAATAGATCAGCTTATGCCTTACCTGTTGATGTTGTGAACCGAATTTTCTTCAATAAATGAGGGCTTCTATTTCATCACTTTGTCCGGTAAAGAAAAAACTCTGTCACACTTCAGATCTAGATAGGTTTCGTTTTTGTAAACCGAGTTAGTTGGATGATCTTTTGGAGATGTTACCGTCCATATCGAATCATGAAACTATTCTCCATTGTATACCTGAACTCAATGTGTGGCTTTGGCCTTTGGTTAATACTTTGAAGTTCATCACTATATGCTTAAAAAAACCTACCTCCGATCCTAAATACTCCCTCCGGTCCTAATTATAGGAGCAAATTACCAGAAATTTGGGGAGATTGAGGAAGAAAGTTAAATTAGTTAATTATGTGTATTTTCCAAAAATACCCCTCTGAAAATTAAAAATTACATAAGGAAAAATTCGTTGGCATTATAAGGGAAATGAATGTGGTTTGTGGAAATCAAGGACATGACTGGTGGAGGGGCTGATTATTGCTTCAAATGCGTGGGGATGACGTCGTTAGTGCATGAAGCATATGCCTCTTGTCGAAAGGTTTCCTCTCAACTTTTTAATCCACTTGGAGTAGTTGAAATTTCATTTCTGAAATTTGTTGTTATCATTAATTATAAGAGCAACTAATTTCTTATACCATGAAAAATATGACAAAAATTGCTCAAAATTATTTTATATAAAAAGTATAATTTAGGTGTATATGACATTAATGAGTTGCAAACATTATTTACTTTATAAAATATATAGGTGTATTATTAAATTATTATTGAGAAAGTATAAATAGGGGTATTATAGGAAAAAATGACAAAAGTTAAAACTTGCTCTTATAATTAAGACCAAAACCAACTCTAAAATTTGCTCCTATAATTAGGACCGGAGGGAATATAAGATAAAGTTGACTTTTTTTGAAGAGACTAATGAAGCTACATAAGTTACTTAATCATATCATATATTGTGTATGGTTAAATTATATATTAACTTATAAGTCAGACAAACTAGTTTTAAGAAAAAAACAACAAATATAAATATTTTAAAGTAATTTAATTAGTTTTCTTAATTTCCCTAAAAAAACAATTCTATTACTTGATATGTAGATTTTATCTTCCCTGCTTTACTTTTCAACTACCTATTTATCTAATGTCTTCTTAGGTTGATACTACCATTTTAGGCATTTTCTTCACTCAATTAATTGAATGGAGACAGGTTAAGGTGAAAAAAATACATCATCATTCCTTAGCTGCACCTAGCACCAAATTTTTTCTTTTAAGGAGAAAAGTCACCATGAACTTCCCAAATAGGTACAAAAATCACATATCTCCGTTAAAGTTAGATAATTGCCGTTAATTTTTAAAATTGTTGCTAGATGGTGTATGTGTCCTTCCTTCCTTGAATTGCTTGGGACTCAACAGCCGTGGTAGTAGTTGAATCAATTAAATTCGAAACCTACCCCTGAACCAACATTTAATTTCCACTCTCATTTTATTTTATTTTCTTAAAAAAAGGTCTCAAGTCTCCTTTCATGACGACCCAGACAGAGAGCAAGGAGAAGGTGAAATCGAGAGGAAGCTTGATGGCGGCTTCTTTGGCTTCGAGTATTGGGAGATGTAGAAGGGTCGTCTTGATGAGGCAGCCTAGTCGTGATGAGGATTACAAGGGTCCAACAAGGTACTGTAATCATGGATTAGTCGCACCATGGTGGACGTCTTGGACGGAAGACAACCCAAGTAGGAGGTTTTATGGTTTCTAGAAGGTTGAAGTTCTAGGCTGGTTCATTTTTAATGGGGGTGACAAAAATTTATAGGATAGGGGATGTGGGTTTTTCGTCTTGCGTGATGATGAGTTCGAGAAAGGGCAAATGCAGTGATAAAAGATTTGTTGAATGACATTGACAAGCTGCTATGATGATAACATAAGAGCTCCGACCATGGAATGACACCAAGAGGGTCTATGAAGAGCTTGTTGCAATCCATGGCAACACAATGAAACTGAAAGCTGCAAATGAGATCAAAGAAAGTGAAGCAAAGAAGGTGGAGATAAAATTCAGACTTGCAATGGTAGCATTGATAATAACTTGGGTGATGTTGATTATTTTGTATGCTAGTTTTTATGGGTGAATGGTGTTTCAAAGGGAGGAAATGATGTAAAGTAATTAGAGGAAATACATGTATTTGAGAAATTGAGTTGTAATTGAATGTTTTTTTATGTTACAAATGCTCATATTATTGCCCTTGTTTTTTTTTTTACAAATGTTCATATTATGAACTGAGATAACGTTTTGTTTGTGAAGAAGAAAAATGGAAGTCTACGACTCTACTTTGATTATAGAGAAATGAACAAGATAACCATTAAGAATAAGTATCCTCTCCCCATAATTGAACACTGAGATGACATAATACTAGTTGGAATAAGTAGTAATTGTTGTTAGCAATCAGCCTGGGCAAATATCTAGGTAAAGACCCGTAACAACCAAATACATTTCGGGCTGTGTACGCGCGTGTTGTCAAAGAGAGTACTAGATCTAGAGAGTATGCACACTGAATTTGGAAATTAAAGCTCAATAATCCTTCCATGTGTCCAATTCTACGGATTTCTCCTAGCAACAACTATGTCATATATGTTATCAAGCCTAATACTGTCAGTTTCCCAAACCAACATGGGGTGTATCCCTTGAGAAAACTCTATTCTACACATTCCCTCAAGCAATCACTTTGTCCTTTGACTAATTCTACTAAACTATTTGACTGTTCAAGTTTAAAATTGGCCCAAATTTGCAAATTGCTTAGTAAGGGTGTTAGAGCAAGTGTTCCAATCACAGTCAACACACATCAGCACACATTTACTGCATAATGCCTCCCCTACACTTAAAATTTGCGATGTCCTCAATGCAAAATAAGAAAAGAGGGAGAAGAGGGATAGTGTGGCAAAACACAAAAACAACGCAAGTGAAAAATTAAAGCAAGTAATCCATATGTGTGTAGTGAGTTCAAGCAAACAGGCATATAGAGATTAGCATTGAAGAGGTAAACAAGCATGCTATAGCAATACGAAGTACATACAATGTGAGTCTGTCTAAGGGATGAGAGAACATAAGGCAAGGTAATAGAGCGAGCACAACAAACAAGGATATGCTATAGCAATTCAAGAAAACACGATGCCAAGGCATTGGTTGAGCAACAAAAGAGCCTAATTTTTTATTTTAACAATGTTGCTAGCCAATAGGTATACAACACCATAAAAAGAATAACAAAATAAAAAAAAAAAAAAAGAAACCGAAATAGAGCAAAGAAGAGGTCAAGAACATAGATACCAAAGGTTGACGAGTAATACTGGGGGAATGAAGTTTTACTCATCTTCCATCTTGGCGGAAGCAATGGAGGTAGTTTCCTTGTCCTTATCATCCTTCTCTGACCTAAACTCCTCAGTTAGCTCCTACATAAGGCCCTTACCCCTCTTCCGCTTACGAGAACTAGATGCTTCGTGGGTAGTTGGTTCATCAACGAGTTTAGCCATCTTAAAGACAGACTAAGGAAATGACGACAAAGGGAAAAAAATTTGAAAGTTATCCATGAGGTTTGCGACCAAGGCAGCATCGCGCGACCATATACCGCCACACTAGTTGTTGTTGGAGAAGCGAGTGGCGAATTGTTGTTAGAGGTTAGTGACTTGCTGGGTGAGGCCTTCTAAATTGATGTCATTGGCAGGAGTAGAGAAAGGAATAGGTGGCAAGCGGGTGGTCCCCGCTAGAGGTTTGTTGGTGCTGGTCAGCAGGCCGGACATGTGCTAGATAGTCGTGGGAGTAATAGGGGCCAAAAGCTTGAGCCGTTCCTCTGTTACGTTGCCCGGAATTTATTGTTGGAATTGCGACATAGCTCAGTAATGATGGCTGGGAACCAAAGTTTCCAGAGGTTGTTTTAAGGCAGGCGCAAAGCTCACGGTATATGATCTTGTCCACGTCTATCGCCTTCCCCTCCAAGAGGCACTAGAGCATAAATGCTCTATCTCTAGATACGATCTTCCTTAGAGATGGTCCATTGGGTTCTAGGAACACAAAGTCCGCGACGAC